>VWZZ01004634.1:32413-57044 GCA_013399095.1 Psophia crepitans | reverse complement strand
AACTGTGCCAAACAAACTCAAAACAAGTGAGAAATAAAAATATTTTCTTCATATTAAGATCACCCAGTACCAAAAAAGTCCCTGCTTCAGAGAATGATAATGCTTCTACTGATCATACAAGTGATCAGCATAAACTAAAAGAGGGGGAATTTAGATTGGATGTTAGGAAGAAATTCTTCTCTGCGAGGGTGGTGAGGCCCTGGAACAGGTTGCGCAGAGAAGCTGTGGCTGCCCCCTCCCTGGAGGTGTTCAAGGCCAGGTTGGATGGGGCTTTGGGCAGCCTGGTCTAGTGGAGGGTGTCCCTGCCCATGGCAGGGGGGTTGGAACTAGGTGATCCTTGTGGTCCCTTCCAACCCAAACCACTCTGTGATTCTATGAATATTTTTTTGTGAGAGGAACCCTGTAGTTTGACCAATTGAAAGTGCTTAAGTGTCTGTTTCTGCAAAGTCCCTAGCCTTCTCTCTAAACATTCTTTTTCTTTGACTTTTCTTGTTTTCCTCTGATGTGATAATACACTTGTGCAACAAGTAGTTGTGGCATAGAGTTACTGTTTCAGGTAGTTACATTGCTGCAGTCACATTTTGTTCTTAAATAAATAGCAATAAAACCAAGCAAATAAATATGTTTGCATTTCATGTATTGCCAAATACTCTATCATCAAAAATGTTCACTTGAAACTACACCTGTCTAGCAATGTTTTCCAGCTACTAATAAAACAAAATATTTGTTGTAGGGGAAGGAGTCCTAATCTGATGTCTAAACATCTAATGGAAAGTGCCAGGAAGCATTTGTACATGGAGGCACTGCCTTGTAATGGTGCTGTGAGCTGAGGAAAGAAGGAAGGTGAAAGGGATGGAAGGCAGAGCCTGACCGGGTGGTAAAATAGGTTTGGTGGTGTGACATTCAGACCTTGGTTGAGGGGAAGAAATGCCCGGAACTGAAAAACTAAGTGGATCCAAGAAAAACAAAAAGCCCAAATCAGATTCCTATGAGTTTTCTTTTCTGAACAGGACAGTTTAATTAAAAATGAGTTATGCATAGTCTTTTAAATGAGACATGTTTATAGGACATAATGAATTAATCTTAAATTTTTGGACTGCCATGAATACCAGGAGAGGGAAGATATTCACAGAACTGTAGAATGGTTTGGGTTGGAAGGGACCTTAAAGATCACCTAGTTCCAACTCCCCTGCCATGGGCAGGGACACTCTCCACTAGACCAGGTTGCCCAAAGCCCCATCCAACCTGGCCTTGAACACTTCCAGGGAGGGGGCATCCACAAGCTTCTCTGGGCAAAAGTCTCACCACCCTCACAGTGAAGAATTTCTTCCTAATAGTTAAATCTCCACTTTATCGGTTTGAAGCCATTACCCCTTGTCCTATCACTACACTCCCTGATAAACTGTTCCTTGCCAGCTTTCCTGTAGGCCCCCTTCAGGTACTGGAAGGCTTCAATAAGGTCTCCCTGGAGTCTTCTCTTCTCCAGGCTGAACAACCCCAACTCTCTGAGCCTGTCCTCACAGGAGATGTGCTCCAGCCCTCGGATCATCCTGGATTGCTTATGCCCTGCTGCGTTGTCCCTCCAACAGGTATTGGGGTGGTTGAGGTCCCTCATGAGAATCAGGGTTTGTGAACATGAGGCTGGTCCTATCTCTATAGAGAGAGCCTCAGCCACTTGGTCTTCCTGATCAGGTGGCCTGTAGCAGACCTCCACTATAGTGGCCCCTATCCCTGCCCTCCCTTTAATCATGACCCATAGGCTCTTAGTTGGCTCCTCACCCATTGCCAGGTGGAGCTCCATACACTCCAACTGGTCACTGACATAGAGGGAAACACCCCCTCCTCATCTCCCCTGCCTGTCCTTCGTGAAGAGCCTGTAACCTTCCATCCGAACACGTCTGTGATGCCAATAAGATCACAGCCCTGCAGGTGTGTGCACGTCTCCAACTCCTGTTGTTTATTCCTGATGCTACGTGTGTTTGCATAGAGGCATTTTAGCTGGGCCCCCAATGAGGCTGGCTGACTGGTTGGAGTGGCTGGGATTCCTTTGATGTACTTTACCAGTGTTTCCCTCTTGGCTCCTTTTCAGGCTGCTACAAACCTGAAAGCCATAAGTTTCAATAAGAAATGCTACTTGAGCTAAGCAGAGGGTAGTATTGTAGCAAGATGATCACCCGCTGCCACATATGACATATCAGATGACCCCTGAATGCAGGTATCTCAGGCAGTGGCTGATGAAACTGATTTTCTTTGGCAGAGAAGAAAAACCAAACCAGGTGTCGTGGTTTTGGCTAGGATGGAGTTAATTTTCATGAGAAGCCAGGACAGCTGAACCATACTGGCCAAATAGGGTATTCCGTACCATGTGATGTCATGCTCTCCTTAAAGGGGGGCTGGTCAAGGAGGGGTGGCTTGCTGTGACTCTGGGATGGTCTGAGTGGCTGGTCAGTTGTTGGGTCAGTAAGTTGCCTGTTATACATTCCGTTATCAGTGCTGTTGTTGTTTCCCTCTTCCTTTGCTGTCCCAGTAAATTGCCTTTATCCCAATCCATGAGCTTTATTTTTGTTTTCCCATTCTCCTCTGTCTTTCCATCCTACTGGAGTGGGGGGGCTGGACTTGACTGAGTGGCTGCATTGCACTTAGCTGGGGCTGAACCACCTCAGTCCTGTTCTGCACGAAGATCTGACCTGTGTGTGTTAAAACAAAAATGTGTTAAGTATCTATAACATTATTGAAACCTTCACTGGTCACAATGATGTTTGGTTTGGTCATGGGGGTGAGGTATTTAAACCCTTAGTTGTCGTACATGTTCTCTGCAGTACTGTTTATCATCTGTAAGGGAAGTGTCTGGATTCTCACTTTGTTGTACTGTGTGATATCAACTTAGGAAAGACATGGAGCTGCTGGAGCAAGTCCAGAGGAGGGCCGCAAAGCTGATCAGAGGGCTGGAGCACCTCTCCTGTGAGGACAGGCTGAGGGAGTTGGGGTTGTTCAGCGTGAAGAAGAGAAGGCTCCAGGGAGATCTTTTTAACGACCTTCCAGTGCCTGAAGGGGCCTACAGGGAAGCTGGTGAGGGGCTGTTTAGTAGGGAGCATAGTGACAGGACAAGGGGTAATGGGTTTAAACTATAAGAGGAGGGACTTTGATTGAATGTTAGGAAGAAATTCTTTACTGTGAGGGTGGTGGGGCACTGGAACAGGTTGCGCAGAGAAGCTGTGGAGGCCCCATCCCTGGCAGTGTTCAAGGCCAGGCTGGATGGCGCTTTGGGCAACCTGATCTAGTGGAGGGTGTCCCTGCCCATGGAAGGGAGGTTGGAACTAGATGATCCTTGTGGTCCCTTCCAACCCAAACCATTCTATGATGTGACAACATCAGTGGTCATGAGCATAAGCTGGTATTTGTATGTGGCATTGCTGTCATGCCTGTACTTTGGACAATATCCTTCAGAATTAGTAATCATATCCAATCCATTGGGAAGGAGGGGGGAATACTTTCACTCTTTCACCTCCCCTTTTGGCTGGTTACAACAGCTTTTGAGGATTTTGAATACCTTTGGGATGTTCAATCCAACATCACACATCATCTCTCCCACCCTGAGAGACTGCTATCGACAGATGGAGCCCGAAGTCATGGACTAAATGAACTCAACAGACATTTTAGGGGGGTGGCCCATGGACTAATAAGGGAATGATATGTCTGTGTGCATATATATATATATCTCAAAGATGGGGAAAGCGGTAGTGATTATTTGGGAGTGTAGGATCCAGGCATGATGTAGATGGTGTGGAGTAAGGGGTGGATAATGTCCTGGTTTTGGCCAGGATAGAGTTAATTTTCAGAAGGAGCTGGGCCAGGTGAGCTGAGCTGGCCGGGGCTATTGCATACCATGACATAACACGTCATGTTCACCATAAAAGGGGGCTGGNAACCATTACGCGTGACGGAGCCCTGCTGCCCTGGGGATGGCTGAACCCCTGCCTGCCGTGGGCAGTGGGGAATGAATTCCTTGTCTTGCTTTGCTTGTGCACGCGGCTTTTGCTTCACTGATTAAACTCTTGTACCTGAAACCCACGAGTTTTCTCACTTTCACTCTTCCAATTCTCTCCCCCTTTCTGATGAGGGGGACTGAGCGCGTGTCTACGTGGTGCCCAGCCGCTGGCTGGGGTAAAACCGTGACACGTGCCATCACGCCCCCATAAAAGGGGGCTAGCCGGGGAGGAGTGGGTTGGTGCTGCTCTGGGACGGTCTGTCTGGGGGCTGAGTGTCTGGTCAGTCCTTGGGCTGGTAAATTGCCTTGCGTTACCACCCATTGTGTATATCCTGTTGCCAGTACTGCTGCTGTTGTTTCTCGCTCCCTTTGCTGTCCCAGCAAACTGCCCTGACCCCAACCCACTGGGTTTTGCCTTTGTCTCCCATTGTCCTCCCCATTCTGCTGGGTGTGGGGGGTGTGTGAGTGAGCAGCTGTGTGGTGCTCTGCCATGACTGAACCATGACATCAGGTTGGGTCCAAAGGTGTCTCAAGCTCAGCATATTGTCTCTGCAGCAGTGCCTAGAGTAGACTATGTAAACTCAAGGCAAGCTTGTAATAATAATTCAGAGAATTTTCTTTTGGCCTTCATAATTTATAATTTAGAGGCTTCTTGGTTTGGAGATATGTTCAGTAGCCCTGGATTATTCTTTCTTTCATCAATTTGTACAATGCCATCTTGACTGATGCCTTTCCTCTGGGATTCCTCTGTTGAGGAGTGCCCAGGTTGAGAATACTGGAGACTCCTAGTAGCATTTTTTCCTGTGATACTGTTGAATTCTGTGGAAATATTTCCCAGAGCGTGATATCATTGGATTACTAAAACAGATTTTTCCACCTTCTATCCCAGTGAGAATGTCACTTGCTGATCATAAAATAAAAAAGTGACTAATGGTTGATTGGCTCAGCAGGACATCCTGGCCTGGAACATCTTGGTTCTTTCCTGTGCTTTTCTCTAGAGAGAAAAAAAAGAAGTAAATTGGGAATGACAAATTGTATCACTTCAGCTTTGTACCTATCAAGTAATTGATAGTAGCTTGGAGAATGTTGTTTTCCAAGTTTTACTTTTTTTCTTTTTTTTTTTTTAGATGGGGGAGAGTTATCTATTTAACTGTACTCATGACTCTTCTGGGATTGACTTCCCATATGTGTAAATAAACTGTCTTTCAAGGAGACATACTTTGATAAGAGCAGGTCAGAGATCTGATAGTCATTTGAGGGGAGAGGGGGATGGATATAAAGAATTTTATCTATAAGAGGAAAATTAGCATTTTTTAAAAATGAGTAACAGGTAGAACTGCCAATGAGGTCAGTAATGTGACTGAAATAGCAATTAGGTTTTTGATTAGATGGATATATTTCCATACTTTTGAAAAAACATGCATCTCTGTGCCAAAGATTGAGAGGGAGAGAAATAAGTGAGGATTTCTGTGGTTTTTATATAAGCCATCAAGTGTTCTGGATGCCACATTTACTTAATGTTGCTTGCACAGTGATTAGAAATGGAGCTGACAGTCTAAGTTGGGCAAAACATTTGGTGGGTATGGATAGCAAATAGAATAGTAGGATAGCTTGGTTTTTTATCACTATCTAGAATGAAATTTTAGTGTATCAATCAGCTGAAACACCTTTGGGAACAGAATAATGATTAAGCAGTGTTTGTGAAGCTATTGCCATCGCCCTTTCGACTGCTTAGGGGAACTGACCTGCTGCCAGCTCATGTGAGAAGGGCTGTCTGTCACTAGTGGGTATAGGTATGCCAATTCGCTTCTTCAGCTGAGAGAAACTGAGCATCTGACAGCAACCGAGGGTGTGCTAGCTACGGAACTGCTGCCTAAACTTCAGCGGACAAAAATTCAGTTTTCTTGTCGTAGCTGACAATTAACGAAGAAGGTGACAGTAGTGTCAAATGGTCACTGTTGAATGAACATCCCTCAGATGTGAGGGGTGCATGAATGGGAAAAATAACTTTACTAATTTGAAGCGATTTAGCTAACCACCAATAGCAACATTTTTTTTTTTTTTAAGGAAAAAAAAATCATGCAAGCCTGGGTGCGTCAAACAGATGTTTTCAGAGAAGTTAAGCTTAGCACTAAATAGATGCAAGTAACAACACTAACTTGTCAGGAAAATACGTGAAAATTTTTATGAGAGAGTTTACACTTCAGAAAAAAAATAAATTGGAAAATGAAATTATAAAGACTTTCTTTTAAAATTTTTTAAGGATAGGTTTTTCTTTGCATCCCAGAAGAATAACGATTAAGTAAATTAAGGTTTCCTGAAAATCTTTCAGAATTATTTTTACTGGAAAATATAATTTTAAACAGGTAGAAACTAAATACAAATAAAAAAATAATCTTTCTTGTTTATTTCAAAGAAAAATGTAATAAAAATGAAAATTAAATTATTTAAACTCTGGGTTTGCTTTTCAAGGAACTGTTTGATTCAAAGCAATATATTATGGGTATCTTAAATTCAGTGTCTTGTCAAAAATGGCAAAAAATTAGACTGTTAGACTTTCCTTCAGAAGAATAATTGAGGTTTTTACTAGCTGTAACAAAGGCCCCTTAAGCTCACGCTGATATATTGAAGATGCATTATAGATTACTGTATTTGAATTTAAGAGTGAGAAGGCAAATGATAATGTATCACTTAATTTATTTGACAAATGTGCTTTGTTTAATTAGCTACACTACTTCGTAGACTATTAGCAAATGTTTTGCAGTCTGTCCTCTAAAGAATGATTTCTCATAAAGAGACCTTGCAACTGCAATTGATGAAGTTTTGATTCGAGATGAAGAGACCTCAGAATTTTGTGAGCGAAGTCAACCTATGCAGTTTATTGAAGCCTGAGCTGGTGAGTCTGACAGAGAAATCAGTTTTGTCCATCCTTCATTGAACTTGTAGGGGTTTAATTTTAATTCTACTGAGTTACATTTTCTGATAGAAACAGTTCTGTATTTATTGCTACTGTTAGGTGAAGGTTGCATTCTTTTTTAACTCAATTCCTGAAAGTAAGAAAAAGACAGCATTCATTTGCAGATTAAATAGTCTCCAGGGTAGAGCTGATCAAACACTTTAAAGCTTTCAGAAAGTAATCTAAGCCCTCTCACTCTTTTTCCTTTCTTTTATGCATTTGTTGTTTGGAGGAACATTGTGCTTGTAAAAAAAAAAAAAAAAAATTCTTCAAGTGTAAATTTTCTTGGGGCAGAAGTCCTCAAGAAGTCTGGTTTTGCTACCTGTCCAATTAAGAGATGTGAGAATATATATTTCAGATGCCTGAATCTCTGCTGATGAAGTTCAGACACTTTTAAAAATTAAACAGTTAAAAAGTCTAGCTGCCACCTAAGCACATGGCAACTGTATTGAAGATGACTTCTAACCTGATAGTTTCTAAATATAAAACAGCATTTGAGAAGATACAGACCATCATGCCCGCTATATGTGTAATGCGAATGGATAGGAGAAAGTGACATGTGCACTTGCTTTCCACTGATACAGTGACAAGCGGTAGATGGGAGAGCGGGTTTATGCATGCTTCATATTTTTTTGCCTGACAGTAGAAATGCCACTATAAATTTGACTCCTCTCTTGCTTAAATTGCAAAATGTCAGTCAGTAGTTGCGGTGGTTTATGGAAATGAGGGTAACGTCAGCTTACTTCAGTGTTATGCTTTTCATCCTTTGAGCAAATAAGACCATTTTCATAGCTCGCTTTTGGTCTGAAAAGTTGGAGGTATTTTGGATTTGAGCAATAACACATTGTAACAAGTTTCCCACATAGTATTGAACATGACATGGCTGTTGCCACCAGGATACCTGAATGCTTTCAACCCTTGATTGCAGAATCCCAGAAGGAGTGTCCCTGGGTGCCCTTGGGTGTAAATAGTACTGCAGTGAATGGTGCTGCTCTCCTGCCACTGCTTGGGAACGTTCTGTTCCTCTTACAGGTCCTAAGGTCAAAAAACAATAAAGGAGATTTTCTGTAGTATTTTAGCCTAGTACGTTAGCAGATTATGACTGGGGAGTCATTTGACCCCCAATTTAGCTGCAGAAGTTCAAGACAGGTTTTTTCCATGCTCTGTTAAACCGTGGTGGTGACACATGAATAAGGGAAAAGTTCTGTATGGGTCTAAGGGGACTTATGGAAGGCTTCGTAAATTGTGTATGGAGATTCTCAAAGAAGATGTAAAGAGATTTCGTATCATGATTTACGTCTTATGCCTAGGCACATGTGTCATAAAATATAGGAGAAAGAAGGAGACAAGATGTGTAGGAGAGAGTTTGGGAAAGAAATATTACGGTCAGTAGGCTAATCTTCCTGACCACTGTGGTTAGTGGAGAGGGGGGATGTTTCCCCTCCAAGATAACATCAGGTCTAAGTCCTTCCTGCAGTATAGTGTCAGAGTTTGGAGTCACACATTGGTTTGTACTATGGCTGGGCCAGAGAGCTGGTAGTACTTCTTGTTTGGAGTATGGGCAGACTGGGAGGAACAAGAACATTTGTCTGGGTGAAGCTGAAAATGAGTTGAGAGCAGGCAGGTACACATGCAGGTGAGTTACTGGTTTAAACTTTCAAAATAACAATGGGGAGGGTTTCTTGGTGGTTTTTTTACTGGTTGCAGTTACAAATCAAGTTTAATCATCCTTTTCTGCACATCTATGGGAGCCTCTATCTTTCTAGGAGTCTAGTGAGTCAAGAAAGAGGCTTGTTTCCTCCTCCTAAAGTTAGCCTTGTGAATACCCCCTAGAGGTACTACAGTTTCTGTCCTCTATATATAAACATTTTAAAGAGGGTGTGCAAAGGAAATCTAGCCAAGAATAGAAAGGGGTTTCATGTTGCTAGGTTATATAAAACTGCAGAGGTTTGCCAGGTTCTTCTGTGGTTATTCAGCTTAGTTAACCCTTTGTATGTTCAAGTTAACATTTTTAATCTCCTTTTGAAAGACCAGTTCAGGTGCTAATCAACAAAGTGCAGATGCTCCTCTGTGAATATAGGAGGGAAAAAACAATGCCAAACAGATCAGCACCATGAAATGCTGCGAGGAGAAGGGTTATATAGTGTTCTGCACCCTCTTTCAGCCATTATACACTCAGGAAGCTTCTGGCTGGTTTATGAAAGTAGGTGGTCTTCACTTGACATGTGATGTGCTTACCTGGTAAACAGCAAATGCAGAGATTTATTGCATCAAACTCTCTTACTTCCCTTTTCTGTGGGAGGAAGGGTGATCTCTTAATCGAGGTCCTAGATAAGGTAGAAGATAGCATGTTCTGTCTGAACTTGCCAGAGATTTCGTAAGAAACTTTAAACAATACCCAAAACTCTTATGCCCCAATTCCCTCTCTGTGAAACAGGGTTGATGCCAGGTACTATTTTGCAAATGTCCTCTGGTATTTGCATCCCATACTAACGGGAATATATCATCTTAAGTTCAGTGGAGTTTTTTTCATGTTTGGTGTGCTTTGAGACCCTTTCTTACAAAGGCAAGAGAACTTTCCTCACAGAAAGATGAAATTTTGTTTATTCCATTTCTTCTTAGTAATTCTGAAAACCTGATTCATTATGAATTAAATCCTGAGATAGGGTTTTGCCATTCCTCAAGTTTTATCCTTTGCTTCCACTGCTTACAAAGTTCTTATAAGATAAATTCATTTATCTTACCAAAATGTATTACCTTGTCAGATAAAAAGATTTCTTGTAAATTGTAATGGCTACTGTATGCAGGCTCAGTAGCTGGGGTTGCAAAGTGGATGGGTGGTGCATAAAATGTGAATTGTGTAAATGCTTCCTTATTTATCCTGGTTTAAGAACTGTCAGTAACTGGTATGTCAGTATGAATATTTAGTTTACTGCATTTAGAAGCCAGTTCTGTTCATAATCTCAAATTATCTGGTTCTGTATATCCTTGTATATTTGGCTCAATAAAGAAAAAAACTAAAAAAACCCCAACATCATAAACCGCAGCCCAACGAGCATACTGTGCATTTCTTCGGTTAAAATACCAGGTAATATTAAATATTTAATTAAAACTTTAATAAATAAAACATATTAAAACACAAACTAACAGCTTCACAATTAGACTTTCAATCAATATTACGTCAGTATCTGTAAGACAGTGGTGGATAACTTGAGTATTCACACATTTAAGGACCAAAAGAAGGGGTAAAATACAGCACACAGTTTGCTGACCAATTAAACTAGAAACACATGCAAAGACTACAGTCTCGTATTTCAGCATCCACTCCCTCCACAGGAGTGCTGGTGGAAGATGTTTCAGTGCTGTTTGTATTAAAGGTATTACAGTTGATCACAGTGGTCTAACCAAGAGTTCTTTCATAAGCCTGATATATTCTTCTTCATGTGTCATAGATCTGTATTGTATGTTTACATTTTTCTGGGATAATGTTAATATTTAAATGTTTTGCATCAGGTAAATTAAGTGCTGCGTGTAATAAGTTTTTACCAGATTCTACTTTGCTTTTTGTTACCTTTCATTATCAACAGCAAAATAGATGTATTTTTTGACGGGACTTTTGAGCCTAATGTAGAAAAATGTATGGATTGGTTCATGTTTCCTACACACTTGAGCTGTGAACTGGTAACTCGAGTGAAGGGTTGATCTAAAGGTGTGTAGGGAGTGGCAAGTGCACCTTGCAGTGGTAGAGATGATAACTTGTCCTCAACTGGATGTGGCTACAGGCGCTTCTGACTATCAAGGATATACTTTCTCGAGACAAAGTTGATAGATTTTCTGTGCAATATCTGAACTATCTCCTATAATTCTTTGAATATACTTTTTATCTGAGCTTGACAGCTTCACTATTTCTCTTTGTTTTCCTGTTTTTCTTTCAGTCCCTCAGGCAGAGTGGTTTTTTCTTATAATTTTAATTCCCACAGCTATATATAATAAAGTATATTAAAGTAGGAGAAGAAAAACATTCAGAATCAATAGGCACCAATAAATAAAAAAAAGTTAGCTTAAGCACCTTAACTTCTTTTGCTTTTCTTATTAGCACCCAAGAGCCTCAAACTACCTCTCCCTTTTACATAAATTTTGTAATGTTTTAGTGCTATAATGTTCTCTTGAACCAAAAATACTTCAAAAGGAAAAGTTTATAATATAAGCTAAAGTGAAAAAGGACTCCAGTTATAATCAGAGTGGGGGGAAAACTATGATCTTACTAGTGGTCAAAAATACAAAGCATGGCTATTTGTGTGTATCCTCTTGTGCTGTCCAAAGTACTGTCATCATAACGACCATACCTGTTGGAACAGCAGTTTTGTTTGAACAGGACAGCTAATCCTGTCCTTAAATTAAAAATAAATGGTATTTGACCTCTGAAGCTGATTTCCTAGTATTTATTGCTTTGGATGCTAGTTCTGTATCTGGTTGGCTTGGGGATGTGAGGTGGAATGTCTTCAAGGCTTTTGGTCTCTTGCTAGCTGAAGCCACGGATTTTAATGCTCACTATCCAAGGGCACTGAAGTTTCAGAGAAATCTGTACCTGGAAACCATTAGCAGGATAAGTTTACTTGTGAAGTTACAGAGCATGAAATGATACTGAGGATTTACATACACAGACCTTAATTAGAAGTAGAGCGGCATTTTGCTCTGAATATTTTTCTATTTTTTTCTGATAGCAGCCTTTTGATGGCTGGCTTGATGTATCTGAGAGATGTACAGCTGCTTCATAATTTTGAAGCTCTCTATTGTCCTTGCAAATGAGCAACAGTACAGAAGCACACTAGGAGCCTAGCAAATAGCTCCGTCTCATGTAGATAACTCGGAGATGTCATTCCTACAAAACCAGCTTTTTGCTTGTTCAGGGAGACCTTAATAGCTCAGAGTTTAGTGCAGGTAATCCGCACACTTCTCATTTTGGAAAGGAACGTAGTGGGAGACAATCAGGGTCACAAAATGAAATGACGTGTCAAAAGTCTTGCACATGTTGAGTCCACAGTGGGAAACAGAAGGAAAACTAACTGTCCTAATTCAGAAAATAGGCAAACAGCAAGAGCTTTTCATTCTGGGTAAGAGAAGAATTCCATTAGCTGTTTGAAATATAAGAAAGTAAAAATCTCTGCACTGTGTTTTTTTCTCTTGCATTTGGCACTGGGATTTTTTAATACATATATACACATAGGGTTATTTTATACACTGTTTCTTGTCCCTTTAATCTTTATATACAGTAGGATTTTGGGGTACTGGGAAGAGAGTAATTTCTGAGTAGATGAGATATGGATAACTTTTTCTCTTTTCTATCTTTTTTGGACCTGTCTTTCCAGATCAGCATGGGTTTAGCACAAAATGTTTGTAGTTTTTCTCTGATCTGGTGCATCCATAACTTAAAGCTGTTCAATGATTTGTTTTATTTTTATATACAAGTGGGTATAGTTCATTATCTTGTCATGCTTACTGAAGAAAAGTGTTTATTCCTTATCAAGAGTTAGATAGCTTCAGCCGTGCTTTTAACTTTTTATAATAAATAGATCTTATGAAGTATTACAAGTGATGTAAGAGTTAGAGGTTTGGCAGACAGAAACATACTTTGTTCCTTTTGGCTAGTAATTGCAGGGTTTATTCTCCCACACCCTTGCTTTATATATGGAGCAGGAGGAACTTGAATCTAAGAAGGCACTTTGAATACTAAAAGACTGAACTTCTGGTAGCTTAGTGGTTGGGTAGCTGACATTAGAAAGAGACAAAAAAAAAACCAAAACCCAGAGTGCACTTTTCTCATAGGTGCTATGAAAATAATGAAGTATAAAGTATTTTTGTGACTACTTAAAAAAAAAACCCAACAAAAAATGGGGATGGAGTTATCCAAAGATGCTTTGCTATATTATACTGCATTCTTCATGGGTTACTGGGCTTCTCTGCAGCTTCATAGGAGCATTAGTGTGAGAGTATATAGAAACAACGTAATTGAAGTGCTATTCTTGCTTTTTTTTGTGTCTTCAAACATAAATAGTTTGTTGATCCAATATTTTGGCACCTTAAAAATACATAATTTGGGTAAAACATCTTAATAGTGATTCAGGTTTTTCATGACGTTTGAGATCTAAATAACTTTAAAAATCATCCCTGTGTTTAAAAGAAACCTGAGAGGTGAAAACCAATAAAGTTCATGTCTTCCTATACATGGAACATAAAGATGTTAGATCACTAAATTCCCCACTGGATGTTGAAGCCTCAGAATATAAATGGGATTCTAAGTTTCCCCCTTCCTTTCCTTTAGAAGATGGTGGCACACCTCTTTCCCTTTCTGAGGAACAGCTAAGTCCATAGTATAATAGATGGCTTTCCTGATGTTAGGTTAGCTGTTTTTCTTGTTTGTTTTGCGCCCTCCCCCCGGCCACACCCCCTACCCCTCCCACCCCCCCGCCAATCTTACCTATTGGCATGGCTTTGGTAGTCTATGGAGGACTATCTGTATTGGAGTATTTGCTTCTAATCTATATATATCTCATTTTTTATACTTGTCTTTTTTGCAGTACTTTATTTTTCAGAATTGTTATTTTTCTTCTAGATTTTGGGTTCTTTCTATAATGGCAGTAAAAACTCTTGGAATAATCTGCAGGACACTATAGGAGTTTGACAGCATCTACTTATAATGGGCATATTTGATTTTCAGCAGTTTCAAATATTACCTTAAGATATTAACAACATGGACATTGATTCTTTAAATTTGCTTTAAAAGGTACTTTTAATCAGACTGACTCCTGTTTTGCTGCTTTTCTCTTAACAGGAACATCCAACCCTTGGTGCACTTATAACCCAATACTTCCTATAAAAACTGAAGCCCTTTGCTCTTTCTGCATTCTCATTTCTCTTAATGAATTATAGAATTGCTACAGAGGAGTACTGAAAAATGTGCTGTGACTCTGAAGAGCTGTGGAGGGAAGGAAAGTAGCAGGAGAAAAATAGCACTGCAGATATGATTAATTATGTTAGTGATCAGTGCTGCGTTACTAAACATTTTGAAGATGTATAGTCCATACTATGACCTTCATGTTTTGCAATTAACAATAACTGAATCTAAAGCGTGTCTCAAAGCACGTCCGAAAACTTGTATGCTTGTAGAGTACTCCAGAGATAAAAATCTTTTTGCATTTAATTTACTGTGCGGAAGAACTCTTTTACAGTTCTCTGCTTCTTAATAACAAATATTTGTGGCTTAAGTTATAATCATCAGTTCAGACTGCAGTTACTTTGGTATGAACAGTAGTACCTGGCCGTCAAACCTCAGACGCCGTATCTTGAGGCCAGATCTCTGGAGCCAGTGGAACAGGGGTTGTTTGGATGGAAAGTACAGAGGGATGCTGTCAGGTGGAACCAGAGTGGAATTCAAGTGGAAAGAATTTTCCAGATGAGGAGACATATTTCATGAAGAATGGAGATAACAAAGGTTGAGAAGGACAAACTGTATTTGAGAGGACTCATTTTCAATTAAGGTAGAAGAAAAGAACCACTTCTCAAACTTGGAGCATGCCAAGACATCTGGATGTTGCTGTGAGATGGGCATAAACTGTAGCTCTGGAAAATACACTTGTGGTGTTAGCTGAAATCTTACTCCTGTTGCAGCAACCTGGAACTTTTTGAGATGCTGAGCTGCATGTACAGAGCTAGGAAGACAGGAGCTGTGGAGGCTCTTTTGTATATGTGAGGGAACAATGAAGGGCATAGACCTGTACTATAGGAGAAATGAGAATCTTTTAGATAAAGCCTACACACGGAGAAAGGACTTCACTGAAAACATTGTTATAGGAAGCAGATTTTGTTTGATTTGTTAAATGAGGAGTATAAAGAGCAACAATGTTGAAAAGATGCCTTGGTGATGTCTGTGAAACCAGAGCTGTTCTTGGCCCTTAGAAAAGGGCAAGTCAGCATTTTTAGCTGAATCGCAAAAAGTTGAATATACGTTGTAAGATAAGTGTGTTGTGAAAATAAGGCATTGTTTCTTATGTGGGGAACTCCAAAGCACTAGATGTTACCACAAAATTGAGTACTTGCAGGTAGGACTTTAAACTGTGGAAGTGAGCACTAAACCTGCATGTTCAGCATGGTAGTATAAGGAGGTTCATACTACATAGCTGAATCTGTAGAAATTCAAGTCTGGTCATTCAGTATACCAGCAGTAGAGGTATTACTCAGTAATCAGCTCATCAGGTGAAATAGTAGGTGCATTTGTTTAGGTTCTTGAAGAACTAACTGCTCATTAGGAGAGAAAGTAATTTCACTTAGCTTTAAATCACTCTCGCAGACATCTGATTGTGAGATACCTTTTTTGAGGAGCCACTCGCCACAAATTGAGCAGTTTTGGAGGGCTGTGTAAGTTACTGTAATGTTCATGGGCTACAGAAGACTCCATGCGACACTGTCTACAGCAGCACTTCACTGTTGTGGTCCCCATGTTGGGGAATGGGATGTGAGGAAGTTATCTTCTGGCTGGGGAGAAAACCACCCACTGCGTTCTCTGTATTGTATTTGGGGATGGTGAGGCTGCAACAAATGTGTCCTTCACTGAATTTGCCCAGCATACTTGTCCCTTACAACAGGATGCTACCTATTTAAAATACTACCACAGTTATAAATACAAATAGTGGAAGGGACAGATGGCAATTGTTTGGGGTTTTTTTGGTTTTTTTTTTTTTGTTTTTTTTTTTTTCAAGCACTTAAAGCAGAGCAGGTAATAAACGCAAAGGATCCAGGTCTCTTGTCTACTCTGATCCCTTGCCCCTTTGACAGTGCTGCCTCTTGACAATTGAAGCTTCCTGGGAAAACAACTTGGGTATTACAGCACCTACTCTTTGAAGTGCTCATGTCATCTCTGTCTCTGCCATCCTATTCTTATTGCTGAGACAGCTACCAACAGCTATAGGAGAGTATGATTGCAGGAAACCTAAATTTAGGGAATGAGATAAAAGTCTGCATGCAAAGTATTAGGATTTCTTTCTCCAAACCAGTAAATCCTTTCCAATAGAAGCCATGTGTAATAAGTCTGAGATGGAGTTAATTTCCCCATAGCAGCCCTTATAGTGCTGTGCTGTGCATCAGTAACCAGCAAGGTGTTGGTAACACACCAGTGTTTTAGCTACTGGTGAGCAGTGCTGGTACACCACCAAGGCTGTCTCTCGCCAACACTTCTCCCCATCTCACCAGTAGGCTGGGGGTGGGCAAGATCTTGGGAGGGGAGACAGCCAGGGCAGCTGACCCAAACTGACCAGAGGGGTAGTCCATACAACATGATGTCTGCTCAGCAGCAAAAACTAAGACAAAGGAGGAGGAAGGGAAGCCATTTGTTATTTATGACGTTTGTCTTCTGGAACAACCACTATGTGTACTGAAGCCCTGCTCCCAGGAAGTGGCCAGACATTGCCTGCTGATGGGAAGTAGAGAGTAAATATTTTGCTTTCCTTTGCTTCTGCATGCAGCCTTTGCTTTTGCTTTATTAAACTGCCTTTATCTTGACCCACGAGGGTTGGTTTGGGGTTTTTTTCCGTCTTATTTCTCCCTTGCCCTTGCCTGCTGAGGAGGGGAGTGATGGAGCAGCTTGGTGAACACCTGGTGTCCAACCAAGGTCAACCCACCACACCATGTTTAGCTCTTCCCACCCATTAAGCACGGTGCTACAGAAGTGTGGGAGAACAGCAACTAACTTAGCATTGTAAAACTTTTCAAAGTTTTAGCCTGGATCCAGGCTAGTTGCCCACTGTACTGGCAAGAAACCCAGGGAGAGAGTGTGAAATTAAACAGTTTGTTATCCATGCTGTAAGGGTTTCCTTGTGTTGCACAGAAGCATGCAATACTTGTTCCTGTTACATACTATCCCACGTCTGGTCTGGTAGCACCTTAGTTCTTGTATTTCTTAGTGGTGGTCTCACGAAACCTTTTTTTTTTTTCTTTTTCCAGCATAATGTCAAACAATGTTAGTACATAACTCCATCATTCCTACTTTCTTGCCCTGGAACCTTAATGCTGGTTTTGCTATGTTGTGACATAATCTTTATTTATACTCTTGACTGAGGCATTGGGACATGTGGAGAGGTAGGTTTCACATGATGAGTGTGGCAGTTCTGCTTATCAGACCACCAGGCATAGCAAGATTTAGTTTTGTTGGTTGTTTCTTTTTTTTTTTTTCCTTCTGGTGAGATGTAATTACTGGAATGTATTTGTTACCAGCTTCAAAACTAAAACTAGACTATCGTAGCTATCAAAATTAAATATACATACCTATTCTTTTTAACTCTTATAAGAGGGATGTTTTGGTATACTTTACCTATATTAAACCTGACTGTGATAAGTTACAATTAGATAAAAGCCTTCATTTTTATCTCATGAAGAAAGGGTGTTTTGTTGGCTTGCTTTTTGTTTGTGGTTTTTTTTTCTCCACGCACCTGAAATCTGAAGCATAAGGGAAAAATAACTTGGGTAGCAATGTGAAGTTAGTATAGTTAGGAAGCCTTATTAAAGCAGAACTACCAAACCAGAAAGCATAGTCCTGTAAACTTAAAGCAGTGCCACATTTGTTCTAGGTGATTTTCTCTCTGAAGAAATGCTTGGTCATTTAAATGAAACTGAACTTTTCCTTTGAATGAATTTCAGAAAAATGTTGTAGTGTCAGAACAATTTATTTTCAATATTTTAAATGAAATAGATCTTCACTGATGGAATAGTTATCCAGTACACTTACCATAAAAACCAATACCAGAGGTACAGGTCTTCATCAATATGGCTCTTAGTACAGTGTCAGCAGCGACATATATAAAAGTGTTTGATCAATAAAGCATTCAGAGGTTGGCATGTTCCCCTTTTAAAACCAAATCTAACTTGTTTTTTTTTTAAATCTAACTAGTGATACCTTTATATAGTTGTATGTAAAATAGTTTTTATATGGGGCGAGTCACTTGGATGATTTGTATACATTCGTGTTACTTTGGGCTACAAAACTTATTTAAATACATATGAAGGGTGCAGAGCAACAACCAGATTTAGAACTAGATACTTGGCAACTACTCTGTGCTCTAAATTGCATCCACAAATAGCACTTCACTGTGTTGGAGACACCTTGGGCTACCTTCAAGTGAGGTAATTTGCATGTAAGTAGTAGTCTTGCTGCAGCATGAAATAATTCAGAGCTTATGACTTACTCTACTTCCCTAACTATGTGGTAGGCATGATTCAACTTTAGTGTAATATTTCAGTCTTTTGAAATTGCTGCTCCATCTCTGTGCATACCAAGTAGAAGGATTTTTGAGTGCCAGAATTTCTTTCCCTGGTCAAGACAACCAAAGTATTGTAAGTTACTGAGGCTGTATTACATCCCTTGCATCTTTTCCTAAAACAACTTAACAGGACATCATCTGTTCTCCTTCCCTAAACTGTCATGGCTTCTGTCCTTCTGGTCACTTCTGCAGTGTGGAAGATAAGTTCTTCACTGTATGTGTCAGGCAGCTTAGCTTCATGCAGATGTTGCATGTTTTCACTCAATGTTTTTGAATGTCAGTAATCAAAGTAAAATGTTTCTTTTTTTTAATGTTATTTACATCTGAGAGTTTGATCATGGAATGATGTGAATACCTCTCTAACGTTAGGCACTAAACATAGCCTAAGACAACAGATGAGGTACTGTGAACAAGACAACAGCCTTATGCCTTTGCTGCTCAATTTGTGTATCTGTAAACTGGCTATGGTTTCTAAAGCTCTCCTCACTATAGACAGCTTATGCTGTCATGTCCCCAACATGTTCTTCCTAGCTTTGTTCACTGTGGCTCTGCTTATTCTGCAAGAGCAGCTAAAGTTGCGATTTGGACCTCTGCAAACACGAGTGGGAGAAGACTTCCATTATGACAAGTTCTCAGCTATCTTTTTTCCTCATATTTGTTGCTCTGAAAGGCACGAAGTAATTTGTCCTTGATCAAACAATCAAAATTCTTATGATGACATCATCAGCAGTAGCATTGCCAGTTTGGTTTCATTTCAGCCTTCTCAAAGAAAAACATGACTACAGTTAGGTATCTTAGACCAGAATGGGTGCCAGAAACATGCCTGCAGGCTTTTAGGTTCATTTTGAACAATATTTTCTTGTCTTTTTCTGTGAGGAATAAATAGAATTGAATATTGGTTGAAAGAAGCTCTATTTACATTTAACTAACCATTAGACACTTCAAAACCCAAATGACATAAACCCAACTTTTAAAAAATTCTCTACTTAGGCACTTAAGAATCCAGTGCTTAGTACTTCTGAAAATGCTAAATGCAAACTTCTCTACGCCTATAAATGTAGGGCAGAAATGAAAGTTGATTGGAAATAGTTTCTTAAAAAATCACTTGCATAGTACAGACACTTTTGTGCTGTTTTTTTGCCAAAATGTGAATGCACCACCATAATGTCTTCCAGAAGTATTTTGCATCCATTTTTCATATAATCAGGAAGAAATCTGTTTTCAGTAGTTATTTGGAAGGCACCAACACATTATGTAGTAGGAGTTAAAAAAAGGGTCCAGTGTCACTGCTGGTCTCAGAAAGTCACTTTTGGCTTCTTAATTCTGTAAAGACAGCTTTCATGATGGTGTTGATGGTACTGTCTGCACCCATGTGTGTTTCCTGTGATAACCAGCACCCAAGCCAGGAAGCAGTAGTGGGAACTCTGTGGCGTTGGTTACTGTCGTTTTGTCAAAGCTCTGTGTTTGCTTTCAGAGCAAAACTTCAGGCTTACTTTCCCCAGAAACAGAAAGTATTTGCCAGTCTACACTAACGTTCATCCATTCTGCTGAAATGTAAAAATTCTGAATTAGGTTGTTATGAGTGCCCACAGCACTGAGTGTGTGCTGCTGCTTATATGTTTTTAAGGGCCACAACCCAAATTTCCAGATGAGCATATATACCAAATATTGATACTCTCAAAACTGATCCTTTTTGTCCTTAGTGATGGAGAGGGCTCCTACAGACACGGGATTTATTCTTATCCACTTGAATTACAATGGATAACAGTACTCCAAAATTCTTGGGACATCATTCGAGTAGGTCCTTATTTTTTTAAAGCCAGTCCTTTCAGTCGGAGTGGTATATTTCAGCTATGTACACCAGCTTCGTGGTGTAACCTGCCTTTAATTCTGTGTAGACAAGCTGGGACAGAGTGGAAGGGAAACAATATGACCTGTCTTGCTTCAGTCCAGTAATGTGATTTAAGCTGTAACATAGACAAAGCCTTTTGCAGATTTCTGGATGAAGGAGCAGGTTGTATTAAAGACCTTGAGTGAGCTGAAGAACTTTATTCTGTGATCTTTGAGTAAAATTATGAATGGCCTTGTCTGTGCTAGGATTTTACTATGTTTTCCAGTTCGCTAGGTAAAAAGACCCATTTAAGTCACATCCCACTCCTGTGTAACAAAGGAGGTTAAGGAGCACAGAACTTTCCCTGTCAAGTCATTGGTAACTCTTCCTGGATGTGGCAGGTATGTGAGTAGGGTATTTGCAGGAGTGAGTGGCTACATTTACACGGTACCCCTCAGTGGGTGAATGTGGATGGATGAGTATGACTGGTGGGATTTCATCAAGTTGTTTTACTTGACAGAATGTGTTTGCAAAATTAGTATCTTGTGTTATGATATAGTAAAGGCATAGAATGAATAAGGAGTTATATGCAGAGGTGTAAATATTCACATAAGTTTATACCAAGAATCTTATAAACAATATGCTAATTTACTTAAGTATGTATGGCATTATTCTTCAAATTATATGTAGTAATTATGTGTCTGTTCATTTCACTAAATATTAGATATGATCTCATTGCTGAACTATTTCTAATAAAGACACTGTAGTGTCTTTAAAGCTCTTCCAGCAGCTATAAGGCTGAACAGTGGACGTCGATTTTAATTCTTATTGTGCATCTCAGTTATCCAAAAGGTCCACGTTCCAAATGAAGCTGTACGATGCACTGTGTACTACTAACTGTAGACTATGCTGGGTTTTTAAAAATTATTTTTCTTGTTAATGCATATTCTGCTACGAGTGTCTTTTTTTTTTTTAAAGCAGCTTCTGCAAAGTAGTTTTCTTGTCTCAAATCTGTGTGTTCCTCATGGCACTTTTTAACAAAGAGAAACATTAAGCTTAAATGAACATCTCCAGGTAGCCTAGCAACAGAATGTGATTAATAATACCTTTCACCTAACTGTATGCAGATGAATGTCTGAAAGTGAAAGCAAATTCAGAACTGGTTGGACAGAGCCTGGCAGTGCAGTGAGAGAGAAAAGGTAATAAGATAATATCTTTTGATCTTTGTTAAAAAAAGGAGAGAAAAATAAAAGATATATTTAATGGGTTGGATCTGCCCTACGGAGTAAAATACAGAGCATAATGGATTTTTTTAATAACAATTAAATGGTGTACTAAGAAAGTATAAATGCCCTCACGTCTCATTATTGGTTATCATCACTAATTTACCAGCCATGCTTTTTCATATGTGGGAGATCAGAAACAATCAGTAGTAATTACTGGGCCATCACAGCTAAAATGAAATGTGGTATAAGTGAAATGTAGTATAATTTAATATACAGTTAATGGCTTTATAGTAGCATACCAGTGTTCTTAGGCCTGAAATGGAGTTTTGTACTGAGTGCTGTACTTTAAAAATGTACAAAACATTAGGTATGGCATTAAGTTTATAATTAAAGTTTTCTAGTAGAAAAAGGAAGGGGAAGTTGCTATGGACATTCAGTGTTAAATGACACTGCATTATTTAGCTTTTCCTTAAAATTTTATGCTTATATATATAAATAAAAGGAATCAGAATTTTATCTATATATTTTAAACTTTATATATTTATAAAAGATCAGAGATTTTTACTATTCAAGGACTCAAAACGTGTTAGAATGAGTTGGCCACACAAGCTTAATTCTTTCCCATTTTGTATTCGTTGTGTATAAAGAGGCAGCACTGTGGGAGTAGGGTGAATATGGGATTCATCATATGCTCATTTTATAATAGCTGGAAATTGCTGTTTGTATAGGAATAAAATGGAGTGATGTATCTGTGTGGTGAATGTATAAGATCTAGTTATCTTGAGACAATCCCATGGACTGGCATAAAATCATAAACATTTGCCTTTAGAGAAGAAATAACCTATTACAATGCAGAAGCACAGATTTCTGTCCTGCACTTCAGAACCTGCAGAACCTGCTTTTTTTTATTTTCAGATTACTTTATTATACTGATCATGCACTATCTTCCGTGTGAAATCAGTGGAGGTGGTTTTTTCCAATTCATTGGATAGTATATATTTGCTGCTCAATGGCAAAGCGACTCTTTCAGTGTTACAGAAGTTGCAGGGGGAATGCTATGAAAGGTTAGCTGTTGACAGTGATCCTTGTAACTGTCTTGATGCATTTTCATGGGCTAATATTCACCAGAAATCATTTCAGTCTTCACTCATTTTTTCCTTTATTCAGTTTAATACTTTAGTGCCTTGTGGTATTCCAGGTTTTGTTGCTGAAACAAAGATTTCCTGCATTTAATGGGCAGGAAATGNTTTAATAGGAAATTTCCTTTTTTGTTCGTATTCGGTAGCCTACTGTCAAAGTATTGTTTTCCTGAATTAGGAAGCAGGGCTATTTAAGTCCTAATTATTTTCAAAGTAAAGTTACTGCTTTTTTCTGTAACAGCTGCCACCCTCAGTTGTTCTGCAAAGATGTTGGTGTCGGTGTGTTATGCTGTTTTAGGGGTGTAGCGGGGCATATCTGCTTCATACAACAGAAGGTTGCCCCTCGTTAGCTGAAATTCCCTCCTGCAACAGGTTGGGCTCCAGTATTTGGCTGCTGTTAGAGCTGAGAGTGTTCTTTGCTGGAAAAATCCTTCTGTAAGATTTCACCTCAAAAAATTGGCTATGGCCTTATCTTGTACTCCGCCCAGAGAGTGGTGATGAATGGAGTGAAATCCAACTGGTGACTGGCAGAGACTGGTGTTCCCCAGGGGTCAGTGTTGGGGCCCATCCTCTTCAACATCTTTGTTGATGATTTGGATGAGGGAATGGAGTGCACCTTCAGTAAGTTTGCAGACGACACCAAGCTGGGGGGAAGTGTCGATCTGCCGGAGGGTAGGATGGCTCTGCAGAGGAACCTGGACAGGTTGGATCGCTGGGCAGAGGCCAACGGGATGAGGTTCAATGTGGCAAAGTGTCGGGTCCTGCACTTTGGCCACAACAACCCCAGGCAGCGCTACAGGCTGGGGGCAGGGTGACTGGGAAGCTGTGTGGAGGAAAAGGACCTGGGGGTGCTGATTGACGCTCGCCTGGACATGAGCCGGCAGTGTGCCCAGGTGGCCAAGAAGGCCAACGGCATCCTGGCCTGTATCAGGAATAGTGTGGCCAGCAGGAGCAGGGAGGTGATTGTCCCCCTGTACTCAGCCCTGGTGAGGCCGCACCTCGAGTCCTGTGTCCAGTTTTGGGCCCCTCACCACAAGAAAGACATCGAGGCCCTGGAGCGTGTCCAGAGAAGGGCAACAAAACTGGTGAAGGGGCTGGAGCACAGGTCTTGTGAGGAGCGGCTGAAGGAACTGGGACTGTTTAGTCTGGAGAAGAGGAGTCTCAGGGGAGACGTTATTGTCCTCTACAACTACTTGAGCAGGTCAGCCTCTTGTCACAGATAACTAGCGATAGGACAAGAGGGAACGGCTGCAAGTTGTGCCAGGGGAGGTTCAGGTTGGAGATGAGGAGAAATTTCTTCTCGGAAAGGGTGGTCAGGCATTGGAACGGGTTGCCCAGAGAGGTGGCAGAGTCCCCGTCCCTGCGGGTGTTTAAGGAAAGGTTAGACGCAGTACTGAAGGACATGGTTTAGTGGGTAATAGGTGGTAGGGAAACGCTTGGACTAGATGATCCTTGAGGTCTCTTCCAACCTTAATGATTCTATGATTCTGTGATTCCTTGCTTAACTGGAGTTACCTCTTTCACCTTTCAGTCTTTACCTGAATCAATTTGGGACTTGACTGAGACCAACAGCAGTACTCTGCCCTGTACCACTTGCTACATTCTCTCTTACTGCCCCATGAACATGTCACTTAATAGTTCTGCAGGTCCTCAGCCATCGTGGCTGGAGTGGGCAGTAGGAAGTGTGACAGGACCATCGTGGAAGAATAGATCTGTTTACTTGTGGTCTGTCACCATTGGGCTTGTAGCTACTAACTGCCAATTTACATCAGAGCACTGAATGATGGGGCAAAACACTATTAAATGCTGCCTAGCATTACTTCTTGTGCCTTCTTGAGTATGAAGTTGGAAACCGTTGATCTTTTTATCAGTCACCTACAGCTCCTTATTGCATGGCCTGTGTGTCCTGGTTTCAGCTGAGAAAGAATTACTTTTCTTCACAGCAGCCAGCATGGGGCTGTGTTTGGGTTTGTGCTGGAAGCAGCGCTGATAGTGCAGAGATGTTTTTGCTGTTGCTGAGCGATGCTCACACAGAGCCAAGGCCTTTGCTGCTTCTCGCACCGCCCCGCCGGCGGGATGGCTGGGGGTGTGCGGGGAGTTGGGAGGGGACAGACAGGGCAGCTGACCCCAACTGACCAAAGGGACATTCCATACCATATGGCATCATGCTCGGTTTATAAGG
>VWZZ01004634.1:0-32331 GCA_013399095.1 Psophia crepitans | reverse complement strand
ATTAAACTCTTGTATCTGAACCCACGAGTTTTCTCACTTTCACTCTTCCGATTCTCCCCCTTTTCAGTGAGGGGGACTGAGTGCATGTCTGTGTGGTGCCCAGCCGCTGGCTGGGGTAAAACCACAACACTATGTTAATTTGGTTGCCCAGTATTAAGTGTAGAGTACGTGAGAATGTGGGCTGACCACATGATGAAGACACAGACGTACATGCACATCCTTAGTGTGCTTTCTTCATTTAAACAAACCCAAACCCCATCGTTTTTGAGGGATGCCTCTAACACTTTTTAAGAGAGAGAGAAGAATTCCTGATTAGGAACAAATACCATCCTTACTCTTGAGGTCTGAGACTGCTCTTTTTGGCATTACTGTAAATTGTGTAACTAGATTACCTGAGATAATTTAGATGCCCTTATTTTTCTAGTGTTGTTGAATGAATTCTCTTCAGATCTCTGCTTGTAACCTATCCGAACTAATTGGTTACTTAAACAGCTTTTAATGTTTTTACTTCTTCAAAACAGCAAAGATTGTTCACAGAACTAGTTTGACTTGTATCTCAGGTAATTATTTATTTTCTGGGAATTACAGCTTCTGGTTAGTGCAAAATACCCATGCAGCTGTTTCCCAGCTTTAGTGACCTAGTTTGAATCAGCTGTGTTTACTTGAGTCTTCTGCCCTTAAATACATTTGTAGGTTTGGGGTTGAAAACCACCAAACAGGAAAAGAATGGAACTGAAATCCCCCATTCTTTCTTGACTGCGGTTTCAGGGCAGCATTTATTTTGCTGGTAAATCACATTTTTAGCTCAAAGAAGAGAGACTTTCATAGTTTCTGTAAACTTAAATGAGATCAGAAGTGATTGTTTTCAGACAAACTTCATTTTCCAACCATTCAATTTTAAGATGGAGTACGAGTAACAAAACAGCTGTGCACTACAATTTTGCAAGTGGTAAGATTTTGTTGTATAATGCAGCTCTGAAATGTAGTATGCCTATGCAAGCAAAACGGTTTTGAAATTAAAAATTACTAATGTTTAAAAAAAAATACATATGACTCCAGGTTGACTAAAACCAGGTATGAAAATGCTTCTGTGTGGATCTTCTCCACAACCTACTATATCTGAATAGGTGGCTGTAATAATCTCAGTGAAATAAACCGCAATTAAGTTCTGTGACCCCTGACTAATTTCTAATGAAAGAGTAATTACATGTTTATTCCACATTACCTAGTCTAAATTTGCAGAGGTTGTGTGCGACCTGGAATGCCTCTGTCTCTTTTGTAACTCAGCTGCGATGCCTCATAGGAACCTCTCTTTGGAAGTGCTGTAAATCCCACCTGAGTTTTGAGGCCAAGTGGTAAGTGTGTGAAGCTGCATCCGTTCTGCCTTTTTGTGGGCATCATAGTTGTGGGTCTTTTTTTCTTACAGGACTGAAAAGGGTGAGGAGACTTGTTTAGCTGAGCAATGTAGAGGGCATTTTGAGTGGGATTTGTTTTTGCATTCTAAGAGCACGTGCACGCGTGCGCCTTGCCCGTCTCTGCCCTCTGCCTTAGCTGCCCAAACACCTTAGCATGTACCTCTCTGGCTGGCACTGAAGTTCTCTGTACTTCCATCAGTGAGACAGGCGTCCCTGTGTTTCAGCTGGCAACTGCTGCGTTGCAAAATAGCCTGAGGATCCCTGTGCTGTTGAGAAGGTTTTGCACCGGCCAGGGGGTCTGCTTCCTAAATTGCTTATTACTGGGTAGCATGACCCCAGACTCCACATGTCTGAAGTAGCAGGAGACAGAATTAGAGCTGCTCATTTCCTCATGTCTGTTCAGGGGCCCACTGGATCTATTTGATGGTGTAACACTTACAATGCAAACATTAATCTTAATATTTTCAGTCTCATGAAGGTCAATGACATCCACAGAAGTCTGAGCAAATCCATTTTGTTCACTGAATCCTGTTCAGCATGCCCACAGTGTTTCTGGATGGCCTTGCAGTGTTTTCAGTTTCATAGATGCCTGAAATGTTGACTATTTCTTTTTTCTTAGAGTAAGCAGAAGTGGTTTATTTAATAAAAGGAAAGAAGAAAAGAGAAAGCAAATACGGTGGTTCAAATTGCTTCTGCATCCATTTCAGACTGAACTCTGCTGTTCCTCTTTGGTCACTGCTTGTTCCCTGGCATTTGCTTTGTTATTCCTTGATTTCAACTATTCCTGCACTGCGTTCCCTTTTATTTGGTGTATTTTCTTCTAGATCAGTCTCTATCATGATTTTTTTTTTGATGTCTCATGTTAAGAGTCAGATCTCTTTTGACTTCATCTCTTCTGTCTTCTTTCTCCTCTTCCATTCCCAACTGTCTTCACACATTTCTTTTGCTGAGCACTTCCAATCATCTGTTGTTTTTGCTGAAAATCTAGCTCCTGGTCAGAGATTCTTTAGTTGGCCTACAACAACAGCATCCTTCCACTATTAAGAGGAGAAGCTATTTTTTCATATTAATGTGAATTGTCAGATGTTATCCTTTCAGTTTATAACAATTCATTTATTTTCTTTCTTTTTCCTTGGCTGTTTGAGAAGCATCATAATATTACTCTAGTGTAGTAGTGGTGGGTAGGTGGTGTTTTGTACTACTGGGCTGGGTTTCAGGGTTTTAGCAGGTGGTTGGTTGTTGGTTTTTGTTTGAGTTTTTTGGGGGTTTTTTTTGTAGGTGGCTCAATTATTGGCTGGTAAGACTTATTTTGGCTCAAGGAAAATATACTTAAGGAAAAATGCTCTAGCTTTACTGAGTAAGTCTTGCAGTCCATTGGGATTTCCAAAATGACATGTTAAAAATACAGTTCTTAACTGCCAACTCCATTTGATTGAGTACAGTTTCTGTGGGCAAAGTTGATGTGCCTATTTAAAACAGACAGAGGACCCCAATTCCTGTTCATTTGGTCTTCTTTTTTTTGATGACTGAAGAACCTCTACTTGGTCTACAGTGTAGAGGGTAACACCTCAAACCATTTCTGCCATTTGCAGGTGCAGAGGGGGATTGTGTACATGTGAACTTAGTAGCATGGGGAAAGTATAACAGGCAGGGCACGCAACAGGTCCTCCCAAGGAATGGCGAAAACAAATCTCGAGAACCCAAAAAAATAAAAAAATGAGGAATATGGATGAATGCTGGTCAGGAGGCCTAACAAAAAGGCATGAGAAGAACTGGCTTGTGCAGAGCTCAAAGCTCCTCAGTGGCACCAACATCCATGTTTTGTGTTCTTGCTTCCTCCATCTGCAGGAGGCAGGCCCTCAGAGTTGGTAAATGAGGCTTGTGATTCACTGTAGTTGATTTTTTTTTTTTTTTTCCTCCTTCTGTGAAGCTCATGCTTAGCTTGTGACACTTGAGTAGACCCTGAAGTCAGGAGGGACTTTTCATGTGGTTAAAGCTAGGGGAGTGCTGAAGTGCTCTGACTGGTTGATTTGTACTCCTTGCTGCAGAACTGAGTTTTAGCATATGCAGTTTATTAAGGTCAGAGGAGGCAGATTTAGGAACAAAATTTGCTATACCTTGGGTTCTGTTTCTGGGCTTCTTTCCACGAACTGTTATCCCCATTGTGCAGATGCTTCTTTTCCCATAGCTGGGTCCATTTTTGAGAGTGTTTTGTGACTATAACTGGAAAAGCTAGTGAAATTAGAACCATAAAAAGCAGACAAATGATAAATGCATTGAGAGGTGGATGAAAGAAGATTATTTTCCCCAGCTTTAATAATGGAACCGTAAGCAATAAGACAAATAGGCTTAGAAAGGATAAATTCTAGCCAGATTGCTTTTTTTACCTTTGTGATAAGATTACAAAATAAGCAGATGAAATGCAAGTGATATAATATATGCATTTTAGTAAACCTTTTGATACTATCTCATCAAAGCATACATGAATAACTGATGCATGTTGACTTGGATAGAAACATGGTCACACAGACTGTAGATGAGTTGAAGAACTTTAAATAATGAGCAGTGATGACCGGTGATGAATTGAGACAGGGTGAATTGTACTAATGAGGCTCTGCAGGAGTCAAGAATTAAGGCCAAGTTTTTATTCTTTAGTATCTTCATTACAGCATCTTTTCAGCATGCTGTTGATTCCTCCCTTGTCAAAAATGTCAATGAGGCAGATGAGTAAAACATTGGCACCTACTGGGATTAGCCCTGGGCAGAAGACAAATATCAAGTATTTTTTAGAAATGTTCAGATGTTAGAAGTAAGGAAGCTTAAGAACACTTCCCTTTTTCCGAGAAGGGACTGAACCTGCTACTAATGCTGATAGCCATAGAAAGGTGTAGTGAATAGTGGATTAAATGACTGGGTGATTGAGGAGTAGCTGCAGTGTTCAGCTGGGCTCCAGGAATCTGTAAATTAAAGGGAGTTTAGTTTTCTGGCAGGGACGTGTCACAAGTTATTGAGCAGCTTCCTAAAGAAAGTTACTTAAAGCTTTACTGCTTGAGACATCCCATTCTCCACTGGAAAAAGCAATAAAATGCGCTGAGTGAAGAAAGACGATGTGAATAACTTCTGTCTCTGTAGTCTTTGCCTTTGCCAACAGCAAGTGCTACCCCAACTCCAGTTCTCACCCCCAAACCACCCTGTCCTCCTTACCAGCTCTGCTGCTACGAGATGTGACACCCTATAGCAGGGCCAGATATTTGGTGGTCTTCCCCTGGTGTCCACAACTCCTTTCTCAAAGACGTGGAATGAAAGGGAAGATATCAGCAAGTAGTTAGTATTTTATACACACGCTCTGCAGCATGGCGGAAGTGTTCAGCAGTGTTATGAAGAATGACCAGGAAATAGCTTGGGCTGAATAACCAGTTTTGGAGTGCTGTTGCTCAAAGATGTTAACAATAATACAGCAGAATGTCTACAAAATGATCCTGTGCTAAATACCAGCAAAGCAGGCAGGAATGGATTAGGCCTGTTCTGAATTCTTTTGTCAGGTTATTTTCAGTGAAAAGTGCTTTTCTTTTTAAAATCAGCCCTGCTGGAAAAACGGGGGTTTTTTGACAGATTGGCACTGAGTGTTGAAATAATGATTTCAATTTTTCTGCAACTTGTTTGTATCTTCAAAATATTATTAGGTAATAGCTAATAATTCCCTTATAAATCACATAATACATAACATAAGTTGAACACATAATGGTGTGTTACAAGTGGTCTAGATAAAAGCCCGTGTGAATCTGTCAGTGATACAGTAATCAACACAGTACTGGCTTTTTCCACCTAAACGTGTCCCTCCTGGGTTGTAATGAAAGGTTATCACTCGCACCTAAATAAATGTGTACAACCACAGCTGATGTGTCATGAAATAAAGGAAAATTGAAATTGGCAATAAAAAATTTCTTAAAATTATCGTATGGCATACTGTGGAATTTTTTTTATTATTTCTTCTCAGTTTCCATGCCAAGAAACCAGCTCGAATAAAGTTTCCTCTGTGGATGAAACTGTATTTCAACTAGTTCTGAAATGGCTGTTTTACTTAAGTTGGCATATAGACTATTTTCTCTGTGCATTGGGAATTAAAGAAGGATATCAAAGGGCATAACTATAGCAATATTTTATCCTGAATTTAAGAAGAAAAAAGGGCAAACCAGTTGCTGCAGAAATCTGAACTTGTAAATGCAGGCTTTCAATTCCCTAAGCATCTTGAGGAAATTCTAGGTTTATGATTACAAAATTAATCAAAGTAATTTTGCTATCCATTTTTGTGGCAGTTGTGATATGGATATCAGCCTGAATAGCAATATGAATCCTGTATGCAGACAGTAAGCAATTAATAGCACTTCTGTACTAGAAGTTTGGGAAAGAGTTGATAACTTTTCTCTAGCGATGAAATGTTGCAGGTTCTTTCTGCCACTTCTTGTAATTAAGCCTGTATGAGATGTAATTAAGCCCTATTATATGTGTCTCACGCTGCTGCTGCTTGTCATCTTAAATCTAAATCTAAACTAAAAGAAAAACAAAACTGTTTTCCTCCACGTCTTTTAGGTTCAGTTGGAGCAGACTTAACAAATTTATTATGAATTTAATCATATGTGAAAATATAGCTTTAGTTTTGTGTATACCTTGAATTTAGAAAAAGGAAGAAAATACAGTTAGAATAGTAAAAGATGTGAATTGCATATAGATTATGCATCTCCATAGTGCCACAAGGATACTAAATAATTACTTTGAAAGACTGGCAGGCAGTGACAACTGTTTTGTATTCAAAGTATATTTAGGAGTACCATACACTTCTACAATTCAGGTTGTGAAACAAATGGTTTGTTTTGTGATAATTTACTTTGGCACCATTAGAAGCAGTAGTTGGATGACTTTGTAATGCAAACAACTTGGTATCTAATTCAATAAATTAGCATGAACATGTTGCTTTATTTTTCGTGGATATTAAGCTGGTCATCATCCAGTGTCATACCAACGGCAGAGTGTGACTGTTATGGTCCTGTTGTACATCTAACCCTTGCATCCTTTTGGATTTTTAGTACTGTCTCTTCTACATTTGGTACTGCAGTGTGTTGCCTGTGAAGCTGTTCAGAAAATGGTGTCCTGTGTATACATTAATGCATAGGCTAGTTCTTTTCTATCTGTAAGGCTGGAGATGCTTATGAATGAGATGCTATTTGAAATCAGCTGGAGCTGTGTCGTGGTTTTGGCCCAGCCGCCGGCTGGGCACCACATAGACACGCGCTCAGTCCCCCTCATCAGGAAGGGGGAGAGAATCGGAAGAGTGAAAGTGAGAAAACTCGTGGGTTTCAGATACAAGAGTTTAATCAGTGAAGCAAAAGCCGCGTGCACAAGCAAAGCAAAACCAGGGATTCATTCCCCACTGCCCACGGCAGGCAGGGGTTCAGCCATCCCCAGGGCAGCAGGGCTCCGTCACGCGTAATGGTTCCTTGGGAAGACAAACGCCATCACTCCCAACGCCGCTGCCCCCCCTTCCTCTTCCCCCAAGCCCCTTACAAACCGAGCATTACGCCATATGGTATGGAATGTCCCTTTGGTCAGCTGGGGTCAGCTGCCCTGTCTGTCCCCTCCCAACTCCCCGCACACCCCCAGCCATCCCGCCGGCGGGGCGGTGCGAGAAGCAGCAAAGGCCTTGGCTCTGTGTGAGCATCGCTCAGCAACAGCAAAACCATCTCTGCACTATCAGCGCTGCTTCCAGCACAGACCCAAACGACAGCCCCACACTGGCTGCTGTGAAGAAAATTAACTCTCTCTCAGCAGAAACCAGGACAAGCTGTGGCATACAGCCAGTAGTGATCAATGTGGACTGCCCGTTTTCTTGAAAGAGCTTTGGAAAAAATCCTTCCAGTTCAAGTAAGTAAAAGGAACTGGCTGTGTTCATTTTGATCACAGCTATTAAATGAGAGGTCAGAACATCCGACAGAAGAACAATCCCTTTGCTTGAACTAAAGCTATGAGAGCAAATGGAATAATTTTTCATGTTAGTGCAGAGGCAAGCCTAGCATAGGCCCACAGCCTGGTGTTGTCTCTGGTGTACACCTTCCACCTGATCTGCTTTTGGTCATCTGGAAGGTGCCTCATTCCCTGGACATCCTTGAAGGATCTCCTTCCTTGCAGAACATGCTGCAGAGCCCTGGCCAGAAACAACATCTCCAATTCAAGGTAAATCTAGATGTCTTGTGACTTGGGTCATGCAGTGGTAATTGACCCATTTGCCTCTCCTCCCCCATCTTCTCTTATATTAAAACAGGTTTGGAAATGACAGGTTTACATGGCATACCAGTAGGCTTTCCTAAAGCAAAAACCAGTTTATTCGGAAAAGAGAAAACATTATAAATAACCTATGTGTATGCTTACTCAAGAGCAGGTCACAGGTCTTCTTCAGTGGGAGAGTTAATTGATACTTATTCAATAACGCATATCCTTGTTGTAGACAACTCTGAGTATGGTGTAGAACCTGTTTTTTCTGGTATCAGTGTCCCCAACCTCCACTGATCACTTGTTTCTGCGGTAACTCATCTCCTCTAACAACTTAAGCAGTAATACAATCACAAACGAGCCCATGCAGGTGTATATAACACTTCTTATAAAATTAATGCAGTAATCATCAAATGTTTAGCGATTCCACAGCATCTGTCACATAGTGCCCCTAGCCACACTATAGTGTAAGTAAGTGCTTAAAAATAATATTGGAAAATGTGTTTCATCAGGAAGCCACTAGATGTACGGATTTACCATAATTCATTCCAAGCTATGAAATGAGGATATAGGATAAATAATTCAGAAAAATGAGAATAATCAGGTAAGATTAGACCCTTGATACATAGAAACATGAAGCTATAAAATTAAGTATGATACTGAAAGATTATTTGAGGCTAATACTAAGTACTGTTTCATACATTTATATATAGTGAATATCTGCTTTAGCAATGGGAAATGAGTTAAAAATATACAGATGAACTAGTACTTTAGATTTTAATTGAGCTTTCACTACAGTCAGTTTAGTTGTCTGTATTATGCATTTTCTTTTAAAATACTCATTAGTTCAGGAAATAAGAAAAGAGAAAGAAGCAGGTAAGATGCTGTATTTTTCTTCCACTCTCCGAAGTACTTTGTATTTTTTCATGTCTGTGTTTTTCCTCTTGAATCCCGTAGCAGCATCCATCCTCAGCTGAAAACCTGTACCTCTGTCTGCAGTTTTGCCATTCTTACCTCGTACTTTCTCACATCCCTGCCTCACAACTTAGCGGTTTTCTCAGGAATCTGAGCCGAGGTAGCACAGCTGTGCCGTGCCAGCCTTGGGCCTGGGATCACAGGCAGCTGGATCCCAAGGAGGAAGGTTACGGTACTCAGTGTAGAAAAACATCTTGTCAGGCCTTGATTCTCCTGTTGCTTAAATACAAATAAGCACAGAGCCTTAGAGCAAGTCAGGGATCTTTCTGACAGAATATTATCCTTCAGAAAGAAATGCTGATTCAGTGCAACTGTGAAACAGTGTGTGGGAAGGAAAGTTTCAAATTAATTTCCTATTTAAATTCATTTCTTTGGAGAACTGTGTTGACATTATTGTTTTGACATCTACTGAACAAAAGGATCCTTCCTTGGTTAATCTGAATTTGTCAGTCTGCAGCCTAAGAAAAAGGACAAAATGTTTTGGAATTATTTGGCAATTTCAGCTAGTCAAAAGTGCTTTTTTAATTTATAAAATCATTGTAATCTTAGACTATTCTTCCTGATTCGGAACAGAAAAGTTTTTGAAAAATCCAAATATTTCCTAGGCTAGCAAAAGTGTTTCTTAGCTCTCAAGGTAACTGAGAGCTGTATTAGGAACATAATACATTTTTTAAAAAATAAATTAAGACATTAAATCTCTTCTTTTGTTTAGCAGATGAGAAGGAGATTAGAGACAAAATTGTCTGCTACATGTAAGAGGAAGGAGGAAGATAAGGCACGTAAATGCAAACTCCAGAGTTAGGAGGCTCAGAAAGAGAGGAGTCTTTCTTCTTATGATGATGGAAAGACAAAAAGCCAGCCTTGGCTGTGCTCGTTTTCATGCTATTGCTTCATCCCAGAGCATTTCTGTCCAGCATCCTGTCTTTTTTATGAGTTCGAGTATTTGTTCTCTTTTTGCAAATTAAATTATGCTTTCAGGCTTACTTACATAAGAAGAATAACACAGGAAAAACTGGGTCACCATGAGCCTGTTTGTGATATAGAGACTGAAAATTGGGAAGGTAGAAATGGGCAAAAAGAAGGATTAGCAGATTTGGTTCTGGAGTCATACCTGCCATTTCCCATCCAGGGCTGTGGAGTTGCCTGGGCTTGGCTGGGCTAGGCTGACCCAACAAGGCCCATAGCCAGAGGGGTCCAAATTGGTATTTGCCAAAGGAAGTGGATTGTCTGATGGAACTGTTGATGTGCAGATAAATCACTTAGCACAATGTCTAAAGCCACCATCTTTTCAGGGGAAAAAACAAACCTTTTTGGTTACATAAATATTATGGGATCTATTTTAGATTTTGAATGAGTTCTATATAGACTGCAGGTCAATTCTTAGACAGGGCTGTGGTGTATATCATGGCTACACAGAGATCTTTGCATTTGCATATACTTGTTTCTTGAAAAGATAGCCTGTTACGACATTTTCCAAATAAACCAAAATGGATTCTTTTTCCAGAGGTCTTCAAAATCAATGAATTACACTTTTAGCCTCCAAAAGCTGGAAAGGTATACACCTTCAGTTGGAAAATACGCCTATTTTACTACTTTTAGAAAACTTACCAACCCAGCTGCAATCTAGGCAAGTTTACAAACTTGTCCTTAAAGCTATCCTCAAATTTTTGCAACCTATGTGCATTGAAAGCTATCTATCAAGGAGTCTGCCTCTTAGAATGGAGATGCATTTATGCTAATGCAATTTACTTGTCTTATTTTAAATAAATCTAAAGGAATTTTGATTGTGATTTAATAAGAATATTTTCTTGGAAAAGTATGTGTTAATGGTCAAGTGCTAGAGTCTAGTTGGAAGAAACCAGGACCACTTGCATTAGACAGTTTCTTACAGTAGCTTCTGTGCTCTCTGCACCCTTCTTGAGCTTGGTTACTTGGAAAATGCATTTATTCTTGATACTGAGACATCAATTTTCTCACTCTTTCTACTTTTGGCCCAAAAATTATGACCCAGGGAGTGATACGTTCAAGACAGCATCAGAGAATATTGGTTAGGCTGCTTGGACCCAAGCAGTGGAGCAAGGTCTTCTTGGTGGAGGGCACTTGATGCTGAGGTTTCCTTCCCTTCTGTCACACAAGTTGGACATCAGCTCACTTTCTCTGCTGGGTTTATGCCACATAAGGGGATTGGATGTATTTCTGTTCCAAGTTGGCATTAATGAAGGGAAGGTTACAAAAGGAGGGCGAAGTCTGCGTTTGAGTGGTGCAGGATGAGGCCTGTGACTTTTCTTCATGGTTGGTGCCCTGTTAACCAGGGAGTTCAGGAGGACACAGGCTGACCTGACAGGGTAGGCAGACCTTCAGACTCGTCTGCCTACACATGCCTTCACCTGGTCTTGGCAATTCATACACAGCCTTGCGTACCTGAAGAGCCCCTTGGCCGAGACGCCATGTCTAGCCATGTCTGAGAACTTGTGCTGGGACACTCTGGGTGGGTCACGTAGCCACTCCCAACTCAGTTGCAGTATGTCAAAGATGGATGCCATCCTGTGTCCCACATCTTCTCCCTTTCAGCAAAACAAGACACTGTCTAAGCCAGGCCTGGAGCTGACCCTATCAACATCCACTTACAAACTCAAAATTAGGAAATTTGCTGAGACCATTGTTCAGAATCATTAGTAAATCATTAGAAAATTGCTGAGAAAATTGCTGTTGGGTTTTTTGTTTATTTAAGATTTCCATTTCTCCTTCTTGGAAGGAAGGAAAACTTTAGATTGCTTTATTGTAATAGCTGTACTCTGGGATTATAAGATACAGGTCCTTGTCTGACTCTAATGTCTGAAACACACAGCAATTTATAAGTGTACTTTAAGGTAACAGAGGAGATGATTTTTTTGTTGTTGTTAAAAATGTGACTCTGGAACACCAGTTCTCCTCTTCAGTGTCCCCTTGTTGATGGCTCGTCCCATTGGGATCACACCAGAGAAGCAACATTCTAGAATTCATACTCTGGATGAAGAATTTCTTTGTTAGACTAGTAAAAATGACAGCATTTTTCCCTCTCGTCAAGTTGACCTCTTTCTTCTGTATCCAAATATAACTCCTCTTGCTTTTTTGAGTTAAATTATGCACAATTACAGCAAAACAGTATTCTGAGTTTTGTCATGCATAGTAATTTCATGATTAGTACTTAGGATGTCTTCACACTTGGGTATTTACAAGTTGATTAAATGCCTTGGTTACCTACTTGGGTAGCAGTTGTTACAAAGCTGCAGCATTTTGGAGGGAGAGAGGTTCTTGTGTCTTTCTAAAAAATCTCAGAGTGCTGTAGAAAACGTATGACAAAGGTGGGAACCTTAGCTGCAGTGATGAACCAGGTGCAGGCAGCAGCTTTTCTTCTCAGCTTTGCTCCTCTGGTGCAGTGTTTCCCTGCCTGGGATCTGAGGTCCTCTGCTCCCCGGTGGCTGGGCTGTAGTAGTGTTGGGCAGTGCCGCTGGTCAGAGGTATCTGTACCTTATAGTAGCATGGGGTTGGAAGGGAAGGGTGGGCCTGCTGCAGCAGAGAGGCAGCAAGGGTTTAAAAGAGCATTCTGCTGGCAGTTGTTATAAAACAAACTCTTCTGTTGAAGTGCCAGTTCAGTTATCTGCCCCTGACTAAGAAATCCTGCTTTAAGAAATTTCACCTTCTTTCCTTAGCAGGGGTTGCAATTCAGGCTCGAGAATGTCTCAGCCCTCCTACCTACCAGCTCCAGCGGTGCTACGTGTTTATTTTCTGAGGAAGCTAGAAAATGTCTCTCCTTCCTATATATGTAGTCATTGCTGTTTAAAAGGGTAAAATATATTGGAGATAAGAGTCTCAGATTTGAGAGGGTTTTATCTTGCTGCCCTGGGTTTTATGTTGGGTGGCATTTCGGGCTGATCTGAGACCGTATGTGTGCTGCCACTTTCTTTTCAAAAACAAATAGTGTTGCAAGACTCGCTTTTTTTTTTTTAATTTATTAGACTTTCAGTAGAGTAAATGTCGGTTCCCCTGTCTATACAGCCTGGCATCAATATTCTGTATGTTATTATGCTTGTGTACAGTTTACTACCGCTGAAGAGAAATTCTCAAAGTGTTACTACTCCCCTTGCTGGTGTGTTGTAGTCATGGCACTTAGGTACTCACCCGGCTTTCTGGTGGTAAGCTAGAAAGAGAGCACAAAATTTAAGAGTATAGGGTTTTGACACCTTTCTTGTATTGTCTGATTATTAAATGAATAAAATTACTTTCATCTGACTCTGTTTTGCGCAGGCCTGGACCCTGGACATGTGTAGACTTGTCAGCATATTTTTATTTGTGGTGGCAGCTATTTAAACAATGACGTGATGACTATTTTAGCTGTTTTGTTTTTCAGGATGATTTATTCTCCCAAATGAAAAAACAAAAAGGCTTGTAGACATTTTGGTAAATATTTACTGATATCGTCGTATTAAAGGATAATAATAATTATTAGTTTTCCAAAACTTAAAAGCTGGAATTGTTACACTAATTGTGGGGTGTTTTTCTGGCCCCATGTGGCTGATGAGACCAAGTGTTGCTATGGTCCCACTTCCAGGTAAAGTCAGTTCTTTATCATACAAGTAGGAAAGTGTGTACAGCTCTTTTGCCTCGCTGTACAAATCATGAAAATACTACCTCACAGAGAAGAAGTGATAAAGAAGCTAGACCAGGTTTTTAGGGAAATTGGGATCTTCACAAGGAACTTGCTGGGGTTTTTCTTCCTTTTTGTTGTACTTTGGCAAGGGTAACAGAAACAATGCAGAGCTACATTTCAGGAATTCGTCAGCTGTAGCCCAGAATAATGGTCCCCTCCTGCATCTGATGTTGTGCTGGAATCACTTCCACATGATTTCATATAAGCAGGACATAATTTGGTTGCTTGTTTGCCCAACGATAACGGGCCACATGGGGACAGAGAGAAAATCTGCTGAGCACAGTTAACTGGTCTCCAGTATGTAACCAAAAGTGGATTGCAAGGGAAGAATGCAGGAATAAAGCAAAAACGTGTGGTCCCTTCCCCCAGGTCTCTCCCAGTTCCACTCAAGTAATACTCTAATGAGATTTCAGAGTAACTTTTTTTAAAAAAAGATTTTTATCCTTGTTCTTTGGAGGCCGCAGCGTGGAGGAAAGTTGGTGGTGTTTCTGGGAATGGCACTGAAATGTAGCAGGGCTTTAGGAAAGGTGAAGGTAGCTCGGTCTACAAAGTATGAGTACCCTGGGCAGTGCTGTAACATACAGTGAGATGAGACTTATGGGCATTATAGAGTCTAGCTTCTCAGAGCGTACCTGTGTTTCACATGGAGTCACATCTTAGTGTGATTTTATTGTTGTTGTTGTTATTTTATATATCAGAGGGTGGGTCTATGTCTGAGGACAGCTGTGTGGAGCCCCAGTGAGCCACTGGAACAGACCGAGAATAGGGAAATGCGCTTGGTCCTCCCTCACCTCTGTAGGGAAGGTCAAATCAAATGAAACACCAAGTAACGGTGGACCCAAGTCAGACCTTGTGGTGCACGCACCTCTGCCTTGTGACTGAGTCTGAGGTGGGAGAGCTAAACCTCAGCCATGAATTTTCATTGTAATAAACCGATTCATTTCATTCGGCATGCTTTGTCTCCATCCGTGTAGGCTGTCCAGATGAGGTGCTTGGCAGGGAGATTTTGTGGTTAAAGCAGATGAACAGGGAGGGAAGGCTGTCACCCACATCCTGTCGTCTGTCACCCCATTAATAAATTCTGCAGGATACACTGCTCTTACTCTGCTTTTTTGCCATGTGCAGTGGATTTTCCTCTGTGAGGACCTGACTGGAAGCTCATCTGTGGGAGAGTCTGTTCCTTATGCCTGTTTAAGAGCATTCCTGTTTAAGGAATGACGTTTTCAAGGTATATAGTTAAAGTATAAGTTGAGACTTTTAAAATTGTTTTTTTGTCTGGCTTTGTATGGCATACTGGGAAAAATATGTAAGACATCTGTGTCTGCAAAGGTTTCTGTTTGAGTGGGCTACGTTGCCTCTTTATAAAAAAAAAAAACCCACAACCTTTTTTAATTAACCCCCCTGAGGCTAAATGTGGCTAGTTGAAGGCACTATGGGATTGTAATCCAGAAACACAGAACTAATTTCCTTGTTTTACTTTTAAATTAGTGGTTTTTTTCTGTTAACTAAAATTGAAATGTTTCAATTATGAATAATGCCAGGAAGAACTAGTACACTTGAGTGGGTTTAATGAATTGCGTGTGTTCTTGCTGCTTTCTGAACGTGTGCATGGCAGTGGAGTTTCTGAGACCTGTCACTTAATATATACTGAAATGCATGTTTTATTTATGATGTATTAATTTTAACTATCCTAGCTTTTTTGTTTTATGAGCAGGGTTTCTGTAGAGCCCTAAGATCATTTTAATATGTTCAGAAGAAATTTCCACAGACACTGAACAGCAGAGCTTTATGTCTCATGAAAGTGTAAGAGTAGCATGTTTCTTGTCTACATTTATTAGCCTTAAGAAGGCGCTGGATTTTTCTGTCATGATTGAGAAAATACTAAAGGGTGGTTTATTCCTTCCCCTGGGCAGATAGCTAGTCTGCGTTTACAGTCCTTGGTGTTATATGCTGATTCTAACCAATATTAGCCAATGCTGAATGTGAACAAAGGGACAGCAGTGTAAGTACTCTGCTAAAACTTGAGAGCAGGTATTAACAAAAAACTGTACCTTTTTTTGACAGTGATTTGAAAGGTCAATTTGCAATTTCGAGCATCTTAGTATTGGTGTTCGGTTTTAAGGTAGCAAAATTTCATTAGGAGTTTTGAACTTACTTCAGTGCATTTTTACGTTGTCTGCATTTGAACAATTTGTCTCCTTTGCCATGTCTTTTTTGTTTTATGAGCTGTTCTGTATCTTCTGTAAGAAATTGCTTACTGCAAATCTGTATCTTAAGCCTTGAATTTAATGTTCCAGAGGAATACAGGAGTGCTTTTGACTAAAACCCCAGCATTACAGTAACTCGTGAGCGCATAGGCAAACTGCTTTTCTAGCTAACGTTATTGATTATAATAGTGCGAAGATAGTGAGTGTAGCAAAGAAAATGAATGTGATAAGGTTATTACTTCATTAGAAAAACTGGAAAATATAATTCACGCTCATTAAGTGCGGAGACAAAAAGTATGTTTCCACTGAAGTGACATTGTCTTTAAAAAAAGTGCATAGTAGACAACAGCATTACTGAAATTAGTCGTTGTTGGTCTTGTAAAAAATGACCAAAGCTGTTTTGCAAACTGAAGTGTAGTCATCAATGTGAGATGCTCCACATTAAAAAGCCAAAGACAGCATTTGAAAAAAAGGGAATACTCCTATTTACAGAAGAGCATTGGATAGTTTCAAAGTGGTATCCACAGATCTGATCACAGATCTGCAGTATGTGTTTTCTTCTGTATTAACAATAGTTTGTGAATCTGCAGCTTTCACCTTAATGAGCAGCAGTACAAAGTAAAGACATTGGTATCTTTTGTGGGATTACTTCATTTTCACAAACTTAAAAGCTTTGAGGGACAGAAAAAAAAACAAACCCAAAACCCTCCAAAAGCAAAAATCCTTTTTTCTGTTTTCTGAGAGTTCTTTTGTAAGCCAGGGTTCCCTATGTACATGGTTTCCACTTCATGTCTTTGGAGAAGATAACTGAGCAGGTGAAGCTACACGCATGCCCTTTAGACATGTTTCCTCCATCACGTGGGTGGACTGCTCTGGGGAAGGAATGACTGATTTGAGGTGGGCTTCAGGGTGGGGTGAGGGATTTGCAGCAAGAGGCAAGGATTGCGGGGCTGGCCCAGCGTTAATTCTGTCACCTGCTTCTGCAGCATCACCACTCAGGGGCAGACAGTTCTTCGAAGCACCAGAAGTGTATTAGTTCACTGGATGTTGTGTGATATAACCAACTTGCCACGGAGCTGACTATGCATCTTTTTGAGTTATAGGAATATTCACGTTGACTTTGCTGCTACCTATGCAGGAAAAGACTGAAACATTTGGGGTCATGTTTCAATAAATGAGGCTGACTTTAGGCTAACACAATGATATTTTTATTATTTTATTTTTTTTTTACATAGAGCTTGGTTCGGTGTTTTGCTTAATTTTCTTTATAAAAAAAAAAAACAACCCAATAAAACAAAGATGATGTTTGAGATATGAGAACCAAATCGGTGTAAGGTTTGGAAGTGGCTGTGAAAGTTATTTGGAGTTGGACTTTGTCACTAGGGGGCACTTAGTCACACAAAATTAGCCATGTCTGAGGTACAGGTTTTTTGTAAAAGCTTTCTTTAAAATATCTTGTAAAAATATCTGTTAATTTTTTTACTTATTATTGATTCACAAATATGCATGTATAGCCATAAATATCTGCAAACACAGAAGAGTTCCAAGTCAGTGATCTGCAGTGAAACACTTCCTCTGGAAGAGAGGGTAAAGGGGGAAGGCTAAGGAGAGGCTCCCGTGTACAGCATTCAGTGCAAAAACCACTCAGGCTGAGAATATACCAAAAGGCTGCTCAATTAGTATTTATGTAATTAATAAAACCTGAAGTGGAACAAATCATCATATTTAGCAGGGAGGGGGAGAGGTAGTCACAAACACAGGTACATTCCTTGAGGATCAAAACATCTGCTACAATTTTACAAAAGCAAGAACTCCTGTTGTTAAAACAGACAAAACCAGGCCCTCATTTACACGTACCAGCCATGAAGCACCTACTATACCAAGCGGCGTGCACTTTTTTAATAAAAGGGTTTAAAATACTTGATATACCATTGCATGCCATCTAGATTTGCTACACTCCTGTGGTTTGTTTTGTGGGACTCCAGTGCACCCCAGTGATCTTCTGATGGGATGCTTAAGGTTCCCTGGCAGCCTGGCCACACCCGGGCATATCGACAGCTCCTGGCACACCTGTAAAGCTGTTTTTGTGTTGAAATAATGTATTTTTACCTACTGGCTGCGCGGCTGTGAGAATTTGCCATGGGACCTTTTTTTTTCTCCACACCCCTCTGGTGGATAAACAATCACAGGGAGCTGGAGAGTGAACCGAGGGGTGTTCCAAGCAGGTGGGATTTGCTGGTGGGTTTTTCTTTCTGGCTGTTACTGCCAATCACAGGGATTAAAGGCGGCACTCGGGGACTGTGTCTGCCAGGCCAGCTTAATGCTGAGGCGTGCAGAATGCGAGTATTAGTTTACGCATACTTTCAGCGAGCATGGCATGCAGCCGTAGTGCATCTTTGTTGGAAAGCGTATTAAAGTGTGAAAATTTAGATAGATATTCAGCTACTTGAACCTGTGTTTTCAAAACTAAGTGAGCATTTATATTTCCTTATATCCCCTGCTTTACATGGAGGGAATGCTACCGTGGTGGATTTTGGAAGACCCACAGGTGGGATAATGAAATTGTAACACATCGTTTGCCATGATTTTCTGTATCTTTTCTGTTTTAGAACCATTGCTCATGATTAATGGACATGCATACCCACGGCTACAGCATAGCCTTTGCATGCATGGATTTGAGGTCAGGTCTGGCTCTCTGAGTGCCTTTCTGCATGGCTTCTGCCCTTCCACGTGGGCATGGCAATACTTTCTGTTCTGTAGCTCAAAGGAAGCAACATTAAAGTCCAGAGGTTAGTGCATATGTGTACCCTCTAACAAAAAAAAAAAAAACCCAAACAAAAAAAAGGCAAACAAAAAAAAAACCACCAGGAGAAAAGATTTCCTGTAAATTTTTTATAGCTAAGGAATTTCAAGCAGTTCTCTTTTGTATTTTAAGTTCTAAATTTGCTAGTCAGACATGGTAACTGTGGATTATAGAAGCATCACTTAGGCTGGGTGGCAGGTCAAAACTATTCAGACAGACTTTTTCTGAGTCCCAGTTCATGTTGGTGGCTATCTGCTACGGCTTATAGGAAATTTGTCCTTTATCTGTGCAGGCATTGGGGTCTGCCCTTCTGTAGCATGTGCCAAGTTCTCAGATGGCCTGTATAAGTGTTTCAGTGCACAGATCGTGTTGCAGGACAAAGATTTACAAGGTGAAATTCTTTTTTCTCTGTCATGATGAATTTCACTGCAGTGCCACTCCCACCACAATTCCTGGAAAGATGAGGTGGACATCTGAATTCACAGTCCCACTGAGTGTTGTTAAGGGAAATTTAAAATTAGGTTTCATGGAAACAGGATAAGATTATGCAAGAAATAAATACCTGCACATCTTGTAATGGCTTTCGCTTGTTTAGCTTGCAAACTAGAGGGAAATAACACTTCTTACTCTTGTAATTAAAAATAAATAGATTAGAAATCATTTATAATCAGAATGGTTTTGACCAGTTTAATTGTAAGGCTGGGACTTTAAAAAAATTGGAAAGTGAAGTTTTCCCTGGTTTTGCTTGTGTTTTAAGTGAAGCAGGTAGAGGGCAGTAGGCACTAACGTTCAGGATATCGTCTCTTTTGCACTGGGACTGGGCAAATCACTTGGCTGGTCTTCAGCCGTGATTGTAGGTAACCTGATTTTACATCAAAATAGACTGGGAGCACTCACACAATGTATTACGTTAACACAACTCAGCAGTTGGATTGGTAACATCTTAAACTGGGGAAAGTGGGCCTTCTGGTAGGACGTAAGAATCGGCAATGAAAATCCTGCAGGCATTGACTTCAGGGTTCTCCATGCAGGTGACCTTTAACACTAACAGCTGACTTTGCCTAACACAACTGACATATTCGGTGTTTTGTGCAGATTTTAGTTTTCACTTTTAAAATAAACAAAGTGATAAACATTATTTGCCATGAAAACGAATCTCTAGAATAGATTTATTTGCTTCTCTAGAAGGATAAAAACCATAGGAGGACTACTACATGAACAAAGCTTAATTAAAACATAATTGTATTTAATCAATGCAGTATAATTAGAAATTGTGCTTAATTCATTTCTATGGCTGTTGGGCTATTTGTGTTCTTTAAATTAATATCTGCTTTATGAACAAAAATCCAGCACAGCTCAGTTCTCAAAAAGGTTCACTTGTTTTTGTCCAGTGATTTTTGTGCAGTTCCAAGGAAGCAAAAATAGAAAACCAGCAAATTGACAGGTGTTAAAAAATTCCTGTAATACCTCCTAAACACTTGGCATTTCTAGCCTGTGGCGTGAAAAAATGGTCTGGTGTTAGCATGTGGCTCGGGATACAGCAGGTCAATCCCTTGTTCTCGATACACTTTTCTAGGTAACTCTGGAAGTCACTGAAGTCATTCGTTGTGTTTATTTGTCCCAAAGTCTTGTGCACAGAGCCTAGTACTTTTAATATTCAGCAAGTCCCTTCTTCCTCTTCCTTGGGAAATTGTCTAAGCGCTCGTTAGTCTCCTGTGAGTGGAGGTGTGTGTATCAGCTCAACAGGAGAGGTCAACACCATCCTATATGAGGATAGGCTGGTAGGTAGGGCATCCCCTCAGAGCAGGGGGATGTCCCCCTTTAGCAAAGGGGGGAAACGTGCCCTCCCATGTTTAAGATCTCCCTTGTTCTCTAACAACAAAACTGTAGGATCAAAAGAACATTGCTCTGAGACCTGCCTCTGGCGTGGTCCCTGAAAGCACAAGAAGTAAAGGGGAAACATTTCATTTGTGACACCTGGAAGAGCTTATGTATAAACAGGCTGCTTCGCTGCTCAGCACTGCCAGGGTTTAGGGGTCCTCGGCGCGGCCAGAAGACAGCTTTTACATGTGCAGAGGATCTGAGCGATCGAAAACAAAATAGTAAACACTTTGCATGTCCAGGGGTCAAGAACTGAGAATGATTTCACCGTTTGTCTGATGTGTACTGCTACTGTTCAGAGCAGTGAGAGATAAAGAGCACAGCTTTACTCTTCCCTTGTCTGCCTGCCACTAGTGGGCCATGACAGTGAGCTGTGCTGGACCTACCTATTGAGGGTGTCCAGACACTGAAGTATTTTAAACTGGGACCTGTTTTTTTAGTGTCCTGTACTGCACGCAGCAGCAGTGCTACTGGATCAGGCCAGAGCCCCTAGCAGCCGAGTGAAACCTCCTCACGTGAGTTTCACAAACTCCAGCAGTTTGTGTTTCAGGGACTTCCTGTGCCAGAGGTACTTTCTGTTTGCTTATCAATCCCCAAAGGATTTCCCGTCTCTCGGCTTGTTCAGTTGTCCCCTGAATCCATGTAAAGTTTTAGCAGCCGTAGCATCCCCTGGTGAAGAGTTCCCGAGTTTCCTTTCCCAGTTGTGTATAGAGCTGCTTCCTCGTGTTTGTTTTGAACCTGCCATCTGCCTGCTTCATCTGATGCCCCCGGCCTTGTGTTAGAAGAGGCAGCGAACAGTCAGCTCTGATTCACCCCTTCCATGTCACTTATGATTTTACTGATCTCTATCATACCTCCCCTGGATCATTGCTTTGCCAGGTATTGTAGCTGTTGCTCCTTGTAAGCCAGTATGTACTTTGAGTCCATCACCTTACCCCCCCTTGTTCTCCAGTTCTGCATGTGAGTGGAATCTAATATTTAAGATGCAAGTGTGTGTGTATATATAGTAACACAATGGGGTTTTTTGTTTTTCCTCTAGTCTTCAATTTGCTTTCTCTAACTTGTGAGCACAGAGATAATGTTCATGCAGAAGCTTTACCACTCTAGGATCTCATTCCTGAGGAGCAATGAGCTCAGAATTCAGTTCAGAATTTCACCTTGCAGTTTAAAGTTTTCCCCTAAAAGTTTCCTAGCATCACTTTGCATAAATTGCACTTCACATGTCATTTTATTACCAACTTGCTCTTGTAAAAAGTTCTTTTGCCTCCATCATTTCTACCCCAAATAAATTAATATCATCATCAAATGTTGTCACCTCCTTGTTTGGTCCCTTTCTCGGGTGATTTTTTAGAACGTGTTGAAGAAGCGTGGGCCCTCAACATGAGGGAGCAGGACTCCACTGGTGACTTTCTTCCATGCTGAAAATTGACTGTTTTCTCTCTCTCATATTCCTGTGCTGTTTCCTATCTTTTAAACAGTTTAGTTTATAAATCCGTGGAAAGATGTTCCCTCTAATTCTGTGCCTGTTAAGTTTCCTTAAGGAATCTTGTGAGACAGATGTTATCAAATACCTTTTGGAAAGCCAGACAGACAATGTATCTGAGTATTAAAAAAAAAAAACAAAAACCACAAACAACTGAGTCCCGTGCAATGCAAGCCCTGAATGAAAATAGCAGGCAGTCAAGAGACTTGTTATTGTTGCTCATCTGAGCTATTCAGTCACTTGTGACAAATTTTGGCATTCTGGTGCTGATGGTTCAGTAGGAGCTGAGCAGATGAGGGATCTGAGGATGTGGATTTACAGCAGGTTTATCCTGATCCATGTGTGAGTTTCCCCAGAAGGAGACTTCTTGTCCCCACTCTTGTTCCCAGCCACACATCTGTATTCATCTGCACAGCTGATGTGGCTGATCTGAGCTGACATGGATGAAAATCAGCCTAATAAGCGAGATGAGGATTTTTGCTGAACCTGGACTATGGTTTGTGTTGACCGCGCAATGCAGCTGCACTCGTGCTGGCGCAAGGGAGGAGGAGGAAGACCGTGACGCTTCGCTGCGGCAAGAGCTGGGCTATCCATTCTTGCCGAGCATTGAGCAGCTTAAGTCAGTCACGACACCAAACCCCAAGAAAAATTCTGTGTCTGTAGTTTGTCTGAAGTAGTATTTTTCGCTGAGATTATTTAGGTGTTGAGTATGAGTAGGTGGTTGCATGATGCCATTTGTCTTCCAGCAAAGAATTAGGAGCCCATGTTGCATTAACAGAAGTGCTCTGTTCTCTTCTTGGAGGTGATGAGTGGGATTTTCTTACAACTTATTTTTGTTGTGTCTGTGTGGCTTGCTTTCTCCTATGATCTGTAAGCCTAGCTTCTGTTATTCCAGTGGGTTTGTTACTATGGTTTTGGTGGTGTTTTTTTTTTTTCCCCTGTGATCCTGGGAGCTAGTAAGTACTGTTGAAAGCAAGGACATTACTGACATATTTGTATGAATAGAAGAAATCTTTCTGAGCTGTTTGTAGCTCAGAGTCTCTCGCTGTACATCTAATTAACCATCCATTTAAAAATGCTGGCCGCTCCTTTCACTCCCTGCCAGCAACATCAAGATGTAAAATTAATTTTCTGAAGATTTGCTTCTCATATACTTGCAGTAATTGGACCTAGGCTTTATATTGTAAACAGTCCAAAGTACACAACTCGCTGTAATTATAGCAATAGGTCAATATGTTAGTGATGCCCAAAAGTTGTGGGGGGTGGATGCTCAATTATCACATTTTCTTTTTTAGATCCCTCAGAAGGCAGGAAATTCAGTCCTGTCAAGTTGGGTTTTTTACTCTTCACTAATTATTTAAGTAATAGCAATTGGTGTGGCTTTACTCCAAAATGCTTTCTAATCTGAATTTTTCCACATTTTCTTTGCGTTTCTTTTCACATTCTTTAATTAGATTTCATACAAAGAATTGTGTCCATTATAAATAAATACTAAAAGTAAGCTAAATAGAAATATGCTTTTTCCCCTTAATCTGTGGTAATATCTGAAGACCTTGCCCCCTGCGGTTAGCAAGAAAACAAGTTTTGTTGATAGTCAGATACAATATTGACTGTGTCCTGTCAGAAGAATAGAGAAATGTCTCCTGAGTGCTCAATTCAGTAGAAATTGGTAATTTACATGTAAATAAAGGCACCATATTATGACTATGTCACTTAGTACTTGCTGAAGCTGACTTGGTCAGTAATTCACATGCTATTTCATGTCAAGCAAGCACGATTATTTTTTAATGCCTGAAAAAGAATAGAGTTCACTGGGGAAGAATAAACAAGGTAGGGGTTTTTCAGTCATTAAAAAAAAAAAAATAATTTAATCTCTTGATGCTAAGGACTCTCTCAGAATTCCTTTTTCACCTTTGCACAAGAGACATTAATCTTACTCTCAGTTTGGGGTATCATCGTCACCACCAGCATTAGCACACCCCCATGGTTTGTAGTCCTGGATTGGGTAGATTTGTCTCTTAAATAAGTCTGCCAGTCCTGAACATGGCTCTGACTCCAGCTGTAAAATCCTGCCTCCCCTTGTTGTGCCTGGCATGGTACATCCTATGGGAAGATTGCTTAGCTTGTTGGCTGAAAGCTGCTAGGTAAATATTGGTTGTGTGCTATATGGTCACGTTCTTCTCGTAGGGCTCCATAAAACTGCACCTGCGCATTTTATGGATGCAGATTGTACCTAGGCACCAGCTTTTGGTATGTACATATGGTCCTCTGCAAGCAGCAGCAGTATATTGTGTGGACAGAAAATGCTTGTGTGTACAAAACCTGCAGGTGTGGCTTTAAAAGCCCATTTGGCAATTTACCTTCTGTGCATGGAAAAGGTGTGCTGTACCTGAGAATGTCTACTTAACGCTTTGCCCGAGTGACCGAATCGATACAGTGCATCATTTATGCTTTTGGCATTGGGGTGCTTTGCAGTTTCTGGGTACTGGATACCACCTTACTGCTGTTATCTTCAGTCTCTGTTTAATTAAAAGGAAATATGTAACCGTGTTTTCAGTAACATATGAGTTCAGTTCTCACAATGACTTCTCCAGCTGAACTTCCTTCAGCCCCTGCCATTTCCACTTTTGAGCACTGCCAATATCCGAGTTGGCATAGGAAGGATGCCATGCTGAGGGAGTACAACGGGCATTTCTAAAGTAAGCAGAAGGCTCCTGCCAAAGCAAAGTCTGGTGCCGTTTGAGGCTTGAAGCATCAAGGTGTTTCACCTGCAGGAAAGGAGGACATTGTGATTAGCCACAGTACGTGCAATACACACTCAGTTGCTACTCGGCTAGCCAAAGTTAGTGGTAGGAAGATTACAAACTGGAGCTGCAGGTTTGGCTTTACAGTCATTAAGCCTACAAGATTATGGTTTTGGCAAAAGCTTAAACATATTCTCCTATAATGGTGGTGAATCCTTTGCAGAATGGCCTATGTTTTTTGGGATTTGGTCTCATGAGATCTTGATTAAATAACTACTGTCAGTTCTCTTTACATGAATTTTCTTTTCATTCTACCAACAAATTATTAGGTCTATGGTTTTCTTTGTCAACTACCTTTTCATTAGGGAGGCTACAGGCTGAATTTTCTGAAGTTCAGAAAGATGTTCAGAGAACATGACTAAAGTGGTTTTCTATGTCTACTGAACTTTTCTTGTTGAGCATGACTTGTACATCATTACAGACCCTTCGTTTAAGGGGATCATTAAAATATCACACATTTATTAATGTTTTCAAAAAAAAAACCCACCACCAAAAAAGTACTAAAATTGTATATGCAGAAAGACAGGCATAGATATAGGTCTAATATGGCTATAAACTCCCATCCATCTTTACCTGAGAACCTTATTTCATAGACACACAGAATGGTTTGGCTTGGAAGGGAACTTAAAGGTCATCCAGTTCCAACTCCCCTGCCATGGGCAAGGACACCCTACACTAGACCAGGTTCTCCAAAGCCCCATCCAAGCTGGCCTTGAACACTTCCAGGCATGGGGCCTCCACAGCTTCTCTGGGCAACCTGTTCCAGTGCCTCACCACCCTCGCAGTAAAGAATTTCTTTGTAATATCTAATCTAAATCTACCCTCCTTCAGTTTAAACCCATTCCCCCTTTGCCTATCACTACGTGCCCTTGTAAACAGCCCCTCTCCTGCTTTTTTGTAGACCCCCTTTGTAACAAGAAAAACTCTCTGTCCATAATATTTTCTTAGAAGGGAGAAACAGTGGGAAGAAGAGGTTTTACTGTGCTCTAGACATCAAAAATTCACTCAAATTGTGGTAAGATAACAAATAGCCTTACTTGGTAATATAACCCTCTTTGGTAACATTTCAGTGACATAGTCATCAATGGCAAATACTGTGTATTTTCTAATAATTTACGTATCAGAAGTTCACTATTTCAATTACTCTTGTCAAACTATCCATATCTATTTAAGAACCAAACCTGTAGCAGGGGTTGAGTTTCCCACCCCCCTTCTCTGTCCCCAATTTTTTTCGAGTAGCACAAACCTGAACCCTTGTGCATCTTGGATTCATATTATATTCTCAGTCATGGATGACCTTTTACAAATGACTTCCAATAACTACAGCTGAATTCAAGCACAAGAGTTGGTCGCAAAAGGTCATACTCTAGTTATACAAAACGTAGATACGTTTGTACTCCCTGCAGCAACTGATTGCTGTGGGTTTTTTGTTTTGTATCTGACCAATCTTAATTCAAGCCATGTATTAGGAAAGGCTATGCTCTAGCTCTTTTTCTCTTTGTCTTTCTCCTCCTAATTTTCTTTCCCTGTAAAATTATCCTGTTTAGAGAATTTTTTGCATTTTTCAGGGGTTAAGGTTCTATTTCAAAGGGCTCCTATTTTACCTTTTCCTCCTCTGTTCTTAACTTATAGATTAACTGCAGCTTCCCGCACATGTAATTTTCTCTGTAAACGTGAGCAGTGTCTTTCTGTAAGTGTCATATTCTCATTGGGGAATATTTTACTTGCAAATGGAATAATTTCAAAGTTGTTATTTGAGGCCAGTGTGCTAAGGCTATGCCTTAGAGTGGTACGTTTAGACCCTAAACAAGGAAACATGGCAGATTTAAAAAAAAACAACCACCTGTACTTGTTTGAATGTAAGCATAACTCAGAATGAATAGTAAATTGAAGGAATATTTACTCTCATCACCACTGGTCACTTCCTGGTCTTATGCTGTATAGACAATTCACTTCCTTTTTATTTCTGCAATACAGAAACTGTAGACTAAGGCTTCCCATGGAGACTTTGCTGTGGGACTCTACTTTGTAATTAGCGCCAAGAAGCTGGATTTTTCCACCCCTGTTTGGGCTTGCTGCATGCTCATCTTGCACACCACTGTTTCTGATTCACATCAGGGAAGCTTTGTAGGTCAGCTGTTTGTGGTGCAGTTGTCCTAGCAGGTGAGTCAAAATAAGGTTCTGTGGGCATAACCCTGTAGGAGGTGTGTGCTGCTTCCCATTGGTACTGGCATCTTCATCTTTATATGCCATTTCCAGGGTATTCTAATTAAGGTTATATGGAGATAGTGTGCTTCAGAGCTGGACATCCACTCATCTTCACTAAAAGTGAATGACCACCAGCCAGACTGGGTGACCATGACTCCATGTAGCATTGCCTTAACATAGTTAATCTGACTGCAAATTTCAGCTGCCATCATGTTCCTGGTCTGGGCGGGGGAAGCCGTATGTTCTTAGTATGGGCAGAAACCAAGCAGGAATCAAATCCAAAGCCATACTGCCATACTGCAATGTTTCAGTCCTACTGTGAGCACAATGCAAAGCTTAGCTGCCTAAGACCATAACAGGATATATTAAAGAGTTAGCTGTAGGTCCATGGCTTTATTTCTGTGTGGGGTCTGAGTATGTAGATTCAAGCTCTTGTTGCTCTCCATGGTCTTTTCCATCATAACAGCTCTTACTGTGCTGTTCCTAGAGTAAACACCAGATGGTTTACCATCAGTGGAAAAAAATCAGGGTCAACCATCCCTCATTTAACACATACTAATAACCTTGATATAGGAAACTGCAGTGGACCAGTTGATGGGTGGAAAAGAGCTGCTTTTGTGTCAAAGCCCGGAAACCTATTCTGTGGATAAGCAATTGAGGTTGACACTGGAGAGTGTGGTTGAAAAGGCATTATTACAGATTATGTGACCTATCCTTTAGATGTTCATAATATAAAGCACCATGTAAAACTAGCAACAGGAAAGTGGAGGCTGGTGGTCCATGGGTTTTCAAATGAAAAAGCAGTGGCCCGTGTAGTTGTGAGGCAGTTTCTACCTTAGGGTTTGGATCACATTGTGATAGAGTTTGAGGAAATGCATCTGCTAAGCCATGATTCACTCATCTTTGCCTGCTTAATTGCAAATGAGTAGGAATCCATGATTTGTTCCATTCAGTTCCTTAAGACAGCAGGAATCTAAAAAAGTCATGAAATAGTTGGATGAAAGGGAAAAGCATTTCAAAGCAGTTGCATAGTGAGCTGTAAAAGAAAATAGAAACAAACTATTCTTGTTGTTGGATACAGGATGAATGCCAAACAGGCATTGAAAATATACATGATGTTTAGCTGGAAACCATCCAAACCATGATATCAATATTGTGTTGATGTTAAAACCAAATATGCTGTCTGGAATGTTTCCACTATCTCAAATCTTCCATTCTTGAAGGAAAAAGGTGACGATTTTTTGCTTTCCCTTTTCCCAGATATATAAAGCACAAGCTTCTAGAAGAAAGCTGGCAAACATACCTGCCTAGTAATTCTGTTAATGGGCTTCCTGGCAATTCTGTGTCATTGGAAAATATTTATGAATTCTGATGAGGGCAGGTAAAACTTCAAATTTTTAATTAATTCTAACATCTTGCTTGTAAGGACAGTTACACAGTGTTAGTCAATGAAGAATTTGGTCCAGGAATGGATTTGAATTCCATACCCCCCTCCTTTTTATGCACAACAGAATTAATGCATGAGGGCCCTCAGTCCCATTAAGACTAATGTTTCTTTGTAAGTGCTTTTTTTTTTTCCCCTTTGCGGTTTCTTCTTGTTATGACTTTGTTAGGTAGAAACTGAATGGTGCGTGTTAATCAACGTAAGACATTTGGCTACTTGGGCTTTTATAAATGTTTAGTTTCCCAGAGTCCTTTGAACCTCCCAGGGAACAGTTCTGCATCCTTATTAGACACTGACAATTAAAGGTCTGTTTTCATATCAAAAGTAATCAGAAAAAATTAGCTAGGGAGACCTTGGAATGCTGTGAGAGTTTCAGTGTTTTGAGATGGCCAACTTTCCTTCATTTGCTTCAATCAGTATCAACATAGGTTTCTTTTTTGTGTTTACTACTGCCAGGGCAACTTAGGAGTTGGCGTTGTGACAGCTGAGAAGGATTATGCAATACCGTGAAGATGTGATTAATACATTTTAGGCCACTGTAATCATATTCTCTTGCATAATTATGCAAGAGGTGCAAAAGTAAGCTAAGCTACGTTTTGAAGGCAATGCTATAAATGAGCAGTTTCAGTTTTCTGAATTCCTTGTTAGAAGGAGGAGGATAATGCTATGCACATCTGCAGGAGCTGTGTTGCCTACAGATCTCGGAGACTGTGCAGATAATTTATAGGAAATGTAGGGTTCTGTCTTAAATATTTTAATCTTTGTGTGCCAATTCACAGACTTTCACAGAAGATAATCTGTTAGTGTCACACCTTCTCAGTTATAAGTCTGAAAAACAAATCTGAGCGTTTCTTCCTCAGGCTCTGGTGCCATGGGAAACTGCTGCAGAAGTTTGTCACCAGCGAGTACTTTGGTTTTCTTCCACTTCTCAGAATCTGCTCGGGTAGGTTAGGAAACCAGTAATGAAAGTGGGGTGGGTCATAACCGAATAGATCCCATATGTTTTCATTTAGGCTTAGAAAAACAAAGTAAAATCCAAAGCTGGCATGAACTGGGAAAACAAATTGATATTAGAATACTGAATTCCCTCTTCAAAACTGATTTTTCAGTAGTGCCATTCCCACTTACAGTTACAGTGAATATGGCTGTTTCAGACTGTGCATATGGCTGTTTCACAGCAAGGCTGAGGGTCCCCTTTGCCCTCTGGCGCTCTCCCCGCTTCTCTCAGCCTGCTTGGAAACAAACACTTGGGAACAGGGAGACAGACCCAGATTTTCTGTTTGTGCCATGCCACAAATATTAGTAGGATTATCTGAAGACTTAAGGAAACAAACTTTTTATTCCAAAGCCTTCATTGTATTGATGTTGATGATGGCTGCTTAAAGTATAAATTGGGATTTGATTTTGGTGGGGGGGGAAGTCGTCATTTGTTGCTAGGACTTGTAGCAGTCACGTCATATAAGTTGGCAGATCTATGTATTTAAGGGATTTTACACTCTAATTAAATGCAGTAGTAGTCTTTTGCCTTTTGAAATTAAACTTTTTTTTTTCTTCTGCTGCATACTAAGGAAACAAATATGCTGTCAAAATCCTTAATGTATCCAACTACTTGAACATAAGAAACAGCATCAAGCTGTTATTTGTTCTCTTGGAGTGTACTCATATTTCCAACCTGAATCTTTTGTACCTGGTGATCTTAATTATATTTGAGCTGGAAGTAGTTTAACATTAAAAGGAATTACAGCAGATTAATCTGTAAACCTGCACAAATATCACATTCCTGTGTATGGAGGTAAGCAGGGCATAGTGTGCATAATTACGTGTTGTTCTCTCTGTAGGTTGTGTGCTTAAGGCTGAGGAGTCAATGTTGCAGTTCCTCGTGACAGCATCAATTATGGCACGTCTTGCAGTGGTCAGCTACATTAGAAAACATACATTATTCCTCTCAGTAATGTAATCTTCCTTATGGAAAGAACAGGGAAGAAAAAAAAAATTAAAAACTCAGCTTGCCCTGGAAACAGGAATTAGTATACTAATTGGTGTATGAAAATACAAAGAAATCTTTTAAAGAGTGTTTACTACAATTTTTTTTCCTAAAGTGATATAGCTTGAGGTCAACCCAAGAAGGCCATTTATCTCAACCATCCAAAAACCACATAAAGGTATTGTTTTTATACTTTTTGCAATTGGAGGGGAAAAAAAAAAATCACTAAAAAGTAACTGGGGAGGTCTTTTTCTCCAGATTATGGGAATCCAGTTGCACCACTTTAGCCTCAGTAGAGCAGCAGGAGAGCAGACCCTCAGCAAATAGGAATCATAGTTTTTACTGGTAAATATAACTTTTGACTCAAAGTATCAGTGGAGTGTAGTTGTCTATGATTAAGTCCTTTTGATTTGCTTCTGTTTTCAAGCCTGGTAAGATGTCACTGTTGAGCCCATTTGGGGACAGTTTGCTGGATGACAGGTAAAAGAAAGAAGTTTAAGGAGAAATACAGAAGAACCAGCCATTCCAATGCAGTCTGAGTTGCAGAAGATGTGTTTTTTGAACTACACCAGCTACCTGCTGGGCAGCTTCCATATAAATTTCCAGATGGCAGTAAATTTCCCAGTTAGTCTGATGTTCATGCATCCATTCATCTTGCATAAGCTGCTACCTCATTGCAGTGGCTCTGGAAAAGTGTCGTGAACTTTGAATTTAGCATATGTAGGTCTACCGGTAATGAAACTTCTGGCAAGTCTCAAGAATTACCTGCATTTTGTGAGACTAATGTGGGTGTTACCTGTGGGACTGGCTGATTTTCTTCTGACAGTTCTACTTTTATCACTGTCCTGTTGCCTCACGTCCTTTGAATTTGGAGCATCCTCTCTAGTGGTGCTTCTTGAATCCCTCTAGTGAATGTTGATGGTCACCACAAGTGATCACAAGACACCTAAACAGAAACGTCTTTCTTGAAATTGAGGGTGCCATAAATAAAACACAGGTCAGCAACTAGTCACTGTATGGATTTAAAGAAAAAAAAAAAGTAGGACAAACAAAATTCTGGTTACTTTCAATGATGAAGCCTTCTAGTGCCCTGCTGTTAGTCATCGGCTGCAAACTGAACCCCCTTTCAGCACTGTAGGTGTATTCACTGTGTAACATTCTTGTGCCTTTGAAAATACTTTCTTCTTTTAAAGCTGAATTTCGGAGGGACATTCTTATTCTTATTGCCTGCAACAAGTGCTGGGGTGACACATCCAGCTTGCAAGGACGGGGTGCTGGCGAGGACTCTCAGGCTATTGCTCGGAGGTGTGCTGGAACACGGCAGCACGCTTGAAGTCTAGAGGTGACCTAGACTGGCTTATGAGGAAGCCTAGTTGCTTATGAGGAAATGGGAACCAGCAAGGTAACTCTGGGAGAATGCATCAAACAGATTCCAACCAGTTGGTCAGCCCCATCGGGGGCCCAACTGAAATGTCTCCATGCGAATGCAGGTAGCATGGGGAATAAACAAGAGCAGCTGGAGACGTGCGCACGCCTGCAGGGCTACGACCTTATTGGCATTACAGAAACGTGGTGGGATGACTCCTATGACTGGAGTGTTGGGATGGAAGGCTACAGGCTTTTTAGGAAGGACAGACAGGGCAGGTGAGGAGGGGGTGTTGCCCTCTATGTTAATGACCAGCTGCAGTGCGTGGAGCTCCACCTGGAGACAGAAGAGGAGGCAACCAAAAGCCTATTGGTCAGGATTAAAGGGAGTACAGGGGCAGGGGACATCATTGTGGGGGTCTGCTACAGACCACCTGACAAGAGGGACCAAGCGGACAAGGCCCTCCATGGGCAGACAGGAGCAGCCTCGTGTCCACAAGCACTGGCTCTCATGGGGGACTTCAACGTGGATGAGTAAAGAGCTCCTGGGCAAACTCAGACTAAAAAGGGAAGCTTACAGAGGGTGGAAGCAAGGGCAGGTAGCCTGGGAGGTATACAGGGAAACTGTATGGGAAGCCAGGGGCCAGGTTAGAAAAGCAAAAGCCCTGATAGAATTAAACCTGGCCAGGGAGGTTAAAAACAAGAAAAGTTTCTATAAATATATTAGNGGGTTCTAGTCACACTGCACAAGTCACAGAAGGCAAAGGTGAGGACTGGCAGAATGCAGAACTGCCCACTGTAGGAGAAG
>VWZZ01004632.1:122313-165854 GCA_013399095.1 Psophia crepitans | reverse complement strand
GACAAGGATGTCATGCAGGAATGATAGGGTGACTTTCCATTGTTCTCTCTTATATAATTAGTCCTTAATTAAAATCTCCATTTTCAGAGAGACTGGAAAAACTTCCAAGTTCTCAGGGACACTGCTTTCTTTATCTTGCCTCCTACGATATCAGAAGGCAACACTAGCTGGTCAATACAATTGAGAAGGAATTGGTCCCAGGACAGTAGCCCTTCCCAACACAACACTGATCCTGCTTCTGTAATCCAGTAAGAACTTCCCAGCTGTTTCAGTATCCCTTAACAACCAATTTCCACAAACCTAATTCCCTAACTCATTATTGCTTAAAGCACTTGACTGTCATTATTTCTGGTTCCAATCAAGGACCAGTAATGAACTACATGCATAAAAGCCACCTAGGTGATCATATCAAGTGTTTGTCTTGGAGAATGTGTGTATGAGCTGATACAAATTGATTTGGGCAAATTCAGTGGATGGAAGGGGACCCCTACTCCACATGAGCTGAGGAGTTGTTCAATCAATAGCAACCCACAGAAGTGAACCTAACTGTTGCTTTTTGTCTGCTGAAATCAAATGGGAAGCCTGAGTATAACTGTCCTGTAGGTGGGATATAGCCTTCAAATAATGAGTTTGATTAACATAGGTATAATTACCCTGACTGACTCTTGAGATCTTCTCGGTCCTCTCTTCTATTATTAATGCAATGATTCACAAATCCTGGGACACTTTTGTAAACTTAGTTGTCTGTGTCATTCCAGATCTTGTGCAGCTGATCTTCAAACACTCCTGATACTGTTTACAAGGTATTTGTCACCAAAAGCCTCTCAGGAAAGATCTTGCCAAATAAACTACCTTATGGCAAATATTTGCTATGATCCACCTATGACTGAAATAACAGGAGAATCCGTCGTGGGACTCTTACCCACTGACTACCCGTGTGAAGAGTTTGGATGCTGGTATTATCAGCATCTGAGAGGTCAGAGTTTCAGCCTTGTGAAAATGGTTCGTCCAACCTTGTAAAAAACAGTGTGTCCAGAGGGTGATTTGATTTCAGGTGGATGTCTGAAATTCATAAAAGAATTTGGTTTGACTAGGAGAGTCTTGTCTGTCAATGTAGGGGACACATATCTAGTACCTCAGGCTGTTCTCCCTCTTTCTCTTTTTACATGAAGATCCAGTCCTTGGAAAGAGATGGGAATGCCAAGTGAGACACAGAGGCATGTTCTGGAGCTGAGCAGCTTGGCTCATCTGGGTGACAATGAAGCTCCATTGCTTTGCTGTCACTTCATGTGCCTAACCGAGACACGAAATGCAGAAACTGGAGAGAAATGGTACGGCCTGCCTCAAACATCTGCTGGATGTTTCCAAGTCTGTTCTGAGAGTGAAGTGCCACCAACACACGACCAGCTCCCAGTGGGGCCTGGATTGCTCAGGAGGTCTATACTATGCAAAGAAAGGAAGAAAGAACTTTAACCTCTGGTTTGAGTCATTTTGCCTATATTGCTTTATCCCAAACCAAGCACAACACACAACTAGAATATTTACACGTACAAAGTTTCATCAGTTTTGTGACTACACCAAGGAAAATCCCAGGTGACTGAGTGACCCGGGGGACACCTAACAATGGCACCTGGCAGCCTGTTCTCACAGCCACCACTGTGACCGCTGAGTTTGCCCCACACAGTTCGCATCAAAACCTGCCAGCGGCCAGCTGAATTAAGCTCCTCTCTAAGCTCACGGGGGAACCTGTCTGCTCTGTGCCACCAGAGATAGTCACACTTGGCAGGTGTTGCTGGAAAACCAGTTAGCCTGACCATCAAAATCATTCTTTCATACAAATCTAATTTCTGCAGCTCTTCTGATTTAACCTTCAGTGTCTGCTGAGACCTCTTACTGATTGCTCTGACAACCAGAGAAGATGCGACGGATGAAATAAAAATACTTCAGGCCCACAGTACTCATCTGCTAGCACTGAAGCAACAGATATGGAAGGTGACATTGCTAACAGATCCTTTACAGGATCTAGTCATGATGTTAGAAAACAATCCTTCACTTTGCATGACTGGATGGAATATGTATCAAAAAGCTGCATATTTTCTTCTTCACCAACTCAAAGGCAAATGCCAGTATTGCAGCCATCTTATTGAAAGCTCTTGAAAAGCTCAGCATTGTCTACTGGGTAGGGAACTTGCAAAAAAAAGCAAAAATTACGATCAACATTTCAATGGCATTTAATTTAAATCCAAAATCAGGCTTGTAGGCTCAGATTAGGACTCAAAGCTTTGTCTTAATCTAATTCTTATCCAAACAATTCAGAGATAATAAACATTTATAAAATCCACATCAATGAAATCATAGGGGTTCCCAAGACCTTCAATGAGAGCTGGCATCACTGACTCTGCAGATTAGCCAACCCAAGCTCTCACTGAGTAAGCTGCTCCAGGGAGCACTTGACAAAGACAGAGCTCCCTCACACCCTAAAAGGGTCTGAAACATTTTGCCAAGTTGTGATAAGAGCTCAAGCATTTACCTGTTTTGGAACGCATAAAGGAATTGGCAAGACTGCAGATAGCCTCTGCCTTTCATGCGGTGGTGTGCACGTACTCATCGCTCATTTAAATACATGGTGAGTTTTGAGCGGTAGTGAGAGAACTAATCTAACAGCTCTTAATAATCTTTATTGATTCATGGCACAAATAAAAGCATGGGAGAGTGTGGCACAACCTTCCCTCAAGAGGACTCCCTACAACTACAGACCCTACAGAAGGCTCAAAGAGCAAGAAAACCAAATCAACAATGTCCGATAAAAGCAATCAATAGCAGCAAGAAAGAGAAGGTGGTTGCTTTGGACACACAGATGACACCTTGTCCCATCTCCCACCAGATAAGGATGACAGACTGCCCTTGCCAAGTAGGGCAGCATCAAGTAACCTGGGAGAACGGCAGGACTGTTTCCAAAGACATCGTACCTGAAGGATGACCCAGTGACCCTCCTTCGCAGCCAGATCTAGAGCTTGTTCAGCAACTACCTCTTGACCTTGTCCAAGGGAAACATTGTGGAAATTCCTGTTGTTGAAGGTATAACCAAGTTTCTTCCCTAAAAGAAAAAAAGAGCCATTTTCAGCACTTTTACCTGGAGCAGCACACAGCAGCATGGCAGAGTTCAGCCTTATCAAAAAGCCTCACAGAAAAGCTATCGCATTTCTTCTAACAGTTATCTTGTCTCTCACACACTCCTCTCTAAAGCACTGAAAACAGCAGTAGCTTCCTCCAAACTACTTTTAATTACAGAGCGGCATCAACACAAAGGTACATTATTACAAAGTGCCTCTTGTTTAAAGAACATTATTCCCCTGCAACCTTGTGTAAAAACATATTTTACAGTGATAGGAAATTAAAATAATTTCCTGCTGATTAAATAGGCTTTGAACAAGACATCATTCGGTGGGGAAATGCACCCTGCAGTGCATGCCAGACCCAGCAGCATGGTTAGGAACCCACTCGGTTTTGAGAAGGCAGCTGAAATGAAATCTGTGTGAGCTTCCTGTGGCCCCAATTAAGGCCTTCCAGGTTTCTTGGAGCTTGAGATCAGTCAGCCCTCCAGATTTCTCATGGATCATCCTGGGCTTTAGCAGGTATGGAGATACCTCTGGGTGCACTGCAATGCATGTGGGAAGGCCCACGGTCAGTTGGCTGCAGCAGAGCCCATGTGAAGGGGTGCTCCAGGAACCACCACAGACCACCTCTTACAGTCCCTTCCACATCACTCTCTGCGCAGTGCAGGGTGGAAGCCCCCAAACCCATGTCATTTACTATCCTGCTCTGGAGGAAGGATAGCAGCTATTTAGTGTTTCTTCATTTAGTCTGTGATACCCCTTCAGACTGCTCTGATTCCTCAGTAGCATCCCGGTGCCTCAGATCCTTTGAATGATCACGGCTAAAAATCTTCTGTTTAGTTTTCTGAATCTGTCATCCAAAGATGGAGGACACCAGTTGCTCCTCATCTCACAGGAGAATCAACTGCCTGGAGCAAGCTCTCTCTGCTGTGTGCTCCTCAGAAGATGAGCACCAATTCGTGCTGCTGGAGGGAAGCAGCCCAACAAACATCCACACTGGCTCCACACGTCATTGCAGGATGCATTTGGCTCAGCTGGGGAGTCAGTACACACGTCCCCATGTGCTGATCCCTTGGGATTGCCTACACTTATCTCTGTGTGCAGATTTGCCTTCAACCAGACGGTGCACCCTTAATTCCTGATTTCTGCTAAAAGCAGGCAAGTTTTAAAGTAAAACAAGGAAACGATTTGTCTTGCAAGACTTAGGATTCAGCTCTTGGTACAAGATTGGAAACAGATGGCCATAAGTAAAACAAACATCCAAACTCTTCCAGTTCCTCAAGCTCTATGCTTAGCCTTACTACAGCAGCCCCTGGGATACAGCTCTACCCATGTTTGAGACTTTCCAGTTCTCTTATCATCTCTGGTGGCTGCCAACTTTGAGAGCTGCTCATCTCCTCCTCTGCCTTCAAGACCCACCCTCTCAAGAAGGGATGGGGCAAATTTATAGAAGGCATGGTGCAACCCAAATACTAAAATTACTATCAGTTGTTACTTCCACAGGACTGTAGAGGGATACAATGTGAGTCTGCGCTGCCTGCTGCACCAAAGATGATGCCAGTCTTACTCCTTGCTGGCTTGGAGAGGGGACGGTGCAGGCAGGCTGCCCTTAGCAGAGAGGTGTGAAAGTTTTACAAACCCAACAGTATTTGCTGCAGGGTCCTCCCCATGTTGCCAAGGGAGCATCCCATGAGCAGGCAGCATCTGGAAGAAGATATCTTCCATTCACAGGAATTATCTAGCCAGACTTGCACTTTAATAAAACCTAATGAAGGGTAACAGAAGGTATCAAATAATGAATCCAATCCAAACCCCAACGAGGCAGGCTTTAAGGCTGGTGCAGCTGCACTGAAACGATGGTTCTGTTTCACTAGATATTTTTCACTTTTACTTGCTGCAACTTTTCTGGCTGACTAACCCCAGGTGCTCAACTACACACACCTTTACAATTCCAATTAAACCATTCATGGCTGGATTTTAGCACTTCATTTCCCATACAAGAAAACAGCACAGTGAGAGACAGGATCAATGACGTGGCTCCAAAGGGAAATCAGAAACATGATAGGACCTTCCCTGGAGGGAGGGGTCTCCTTCAACCCACAGTAATGAGACCTGATGTCTCAGAAAGAGCACGAATTACAAGCCTATTGGTGTTTAAGAAGCATTTGGACAATGCCCTTAATTACATGCTTTAACTTTTGGTCAACCCTGAAGTGGTCAGGCAGTTGGGTTAGATGATCATTGTAGGTCCCTTCCAACAGAAACTCTCCTCTCCTCTCCTCTCCTCTCCTCTCCTCTCCTCTCCGCCAATAAACTGTATTTCAAACAGTTTAAATACACTACACTCCACACTCCAGCATCAGAGCTGGACCACAACTCATGGTTTTGGAGATATGTGCAGCTCATTGCTAGAGAAGGAGAACAGACACATGATGAGCAGAATGGCAACCTGGGGCAGCCCTAAAGCAGTACCCAAGGGTGTGTGACCCATCTGCTCCAGGAGGATGGAGCCCCTCTGCTGTAACAGTCTGAAAAGAAGTGACTTCAGTGACGTCTGTTCAACAGTCAGAAGTGACCTCATTTCCAGACCTACTGTAATCATCCTGTTCAGGCTGAAAATGGTAATTCTTCCACAGTGGAGCTGAGACCCAGAGCAAATTCTGTACATTGGCAGCTTTAGAGCACCGGCACTGACCACAGCAGCCAGTGCACAACGGAAATCACTGCCTTCCCCAGTAAGGCACTCCAGAGAAACCCCTTTGGCTTTGAAGCCAACTGACAGCACTACATCTGACCATCCATACCAAAACCAACTCAGGCAGGATGGGATTAAAAACTGAAAACTCTGCCACTAACCAACAGATTGTTGTAGGGAGCTGTTGCTTATTTTTAGCTATCTGACAGCATATTAGATATCTCTGACGTAAATTATAGGTTGTGTACAAGACCAACTCAGAAATCGTTGCAGTGTGAACCACACTGGGAATCCAGGCAATGCAGGAAAGAGACAAGTTTAATTTAAACTTTAGATTAAAATCCAAAAACCTTTAAGAAAAAGGAAAAAAAAGGAACAATCACATTCTCTTACAATTATCTATTTTTAACAGATTACTCCATTATCTACAGAGAGATGAATTAAAAAAAAGCAGAACAAGAATGTAATGCCAAGATAATTATGCAGAAGATAAAAAGCAATGCTGTGGTGTGCCTAGAGACATGATTTATTTACCTTGTTTCTCCACATCCTTCAGTGGGTCGACTCCCGGGGACAGGATAAAAAACATTGGGGTTGCAGGTCCTGATTCCTCAAAGGTTGTTGCAAAATCCAAGGATCTCCCTACCACATATTTACTGCCAAGCTTTTCTTCTACAAAATCTCTGTCAGAAAGAAAAATGTTTTGCCAGTCTACCATTGTGCAGAAAAGACAGATTTCCCTGCAAATAATCAATTAATTAGTTTTCATTTTGCTGATTCAAACAAATTAGAAACTTAACAAAAAAAAAATGGACACGAAATCATTTTAGAGAGGATCTGCAGGCTGGGCTTCAGGAGCTATCATTTGGTAGCATTGTTTGGCACTTTTTACAGGGGCACACAATATCTGACAAATGAAAGGAAGTGAGAAGGGAAAACAGTGGGATCTAACAGCCCTGCGCTGTATTCACATGTTCAATACAAGGAGAGAATAAATAGTTAAGTTAACGTACAGAAAACTGCCAGGTACTTTGTAATCCATACAGCCTTTGAGAGGAAACAGCATTCCTTTAGATTTATCACCAAAAGCCACAAAAGGTTCAGATGATTTACAAAATTACTTTGTTCTGGAAAGATAAAAGAGAAGAGCTCTAAGAATATCTAGCACGTGTAGCTTAGCCTCTGCATGAGAGTCACAAGGAAAAATACAACTGAGAATACAGCTGAAAAAATTCAGCTCCGCAGCATCTGCCTGAAGAGAATACAGCTCACGGAGAACATCCAGGCTGAATTTCCCCAGGGTGAGCTTACCAAAAATCATGGCTTTAGAAAAAGAGGATACAGTGAACATTGATTCGAAGGTAGGAATGTTATATTCAAACCCCAGGATTGAGCAGTTGCTCTTCTAGCACAGATGAATGACTCAGGCCTTTTGAAAACCTCAGTACCATGGGGAAGATAAACATTGGCCAGTTTTCACCTGGTAGAAGACACCAGAATAAGGCAGCCAAATTCTAAGAGAGCTGAGTCTCCTTCAATGACTAGCGAAAGGCAGTTGGAATAGAAATCCATAAGGGATGGCAAAAGAAAAAGCTTCCACTTTCTTTGGTAGCTCTTTGAAGTAGATTTTTCTGTTCTGGATCAAGGTTTGCTAGAGCTGCTGGCACAAAGTTTAAAAAAGTCCATCAGGTACAAGGTCATGACATTCTTGCTCTACATCAAGTCTCAGCTCTATGAAATGATGCCTTGGAGATTCAAAAACACAACTGATGTGACTTGGAGACTTTGAAATGGACCACACGTGCAGGAGGGGAAGGCCTGCCCTCAGAGATAGGACTGGAAATGTGCCTACACTTGGTATCTTTCAAGCAAGGTACTTCCAGGGGTGGTTCACAATATAAGCAGTGGGATTTGAGAAATGGTGTCAGAACAAAAAGCAAAAATATCCTGCAAGACAAATGACTGGCTTACAGCTTTTCTAGGTTATATGAAGACATAGCGGCCTAAGATCTTTTATCTGAAGACTCCATGTAAGTGTCATACCCATGGATGGAGGTGCCAGCTACCAGAGCCCTTAGTCCTTCTGCATTGTTTCAAAGGTCTGTCCCTTAAGGCAGAAGTACCAGTACTTTTGGAAGGACTTCACCATGACCAGGTTACACCTTGCTAGCAGCTGCTGGTCCAATCTGACCTCATCATGGACGTGGAAACATGGGAGCACAAGGTGTTGCAAGAAGCTCCTTGCTGATGTTCTTCAACAAGATTGAAGGATGAAATAGGTATTTACACCTCAAAATCCTTCTCGAGGCAATTATGGTTCTCAGTGACAGACACTCCACCTCAGCTCTAAGAAGTGTGTCAGGTTTCTCCTGATGGCTCCTTAGGCCTAGGGAATAAAAGAGCCCGTGCAAATATCCCCAGAGATCTGCTACGAAGAGTACCTGAAAAACCTAACTTCCAAGACAGGGAAATGCAAGAAGCCTGTACAGCTGTGGATCATTTTAGGTACTAAAGAGCTTCCTAGACCATCTTCATGGAGCTGGCACATATGACATGGGACACAAAGAGTCTTGCACCTTTCTGAACAGCAGCTGGAATTGAGGTAGGGATATTCTAAAGTATCTAAAATACTCATGGTCATCTGTATTTAGGCTATCAGGTTATTTCTTGACTCCTAAAATGCTCTCAGAGACACAGGGTTAGGACTAGTAGTGATGTCCACTGATCATCAGTAAGGTATTTAAATGTTAGCAAATTTAACTGATACATGGAAGAGAACTGCAAGTTGAGAACTGCAAAACAACTTGTGGGATGCAAATTGTTAACACGCACGTGATCTTGAAACACTACTGGCTAAAACAGGGATATTGAGGCCGAAGTGGTCAGAGTATGCAGCTGCCCAGTGCTCTACAAGATCCCCTACTTCTTGAAGAGTCACAGACACAAGACAACTTTGACAGTGCTTAGGAAAATGAGACACCAGATGACCATTAGCCTTCTGTGAGGTGGCTATCAGAAATTCTGCCTGTGTTACGCTAAATCCACACAACGCTCTCCCTTCCCGTGTCAGAGTACTAGACCTCACCAGCTGACATGAGAAGCACAGATGAACAGACTCCTTTATTTTCCAGAGATGTGGATCTCTTGGCAACAGCAGATTTCTTCACTAAAGGAACACTCTCTGCCTTAGCCAGACTGCAGGCTGAAGACAGATTTGAGGAGTATATGACACTGTCAAGGAGAAACCAGGGAGTCAAACACATTTTGACTGTCATTCTTACCACTAATAATTTCACATTTGCTTTTGAGGTATGAGATTTCCCTAAACAGAAGCTATTCTTCAGCCTTTTGGGCCTAATGTCTGACTATTCTGCATTATAAGAAGAATTTTGTCACAAATATCTACAAACAAAGTCTTGGGAAAGGCGTTATGAACTGCTGCTGCTTGCACATGTTTACGTTCTAACCTAATTCTAGATAAGAAACAAAGAAAAAAAACATTTAAATACTCTTGTGCAAAAGGAAAAGCTTGACATGCCCAGACCCTAAAAATATCCAGCCAAGCTTTTGAACTTGGATTCCCTTACCTTTTCATAAAAGACAAATATGAAAGGTGTTGAAACTTTATGTTCTAGTTATTTTTGAGCTATGTGAGCATCACCATTTTGATTGAAATTAATTAATTAAACTTGCTTAAATGAAATATGCACTTAAAAGTTCACAAAGACAAGAGCTTATTTTACTCAAACTAAACATCAGGGACAACACTCTTTTCAGCTGAGAGAACACATGGATAATCAAGCCCTAAAAGAGTAAGAGATGGAAAAGAAGATGGTTTAGAATGGTATGATTGTGATAAATTCCAGTATTTAATTTAATAATACGTACTAATATTGACCATAGAGAGACCACACTCAGTCTTGTCTGCCTTTTTCTGTGAATTTTAAAGCACAAACAGAAATCTAGTTTATCCACTGAGTAACACAATCTGCTGCACGCACCCATATACATGCACACGCCAGATGGTGGAGCAATACAAACTATTTGAGAGGCAGTAGCATGAGAGACATTGCAGAAATGTCAAATCATAGACTAGTAGGACAGAGAAGGAAAAAACAAGTCCTAATGGAGTGAAAGAACTTTACTTTCTCCTGGAACAAGCATCTTGCTCTTGCCTACCTTTGTAAAGTTAAGACTCGCCTAGTTACCTTCACTACATAATTTACATCTACAATTTTCAGAACTAGCATCACATAAATTTTGCATTTTAGTGGGGGGGGGAAGAGAAAATCTCTATAATAGACTTTCCTTTATTTCTACACTTTTTTCTTCTGCCTAAGGAACAGCCATAAAGGATCTAGCAACTAAAATTGACCTTAATGAACTCTAGAAGTTATATTGATCATTAAAGGACTCTAGCAGCTATATAACACCTGTATAATGATGCTCATTTTTGACTTGGCATGTCTGCGCCTCGGCCAGTGCTAGTTACTCTGCTCCACCCCTATTGGTGATACTGGGGTTAGCTCTCCTTAGCAAGAAACGCCAGTTCAATGAAACATGATGACTATCTTGCAGAGTTCAGAGACAAGTCATTCAGCAGACTCCTTTATAGGAAACAATTTTGCAGAACTCACATTCTATAATAAATAAATCTAAACATATTCCTGAATTACTCCTGTTCCCTAGAGAACAGCCCCAAAGTTGCTTGCTAAGCAAGAGCATTACAGAGATAGTGAAAAAGCGTCCCTACCTGACAGCGTAGGTCATGCGATCGGGTCGGATGGCTCTCATTATGCAGAGGCGCTGCAGAGCTGACTTGTTCTTCCATTCCTGAGGGAACTTCTCCTTTTCAGGACACTCGGATTCAACAAATTTCTTCCACCGTTTTGCAGATCCCTCAATATCCCGATCCAGGTTTCTGAACTCCTCCATGCATGAGAGAGCCTAAAAAAATTCAAGGAAGGTCTTCAGAAGAATGATCTTATATGTTCCTGAACCATTTTTCTAACGTTACTGACTGCTTATGTTTTGCTCCACCAAAAGGGTCATAGCTGGAGCCTGGGAACTATGGCTAGAAACCCACCAGGATCAGACTTTGTTCATTCTCCTTTGCTCAACTCTGTTGTCAGCACATTGTCACAGGAACAAGAATCAACACAGCCCATTTGCAAGGCTACAGGGAAGTATGACTGAGGGCAGTTTCACACTTGTTCTGAACTGGAACGTGTCTCAAGGCTGTCCACAAAATGTTAGCTCTAAAATGGTGCTGCACCCAACACAGCCTTCCCTGCTGCTCTCACCCACATCACTGCGACGCCCTTCCCCAGCCAGGGAAACCACACATGACATCAAGGCCTTCTCCCCACAGCACCATTGCTGAGACATAAGAGTCTGGAAGTGGCAACACAAGAGAGGATGGAAGAGTTTGGCATCATCCACAATGCAGTTCTCTGTAACCCAAAACAAGAAGAAATCTGTTCTCCGGTTTTGAAACCAGAACTGAAAAATCTCAGGTGACAAGCACTTGGTACTGTCAGTTACCCCAGAAATGCCTAATTTGGATGGGACCTGGAAATTTGGAAGCCCACATCTGACAGGAGAGCACACAGCCGGCATTCCTGTGAGCTGCAAGTCTGCAAAGAGTCTCCTTACTGCTTCAAGAGACACAAAGGGAATTGTGCAGCAAAAATCACAACCACTGATGGAGAAATGTGCTTTGGTATCCAGGATGCTCAGTATCCAAAGCTAAACAGAGACTCAGGCATGCCATGCTCACCATAACTGGTTTTGAAGGGATTTCACAGTTGGAAAGTTAATTTTCTTCATCTTTATACACATGCAGTTATTTTTCTCTCCCTGTTCCCCCGCACATACACCTCTCTACCTGCACACTCTGGTGTACACTCTCTGTGAAACCACAACACTGAGACCTGACCATGCAGAGCCACAAATCTCAACAAATGTAGTCCAAGCTGTAAATGGGTGGGGGCTTTCTTGAAACAAACCTGCGCACCACACTGTGCCATTGTAAAAATCAAATCACTCAGACTTACACTTGCCAATGCACACAAAGATTAACTTCTTGGTACTACAAGTCTGTAGCAGAAGCAGGTAGCTGAAGAATGCCCCAAAGAACAGCTGAGCAAGGCAGTAAATAAATGATAATTACAATGAAAGCGTAGCTAGATTTTGTAGCTAGAAAGTGGCAACTATAAATGTTACGTAGAGGAATCCAAATTATCTTTCATACAAGTGGAGGCAAAACATATTGCACAGCTTCTGAGGTTCTTCTGGATTTTAAGCAAAATTCTCGCTGAAACAAACATCTTCAGAGTGTTTTGCATAATCTGAAGCTGTAAGCAGTTGAACATGAAGTGGAAAAGACAAGTGAAGTATAAAAGACAGTCAATGAGCTATTTTCTACAGAAACAGAAGGACACACTCAGAGTAAAGCAGCAGCTTCTTGCTGGGCAGAGGTGTTCCGCACCATTAATGCTCCAGCTCACACCCCGTACAGCTCCACTACAAAAGGCAACTGAGACAGCGCCCTGAAAAATGCCGGTGTCACACCTTGTTCAGACCAACTGAAAAAATATGCACTTGCCAAAGGGCTTTGAAAGTCCTGTAAATGCCCTGACAGAAGCGCTGAGAGATTGCCCTGGATAGGATGCTGTTGCAAATGACTGCTCTAAAACCTGCAGGGAGGCCACGGTTTCCCTCTGGAAAGGCTTCCCAATGAGAAGACAAGAGCCGTGCAAAACTTTGGTCTTTCTAATAGACTGAATTTAGTCAGACACTGTGCTTCAACACTGAGAGTGAACACAGGGAAAGGAAGGCATCAGGCGCTGACCATCTCCATGCCAAACTCCCCAGGAGCCTGAGAATTTTGTGAAGAAGAGTGTGAGCAAAGTGGTGATTCAGCAGCTGTTGTTTCCATGTGTGGATTAGGACTAACATGGAGAAATGTCAGCGACAGAAGTGCTGGCTCCAAATTCAGTGCCATATCCTGCTTTCTGTGGAAAACTAGAAACCAGATCACCAAACCAGAGAAACTGAAATTTGCAGGAACAACGCCATGTATTCTGATCTGCCAAAACCTTGGCCTTGCAGCAATAAATATATTTGATGCACCTCTCACAGGAGAACGCAATACAATGGCAAATGTTGAATTCAGTGGATTTGTCACTGCAAGAGCTTATATAAAACATTTTAATGTTGTTGACTTTTTAAGTGACTTACTTAAAATACCATCTCAGAACTTTGGCTGCCGCTGCTTTGAGAAGTCTCTTGGATGATGTTAACAAGAGAGGCTGAAAAATTGCTTTCTTCTTACTAAATGACAGACATGTAATCAGAGATGATAGTCTCTCTCTCCCTGAACAACATGTTGCAGAATCAAGAAAGCTCTAATTGCAAGTATAAAGTCTGTATTATATAAATTGACACTAAAATTTTCATTAGTCAACAATTTTAATTGCATTTATTAGGAGTGATGGTATTAATAAGAGATGCTGCTATTTAAAAGCCAGTGCAGGGAAAGCTATCGCAATCAGTAATCTTTCTGTGAATATTAATTGCTTTTCAATACCTCTGCTGTGAATTTTTCCAAGAAACTTAGACCAACAATAATATATCATTGTTTCCAAGCAGTGAGTAAAAGCAGGAATGGTGCCTTGGGACAGCAGATGGGTACTACACATCAACCTGTGTAGCGTGGCTATTTTTGTCACCATAATGAAGCGTACATTTGTCAATTAGAGTTGTCATGGAAATTGAGAGAGACAAAAAACAATGATCAAAATAAAATATGATCAAAAGGGCTTCAGGACTCCAGTCCCTGCCTTTGCAACCCACACTATGATCACCTTTGATGGCTGGAAGCAGGAGGGCCTTGAGTTTGCACCTCAAAATGAGACTTTGGCAGTGAAACGGGTCTCTTCACACCACGTCAGGGCAAGGAGCATTGTTTCCTTAGAAAAAACGATTTTTCATTCACTGAATCACAGACAATGTTCTTTATCACTTCGGTTTTCTTTGACAGGTTCTTCTCTAAGTCAGAACCAGCTTTAAACTGGAGCTGGTATGTCAGCAGATCTGTGAATTTCACACATTCTCAAATGCAAAGTACTTGCTCCCCTCCCCAGCTGTAGGAAATACAGCGTGTATCAGCCTTTGGCTTTGAGAAAGAAATTCTTGGTGCCGTCACAGAGCGACTGCTGGTGTCCTTACAAGGTGGCCACCCTTCAGAGAGCCAGCAACGGGCCAGAAGGGAAAGGGGATCTCCACAGAGGGACATGTCTGAGGGGGACAGGCAGAAGTCCCAGGAAATGGGCACCATGAGGAGATGAGATACTCGTTTTCTCCTCACTGCTTGCTGCCTCCAAAGAATGGGCTGAGTCTTCTGTGAAAAGAAAACTTCAAAGGCCTGGCATCATTGCTACTGCATGCAATTTATCTCCTAGTGCCAGATACACTACAGCAAGCTTTTGTAAATTTATTAGAGAAAACACTTGCTCTTATCACTAAAGGCAGTTATTCTAAGGATATCATCTGAGCAAAACCAGCCCCAAGTTTAGGCATTGCTTTGTAAGGTTTTATAAAATCTAAAATAAAAATAATATAAAAAAGATATTATCTCCATGTTGTCTTCCCCTTGGCTCTGAAGGAAATTATCCTTTAAAAAAAAAAGATTGTTTTTCATTTTAAACTATTTCCATAATTCAGAATACCTTGCCCCAGCATCACCTGACTCAAGAACAGCTCTGGGCAAGGAAAGTCAAAACAGCTCCTCATTACCATGCTCCATAAATAGTGTGGAAAACAATACAGCGCAAGTGAAACCAGTGCTGACAGAGTGAGCTTCGACCGCCTGTTTACCAAGTTCCCCAGCAGCCATGAGACTGGTTTCTAAAAAGACATAATAAATTCATAATAAAAAAAAAAAAGTAAGGGTTTTATGTTTTGAGTGTTCAGGTTAGACCTGATTCATACTTTCAATTTGAACAGAATGTTTTCCATGGATTAGATTCCAAGTCTAGCAACACTCCAGTAACTCGAAGCGTCGGAGCTGTGCAGCCATCACTGTGGCTTGGCTGCACGTTTTGGAGCTGTGCATCATGCCAGCCTGGACGCAGGTCCCCAGGGAGGTGTGGGAAAGCCTCACCACAGCGCAGCTTCCCAGTGTCTGTCTGCACATGGGCGTGGAGAGTTTGCAGCAGCTTGTGCGTGAACTTTTACAACGGGGCTAAAGCAGAGCGGCTGTGTGTATGCCTGGTGCTTGGGAACAACCTCACGGGTTCAAAACACCTTCTAGAGGTCTTACACTGAGCACTGCGAGTTCTGCTTCTATAGGTTTCTGTATATATTCACAATTTCTTTCCTTCATTTTCTGCAGGTTTTCCGTTGGGAAAACCAGCATCCCCATCGTTGGAGAAAGACTGGGAGAGCAGTAAAGTCAAACCTGCATCTGACTTGAATTGATAGATTGGATCATTCAGGAAGCAGATGGATAAGCAGATGAATTACTCCATTTGAATACTACTGTTAACTAGAAGGATTAATGTAGAAAATGATGGATTATTTGCCATCTCTCCCACATTAGGTTTTGGTTTGTATGATTCATTCACTGAAGGTCTTATTTTCTGTTTAGCTGCACCACCTGAATTATTCAACTCACAAGAAAAATCTCTACTGAAGGTAAAAATAAGGGCATGACGGATTTGCCAAACTTCAATCACGTCTCAAGACAAAAATGTTATTTTAATCCTCCTTATTCCTCTCCTAAAAGCTGACTGACAAGTTCACTGCACTGTATGCCCCTGTCTTCATTCAAACTCCTCCTTGTGTTTTCCCTACATCTAAATTATACTGGGGTTAAAAAGTACACAGTGCCATGACGTGACATATACAAAAACATCCTTCTGTTTATCTGCAGCACCCTTCCTAGAGCATCATAAAACACAGGCACCTTGTGGCTGGACAACAAGAGTTGATGGGCTGGATCTCACTACCTGTTCTTGGAAAATTCCCAGTGAAGACTCTATAGTGAACCAGAAAGCAACGGCTTCAGCACAAAAGTCCTTCCTAATGATATGTTCTTACAGACAGCTTGACCGAGTAGGAAAGGTCAGCAAGAGTAATGAGATTTAGTCATGATCTTTGTATTCTAGTTGCTTATAACCACCCACAAAATTTTCACAATTTTGCTTGAGGTGTTTCACCGCTAGGTTCCTGTTGGCGTTTTTCCTGCATTAGCTGAAAAGATTGTTCAGGCTGTTTTGAGAACGGGCCTTGCAAATTCGGGCTGTTCCGTCACGCCACGCTCTCCATCTTTCCTCTTCACTCTTCGACGCTGTCCAGCAAATCAGGGACACATAGCCAGAACCAGAAGCTGGCCATGGATCCCTGATGACAGCTGAAAGATACTTGTGTATTTCTTAAAAGTTGCCTGGATTCAGCTGTTACAAATCACAGACTGGCCATCACCATGCACCAATGCACAGTAAAACTTAAGGAGAAAATACATCCCATGGCCTGGAAGAGCTCACCTGAAACACCTGTTCCAGGATGCTACTTGCTGTAAGACTCTCAAGGTCCATGTTTCTGTGTTCTGATATACAGATGTATACACATACATATGGAACCATCCCTTGATGGGGCTTCTCACAGCTCTTTTCACAGATCTGATCTTGGTCTGATCCAAGATTTCATAGTGGCACCATAGCAGAGCTGGCCTTGAGAGCAGGCAACCAGAGTGAAGGAGCTGCAGAGCCCTGGGGTGCAATCAGGCCTCTGACATAATCCTTCATCCTCACACATGTGCCACATCACCCGCTGAAACAACCTCAGTAACAGAATCTGCAAGCAACCTGTGCAAGTCCTTCACTATCCTCTATCACAAAGATTTTCCAAATGCCTGGTGTGAATCTTTCTTGCAGTACTTTGAGATGCACCTGACTTTACCTGTTACTGATACAGAAAAATGATTGCTCCTTCCCCTTCAGAGGACACCTTTGAGGATCATACTGTCCTGTCCCTCAACCTTGAGGCCCTCAGACATAATCCTTTCCCTTCTCCCTCTCCTCAGTCTCATACTCATATTTCTGGGTATCTGACAATTCTCACTGTCACCAGAAGGTCCGCATCTTTCTTAAATGCAATGAAGGTCAAAACAGACTCCAGCAGAGGCTCGGCCAACTCTGAGTGAAGTGAAAAGTTTGTCCCCATGGCTCTGTCAGACTACATTCATTGCACAAGGATGCTTCTATTCAGGTATTGATGATACTGTAGCCACACGGTGGGGATGATACACAGATCACGTATCCTCCCCTTTTGTGGAGGCCATCTCATGTGTCTCAATACAGGTAAAACCTTAGTGTGACCATCAGGGTTCCAGAAATTGTTCTCAGTCAAAATTTAGCCGAGCACTTAATCTGCAGCCTTTACAGCTGTTCATGTGAACCAACATGGCCATGCAAAGGAAACATTTATGAGCTCTGCCTTGTTACAGAAATAAGAAGTTCCAACAGGATTTTTATGGCAGATCTGGAGTTAAAAGGAGAAACTAATAGAAAGGAACCAAATCCAAGCCATTTCCCTCATCGCCTTTCCACAAGCATCTTACACAACTAGGAGCAGTATATCATGTCCAAAATGGGATGACTGCTCGCACCCCCTTAGTTTTTAGCAGAGCTCAGCCATCAGACCTCCCTGTGGTCACCCCCAGGTCCACAGACCGCTCACATCTTTTCAGGAGTGCACTGCAACTGATTTTTTTCCTATTTTTCAAGTAAAGCAATATGGCTTCAAAAGATATACAATGTCTAAAAAAGACACATTTGATATCTAAAAGGTATCTCTGATGAAGCAATTACTTCCCTTTCCTTCTATTTAGAGGGCGAAAGAACTTTTGCATTCAAAATGTCCAGCTGACAGCAGGCTTTGTGTCATGGGTGGGTTGAGGAAGAAGGACAGAGGCTGACACTTCTGTAGAGGCATCCAGAGAAATTGGATTTCCATTCTGCAATCAAACCAACAAAGCGCACATTTAAATATTTGATGTGATCAAAATCTCTGCTGTATTTCAGCTAAACATCAGATCATTAGCCAGCAGGTTAAAAAAGAAAAGGGAAAAAAGGGTAAAATGTTCTCAAGTAGTATTTCTGTGAGACATTAGGAACATTTCTCTGAGATTTGAGTGCTGGTAAGGACAGATGATGTCCTTAGGTAACTTCTAGATGAGAGCAGATAAATGCACATCGAAGTCTCACAATCAATGTTTTCTATCAAAGATGCACTAAAATGCTGTACATCTGAAGAACTGAGTTAATGGAAGATATTTAATTAAGACTATGATTTTCTGGCATGATAATAATTCTGAGTGTACATGGAAAGCTGTGAGCTGTAAGCCTTTCATATCTGACCAGCCTGATCAAAGAGCACAATATGGGCAGCAGATTGTGTCACAATGAATCTTTGACAAGAATGAAAAATTTCAGTGTCTAAAAAGTACAAAAAGTGAAAGTTGGAAGAGAGATTTTTGTTCTTTTGTCAAAAAAAAATATCCAGTTTTCTTAGATGTGAAATATATGATTTGGTATTATATCTCATAAGCCATATGCACAATCTTATCATCTGCATTCTGCAAAATTATAAATATGGAGTTAATATACCATTTTGTCTACTGCTGTTCTCCTCCTCGAAAGCTGAATTCAGTATTTAGAGCTCATTATTCAACATCACATTTATTAAACAATGCCCTTTCAGTAGCGTTTTCATATCTACATAATGAAAATTCTTCCTCTTCAGAAAAAGATGAGGGAAATGATTAGGATGAAGAAGTAATCCAAGTTGGCCAGGTGTATTCTTGCTGTATATTAACTAGCTTCACTTATCCTGCGGGACACATCTGCATTCAGCAATGAAGAGGCACTGCAGAAAATATCACAAAGAAAATCAGACTTAGGGAATGCATATCTGTGCAAACGAGATCCAGAGCTGCCTGTACCCAGCCTGTGGGAACAGGCTGCTGTGGTGAGCGCCAGATGCATGCATGGCTAATCAGGGACTGCAGCTCTGCAGGGGGCACAAGGCCACAAGACAACATGGACACGGCTCCCCAAGAAGGGCACGGCATGGAGGGAGCTGGAGCATGGGAGAATTTCACAGCAGAGATCATGGGGTTCACTGGGAAATCCATTCACCCAACCTAGTCTCAGTGGCCTGAGAACCACCCTCATCTTCTAAAAAGGGCTAGGTTTGGCCAAGGCAACCATGAAAATGAAGACCATAAGGGCATGACCACTGGCTTTAATAGTAGTGGTGAAGCTCCAGAAGAGCCAGCTTGACTCTAGGTACATTCACATAATCTTTCCTAGGCAAACACACACTGGTCTGCAGAACCCCTAAGACATACAAGCATGGTCTTTTGGCACTGAGCACTGAACAGAAGATGCATGCTATGCCTTGCGTGAGGCTTTGCCTAAACTAATAAGCCCTACTGATGGGCAGATTGCATTAGCTCAGGACTAAAACCACACTCACATATCTATAAAGCTATTCCAGAATAGGGTTGTCTCAGACTATGGCCAGAGGGAGTTTCTATCTGCCTGTCTCAGACCCCAACATACCTACACAGTGAGGAGAAGACACACACTTTTTTCTTGTTGGCTGATCTGCTCCTGAATCTGTGGCTACAGAAGAGGTCCAGACACAAGCTCACCATGAGCCACACAGTTTGCTAGTATCTTGCTGGCTCACATTTGACTTTGGAGAATTCACTGGCTCTCAGAAAATGCCTGGACATAGCCCAGGGGCAGGACACTCTGGGGACTGTGCACAGTGAAAAATATGTGAGGTCTCTCTGGTCTGGGAGGTGAGAGGAGTTTCACTGTATGGATTCAGGTGCTGCCAGGGCCAGAAAACAACTGCTGGTCCATTTCACTTGTTCATCTAGACATAGTCTGGAAGACCCAACAACCACAAAACCCAGTGATGTCACTTCTATATCCATGATCAGAGCAGAACCATGACATGAGCTGTCTGTCCTAGCCCTATGGATAACTGAAGAACAGCTCAACAAGCAGACTAGGTTTCACCTGGGGCTGAAGGGACCACAGTGCATCAAATCAGAGAATACTCACCTCCCATATAGGTATCAACACCTTCATCTTATGATACTGGAGACCTTCCAGTGAAGGAAACAATTAAAAAAGAAATGGGTGAAAAACCTTACAGAAGACAATCTCTACACTGATTCTATGTTAAGTTCAGTCATGCAACAAGAATATCAGAATGGCCATGTGCACATAGCTATGGCCTGACATCCTGTGCAGTTCAAGCAGTAGCACCATTGTGCCTTTGTGATCTAAGGTGTGTCCACACATGTATTGGTAAGGTAACCAACAGACAAGTCAGGAGAAATGGACAACCTTGCATGCACGCAAAAAAGTTTTTCAGAAGTACGAACAGAAATAAAAAAATTCAAGCTAGGTACTGGGAACACAGAAGGTGAGGACAGTATAACATACTTTAATAAAGGAAAATGAAAAAAAGAAAGAAAACCTCATTAAGAGTAAAAGAATACTTTTGACTTCTCAAGATATCATCTACCTGCAAAAGAGAGGCCTTAGAACTGAAACGACCAACTCTAGTGAACACTAGAGCCAGGGACTTAGCAAAGGCACTACTTTCATTAAATGATACAATTTTCTCCTTTTCCTACTCTTAACTAACCCTTCCATGACCCAGAGGCAGCATTTGCACTGAGGCTAATGACTGTCCTTTGCTAACATCTCGCCTTGCTCCAGAGCTAACGAACGTGCCTCCACGGGGGCTCCGCACACACCACTTTGTCTCCCTTATAGGCTGACTGATGAAGTTAAGCTCAGAGCCGTTTTTCTCGATCTATACTTAGTTTGAATTCAATTTCTGTTTCAGGTTTAAAGCAGCACTAAAAAGCCTGAAACGTAACTAATTTTTTCCAAGTCTGTCAGCAGATCTAATAAAAGATACTACCCTTCCTTGCAAACTGTGTCCTTCTGGACAGGTATGTAGGTTTCTTCATTCAGTGGTAAATATTGAGCTTCCCAGGCACACACGTTACAGTGAAAAGCTCTGTGAAACTTTTTATTGAGCTTAAAAGAAGCTGGAAGACTAAATCATAAACGTGTGTCTCATGGTCCAGCACCGTGAGCTGAAAACAGCTGCAAAAGGACTATGAGCCTGTATATATTATTAATCAAACGAAACCAAATAACAATCCAAGTCACACAAGGCCATTTGCATGTCCAGAGTCCTCAACGTTTCATGAGGTTTCCTTTGAAGTTAATGTGCCCAAAATGGGAGGCACAGAATGGGCCACAAATATCAGTATTGATTTCTTTTGGCACTACTATCTTGGCCTGAAACCCCTGGCAGGAGGAGCACTTCGTGCAGGAGCATTTTCCATGTTTCTGTGAAAAAATAGCAGAATGCTAAATTCCACTTCACATTTGAAAGATGAATCTGAAATGTACTTTGCTCAAGCTTTGTTGAAGAAACAATTTATTACGGCACTTAATCTTCCTGATGAAAGAAAAGGAGATTTTAGCCTGCTAATAAGCTGTATAGAAGCCATGACTAATTAACCTAATTATAGCAGTCTGTGACAAAATGTGATTGTACTAAATGCCTCAAGTAACTGGAGTTGCCAAAAACTCAAAGGCTAATAAACCAACACACATTAATAGAACATAAACACCAATAAAGTTGACACCAGCCATATTATTTATAGCAAAATCATTATTACAATCATCACAAGACACAACCTGAAGAGTCTGCAGTATCTGGTAATACAGAATTCACTACCTGAAAATCCTGAAATACATAAAATTAGCGCAGATTATTGACCAGTGACTGTAGCTCTTGGAGATGTGCAGTTCATCGAGACAGCAGATGCATGCTGAGGCTGAAGACACCTGATGTGTGCAACACACTTGGACATATACACATCCTGCCATCTCTCAGCAAAAGCCTAGACACAGAGCAGCATTTCTTGGCATGATGTACTTTCCATCTCAGCCACAAACCCCAAGAGATTTAGTGGGAGAGAGGAAGCTGCGTGGGAAGGGCTCATCTCAAACAGAATCAGTTATTGCTTTGCTTTTCCTTTTAAAGCTATTGTTTTTCCTGAATATCAGGAGAAAGTTCTTCCCCCAGAGGGTGGTCAGGCCCTGGCACAGGCTCCCCAGGGCAGTGGTCACCACACCGAGCTGGGCTGAGTTCAAGCAGCGTCTGGCCAACGCTCTCAGCCATCTGCTGTGATGGGGCTGGGCCTGTGTGGGGCCAGGGGTTGGGACTCGATGATCTTGTGGGTCCTTCCAGCTCAGAATATTCTGTGATTCCATGATTCTATGAACTTCAGGTGACAGTCCATTCTCAATTCCTGCCTACCTCAGGACAAGTCTCCAGCCACTCCACGCATGCAATGACTATATGATAAATGCCCAAGAGTGCATCAGTTTTGGATGGTCGAAGGATGGCAGTGTGCAGGCTGCTAGATGAAGCTGGGGCACATAGCTGATGGAAGGGGTGAAAACCTTGTTCAGTGATGCCACTGACAGTGTTTGAGCTCTGATGAGCAAAAGTTCCTTAGTGCTGATTTCATAGCAGGCTCTGACACAGTATGCTATGTACTTTAGCATTCTATGCACAGAAATGCCTGTTCTCCTGGATATGTCAAGTAGTGATGCAAGAATAAAGTCTGAAGAATGAATGACTGGGAGTTGATGTTCCTGCTGGTGTTTATGACCCTGAGCCAGCAACTGCACCAACTTCATCACAGCAGGGAGGCAGTTGAACAATCATGATGAAACACACAGGGAACATGCAAGGCCATTTCACCCACACTGAATGGAACTGGCCAGCACAAAGGGATTATCTCACAAAGAAAAGTCACTGCAAACTTAGAAGGTGTCTGCTCAGACACTGTACCACCAGCAGGCAGGATTAGCAAAGGCATCCTTGGGCACTACAAGAGCAGTATGTTTCCTAAGATGAATAAAAGAATCTTCAGAATCCAAATCAGAGCCCAAAACCTCTGAAACCTATTGTGGAAGGAAGTTCACCTTCCAGAGGAAACTCAGAGAGCTGAACTAGAAAGAAGCTTTGCGGTGCAGGATGCTCCCAAGCAGTGAAGAACATCAACTCAGCAGGACCCAGCAGAACTGAGATGCATCATTCACCCCATTCATCCCCATGCTGAACATGGGCAGGAGCAGAGCTGGGTTGAGAAAGCCTGAGATTTCAAGCAATAATTTGTATGTACACCTACCATCTACACAGACGGCACAGCCCAAAGACAAAATATGCTGTTGCAACGCCTGTATTTCATGGGCTTGGTGGCTGAGTTCCTCTGATTATGTGTGTTGACCCTAAGTGTCCATTTAATTTGTCTTCAAAGGAGAAACAAAAATAAAACTGCTGCTGTCTGAACAGCATAATGACACCGCTGAACAAAAGATGATTAAAGAAAGGGTGTATAATTTTTTTTAATTCCTCCATTATTATGGAAATATGCCTTTTAGACGATGAACAGGGCTGGTTTAGCAAGATGTTCCAAGCTTATTTTATGACTGAAAATGTGATTGTGACATTTTTAACATGAGCTAGGCTGCATGCGTGCACAGAATGAGGCAGAGGCCCCATCCTCCCGGCCAACAGAGAGACAGGAGTGATGGTTCCTGGTCAGGGCAGACTCATCTGGCACGAATTGTTTCGTGATACCATTTGAAATTGCTATGGGTGACCTGGGTTAGAAACATAAGCTTGATTTGACTTCTGAACTGCAGTCTGCAACTTAGAGCCCTAACCCAGTGTTAAGACAGTGTTTGCCAAGCGGAGCGCAGCCTAGCATGTGCTTGCCTAGAAAGGCATGTGGCACCACAAGCCAGGGCTCCTGCAAAACTCTGGAAAGCTTCACAAAACAATACAAACAGGAAAAGAATATCAGAGACATCTTGGGCCTGGATGAAGATATTTTGCTTGGTCACACTCCAGGAGCCAGACACGTTCTCCATGCAGCATGGTGGAAGGGAAACTCCAACGTCCCAGATGAAAATATGGGCACTATCCCAATGAAACCAGGCTGTCTTCACTCCCTACTTTACAGCACCAGAGAAATGTCCCAGGAAGGCAGCATGCGATAAATAAAACTGATCCTTAAATCACAGCAGGTGCCAGAGGCTGATCAGAAGCAACAATAAAACAAGATACAATCTCAGATCCAACAAGGTGTGAATGAGCATGCCAAATGTGAAGAACAGTCTGATCCCTTCCAGAAAATAAATCACATCCTGTTGAATCAGGTTCAAGTCCAGCACAATTTGCATTTATTGACAAATAAATGGGTTAAGTCACATCTCTTTGGGATGCTCTTCTTCACCTCTCACTCCAAACACATGGCAGCTGTTAGACCTTCTCATTGCCATGACAGCACCGTTTTGCAGGTCTGTCAGCTGTCACTACTCTATCCCCAGCACATCTCTGCAGATGGTCATATCTTCCTAAAATTCCCACCTCCTCCCAAATACAGTGAAGATCTCCATGTTGTTCACAATCTATAACCACAAAAACCAGAGGCTATTCTTATTCCTCTCTTGCAGAGAGAGAAGTCAAAATCTCAGAGGGAAAAGTCACCTTCTTGGGGACATACAGGTCATCAGGGTACAGTCATGAGGAGCCCACAAAGTCAGTATTGTACCCACAGAACTCTCCATATCCATGGCATTTTTGTGCTACTTCTCACATACGGTCAGAACTTTGGTCACCAAATGCTGTAAGGACCAACCTGAAGACTGCTGAAAGGCTTTTGGAGGAGATAAGGGATGCCGATTTCACACAGTACAAGTCAAACAGGTACCTTGATCCCTCCCCAGGAGTGATCAGACAGGAACTCCACAGGGCTGGTGACTCCAGTCTGTGCTGGGTATCTTAGCAGGAAATCCAGTTCTACTGTGTTGATTTCTTTACCCATCAGAAGGATCTGTAGTTCCAAACAAACGAAATATCTTTGAGCGGTTGGGATACAGAGCAGCAATATACTCTAGCAGACTGATTATTTGACTCATGTAGCTGCTGCATGGGGCTAAGTTGCCACATGCCCCCTGTTGGAGGGGTGTGACAAAACGTCCCGTGTAGGTGCTGTGGCTCTCCCCAAAAGAGGCCCAGGAATGACTGTGGAGATTGGCAATGTAAGAGGATGAAAGTTGGGGGCCTTATGTAGCAAGGGCTGTGAGCCAGGTTCATAGATACCACAGTGAGGAGAAGTTCCTGCTGGCAGAGACAGGGCCTGCAGGGTGTGCTGCAGGTCCCTCTGCTTGCTCTCTGCAGCTAGAGAACAGATGATTTTCTTGAACGGAACCAGAGTGTGAATACCTAGGGCAAGCTACCAAGGTCTTGTCCATCTCTCACCATCTCATTCAATTTTCAACGTAAGTGGAGACATACTGGCAGTGTTTTGAAAACCAAAAACAAAAATAAAAAAAACCACTTATGGTACGTGCACCAAGAGAATAAGCAGGTCCCCAAATGCTGGAGAGCACCTGGGCCATTCAGCTACGCCCAGTGTTTTCACCACCAATGGTGGCTTTTAGCAATAATGGAGTAAGATTGCCAGAGCAATGTTTGAGGTTAATTCTGGGAAGCCTCACATGCTCCTGAGCCCAGCTGGAGCTGCTGCTCCAAGCACATTGCCAGGCTTCTGAAATCTCAGAGACCAAATCCAAAACCCTGAACACCAGTTTTGGGTGGAAAAAGAACAGTGCTAGAGTAGTGAGTTTGTCATTTCCTTGTTACAGGTCCTAAGCTGTATCTCATTATTGCCTGCTGAGCAACGGGGTCTGAAGCATGTCTGGCATCTCCTCCAGCAATGACAGCATGAGATACTCGGTTCAAGAGACAACTGCTTTTTTATGTGGGAGAATCCTGGACTTCATGACTCAGTTGTCTCCACACGCTGAAACTGTGGATGCTGGTTTTCCTGACAGCTCTAAGTGACCCATTAACTATTTTTAACACCGAGTGTAGTTGCAAGCACAACTTAAATACCTTATTTAGAGATAAATATCAGAAAACGTAGGTATCCTTTGGGTTAGAATTAAGGCTAACATTGCAAAATGTAAGCTGACTTTTTACACACTATTTATTAAGTAAATATATTGTTAGAGTCCACTTTTTATATATGTATATATGTGTGTGTGTGTGTACAGATATATCCTTACTTTCCCTTTTACACATAGTGTTTTGTTATGTAGAATAAAAAAATCATGGCAGTCATTGGAACAAGGTTAACTAGACCTGCACAGTGTTTCCGCACTTCAAACTTGGTTCATATCTGCGTTCTAGATGTCAGGGCATTTACATGGTCCTTCACTGAACAAACTTAACAGCAACTTTCCAACATCATGCCAAGCACTGTTTATTGACTGAATTTGATTTCAGCATAGGGATATACAAAGGTCTCCTTGCTCAGATCGTAGACTAAAAATTATGCTAACATACTAGATAAAAGACAGCAGCCATGTAGCAAGCATTTCTTTTGGCTAAAACCAATATGCCTTCCAGACCAACTTGCTTTGCCCCTTTTTTCAGGTCCTGCAAGCAGGTGTTACCCTCTCAGACAACCATTTGTCAGCATAATGCAAATCAAACACAGCATCTGTGACTGTTATCAGCAAGAGAGGCAGAGAAGAAAATCAGTTCCCCACCCCTGGTATTTGCTGCTCTGATGCTGAAGGCCACAGCTGTGACAGTTTGAGCTTTCTTTGCATGCCAATATCTCTGCCTATAAAACAAATCATTGCATACAAATTGCATGAATGGTGATGTTTACCTGGAAGGTAACTTGAGCAGTGTAGGTCAATTTATCACACTCAAACAGCCCTCGAACTGTATACTGGAACACGGAGAAGGTAACGCTGTCAATGAGGTTCAGCACGCGCACTGCAAAGTTCTCATCTGGAGGTGCCCTCTCAATGGCTTTCTGAAACACAATGCTGAACGCCTAGGTGGGGAGACACAGAAGGACACTGGTGGTTTCTAGATGCTCTTTGCATGCTCCTGGGTACCACCTGAAGTATTGCAATAAGTGAAGCCAACTCAGATACTCTGGGGTCACAAGAAATGCTTTCCCATCTGCCCAGCAGCGTGCTCCACCAGCTCCAGGAGGCAGAGGAACACACAGACTCACAGAATGGTTTGGGTTGGAAGGAACCTCAAAGCCCATCTAGTTCCCACCCCCTGTCATGGGCAGGGACACCCCCCACCAGCCCAGGGTGCCCAAAGCCCCATCCAACCTGGCCTTGGGCACTGCCAGGGAGCCAGGGGCAGCCACAGCTTCTCGGGGCACCCTGTGCCAGGGCCTCAGCCCCCTCCCAGGGAAGGATTTATGCCTCACAGCTCAGCTCCATCCGCCCTCTTTTAGTTTAAATGCATCCCCCTTGTCCTATCACTCCCTGATAAACAGCCCCTTTCCAGCTTTCCTGCAGCCCCTGCAGGCACTGGAAGGTGCTCAAAGGTTTCCCTGCAGCCTTCTCTTCTCCAGGCTGAACAAGCCCAACTCCCTCAGCCTGTCCTCAGAGCAGAGGGGCTCCAGCCCTTGGATCAACTTTGTGGCCTCCTCTGGACTCGCTCCAGCAGCTCCGTGTCTTTCCTGTCCTGGGGACCCCTGAGCTGGACGTGGGACTGCAGGGGGGTCTCTACCAGAGAAGAGCAAAGGGGCAGATGCTTTTGATGCAGCCTAGAACACTGCTGGCTTTCTGGTCTGCAAGCACACATTGCCAGGACATCCAGAGCACATATCTAGAGACCAGACCCCGTATCTGACTTTAGCTGCTTTTTCAGGAACATACAGCCAGGGAATGATGACATTCCCTGTGACGTTGCGTTCTCTTGGGCTACAGAAGGTAATGCAGAGACAGGCTGACTGAATTAAGACACAATGGATATGGGCATGTGTTCCTCACAGGGATTACACAGTCCATTTCCTCTGCAAATGTTGAGCGAAAAGATAGTGGCTTTCACAGAGAAAAGTATGGCGCCCATTTCACAAATGTTTCAACCTAGAAAAAAGTAATTCTGGATTCGGCAAAGGACTAGATGAGAAGGGCAGGTCGGACTTCATCCTTCGGAAGTGGGGTTACCCAGTCAGTAAATTCCCCTCGGAGGTGGGTGCATGCAGTGAGAATGATGCTCTTACATAAGATACTAAGATTCTTGTAACAACATTTCTGATCTAAATGAGAAAAGACAAAAACCTTCCAGAGCCGTCCGAAGAAAACCCATTAGCAAATTATCAAATGCAATTGGAAAAAGAAAACAAAGAAAAAAAAGCCTAAATCCTGATTAGCAATGCAAAGACTCCATACACTGGGGCTCAGCTAATAGGAAATAACCAGGCCAATACAAATTAATAGCAGCAACTGGCCAAGGCCTGACTGTGTTAGCAGCATTATTTTTAGGGTTCTACAAAGGAAAAATGATGCCTCAACAAATTAAAGTAACATTGATACCTACTCCATTATTAAATAATTGCAGAATGCATTTTCCTGCTTAAAATTTCTTTAAATTGCACTAAAACATGCTGCAGAGTAGCATATAAATCTTGTGTGCTCTAATTTATAATGGGCTTCTAGCTGTGTGGTAAGTATTGTAAAATCATCTCTGTGCAACTTTACACAATGTTTTATGATCTGTCATCAAAATTTATTAGATAAAAACATTTCACCCAATAATTTTCCATGTATTTATACACATTGCTAATATTAACTGGAAACATAAAACAAACAAAATGCAGAAGATGCAGATTAAAGGTGAAACCTCAGAAACTCCTGTATCTATTATGTATGTGGAAGGAATTAATCTTTCAAAGGGTATCCTTGCACAAAAGATATTCTGTACATTTTTGTGGTAAAATTATTTCAACGTATGAGTCGTAGATATCAAAAAGAAAAGCTGCTTTGTGGATGAGATTCAAAATGTTGTATTCTCTGCTCAATTACTTTTTTCAGGTCATTTGTCAAGGTAGGAAATCATTTGGAAGAAGTTCTAGACTAAGATGCCATCTCACTGAACCCTCCTTCCCCCAAAATACCTTTTTCCTGTGGTTAAAAAAAAAAAAAAGGTCTTTCCTTTATAAAACATTAAAATTGAAATTCTTCAATAAATACCTCAAAAGCCTGTTGGGTCTCTACTGGCCAGGCATATTGAGACTACTCTGCCATGGCAAGGGATTGTCCGCACTGCCGTTTTTACTGCAGCAGATGTTCGGAAGCTGCTCAGAAACCAAGACCTCCCTGGTGTCTGGGCAGCACAGGCAGAGCACGAAAAGGGGGACCCCTGCCTAAGCAGCTGCAAAGATAAAGGAGACAGCTGGAAAGAAACCCAACTTCCTACCAGTCAAGGAACAGAAAACAACTCACTAAGTGTTGCTCAAACATGAAGTAAAGACAGGAACTATGAATCCACTATGGGTCATATACTTTGTTCTAAAGATCTCACTCCTCTATTGTGGCAAGTGAAGTCTCAGTCTATTTACACTTGCCATAAAAAGAAGCACTGGTGTCTCAAAGACAGTCAAGAAATGTGGAAAACATGGCCATGCTCTCATTCCCACAAAAGCTATTGGCTTCCTACTGGGCTCTGTGGCCATGTGGCAAGTGGGATGGTTCAGCCCCATCAATCTGTCATGTTGGAATGTTCTCCAAGCGTCCTGGTGAGAACAGCTCCAGGTGGGAATGTTCTCCAAAGGAGGGACATCATTCCTAGCTCTCCATGTAACATGTCCATGTACTACAGAGCAATACTTGCTACACAGTGAAGGGTAGTCTATTTAGACAAGACAGAAAAATAGCAAGGACTTTGGAGCACAGACCTTTGTCTATGTCTTTACATTTATTTTAGGAGCACAGGGCAAGAAGTGTCTCTCTCCACACTATTGGGGTGTTCATGCTGCCATCATGAGCATGCCTGCAGCTGAGACTGCCAGCAGCCACACTGCAAGGTGGTAACACACCCATAAGTCCCATCTGGACTTCTAGTCTAAGGACATTTTAGGCTGTAGGTTTGCTTGCCTGTCTGATGGCCACACAACATTGTGAGAAGAACAGAAACAGAGCCAGAGGACTCCTCCAGACTGTAGGTAAGCATGCATGTGGGCCCATACCAAAAGGCGGTGAACATTCAAGTCATGCACATACTAACTATTCCTTCACACCAACCATACACAGACACTAACCCAAAGTTAGAGTTCACATCACGCTGTTGATTACCTGAAAGGCGTTGTGTAACTGTAATGTAGGAAGCATCCAAGCTCCTGAAAGCCCACCTACTTGGGACCCTCCTTGTGTTGCATAAACAGAAGTAGGAATGACTTGCCTTATGTTGGGAAGGTGGCAATAAATCCAGAGTGATGTGATATCAGTGGGACAGGACTGTGTTTAGAGAGTGATGCAATCTTTTAATACTGGGTCATTCGGGCAGTCAGGACTGTTTCAACATCAAGGTCTTGGCTAATTGTTAAAGGCTGCGGCAGTTCCTGTTAACTTATGAAATATCTGCACAGGCGTTATGACCCTGATGAAATCACAGATACAGAACCGATGTAAATATAAAGAAAGCATTAAATGATGAAGCAAGTGACTCCCAACGCTGTGCAAAATCTCAAAAACCTGGCCCACACGCAGTACTCAACACACAGGGACCTTTTCTTGTGGCATTCAGACCACTCCTCACTGGGTCTTTGCAGGTGCTGCTGAAACTGCTCCTTCCACCAAGGGCAGTGATGAACGTGCTCTGCTCAGTATTTGCAGTGAGTGATCACATCTTTCCCAACAAACACTTTCCCATCGCAACACAAGTTAAAAGTAATGTGTGTTAAGTTGACTTATAAAGACAGAAAGTTCAATAAGGGCAATTGCAGGGTCCTGCACCCAGGGAGGAATAACCCCAGAACAAGTACAGAGGGGATGACCTGCTGGGAAGCAGCACCGCAGAGAAGGACCTGAAAATCCTGGTGGACACCAAGCTCTCCATGACCAGCAGTGTGCCCTCGTGGCCAAGAAGGCCAATGGTACCTGGGGTGCATGAAGAAGAGCATGGCCAGCAGGTTGAGGGAAGTTCTCCTCCCCTTCTGCTCTGCCCTCGTGAGGCCACATCTGCAGCTCTGTGTCCAGTTCTTGGCTCCCCAGTTCAAGACAGACTGGGAACTACTGGAGAGAGTCCAGCAGAGGGCTGCAAGGATGATGAGGGGACTGGAGCATCTCTTATATGAGGAAAGGCTGCGAGAGCTGGGGCTGTTCCGCCTGGGGAAGAGAAGCCTGAGAGGGGATCTGATCAATGCTGATCAATATCTCCAGGGGAGGTGGCCAGAGGAAGGGGCCAGATGCTTCTCAGTGGTGCCCAGTGATAGAACAAGGAGCAATGGGTACAAACTGGAACACAGGAAGTTCCATCTGAACATGAGGAAAAACTTCTTCCCTCTGCAGGTGATGGAGCCCTGGGACAGGCTGCCCAGAGAGGGTGTGGGGGCTCCTTCTCTGGAAAGATTCCAACCCTGCCTGGACATGATCCGTGCAACCTGCTGTAGGTGATCCTGCTCTAGCAGGTGGTTGGACTGGATGATCTCCAGAGGTCCCTTCCAAACCCGACCAGTATGAGATTCTGTGAAATAAATTACAGAAAACTTCTCCATACAGCCAAGGCAGCAGAACGGGTTAGGTTAGATCGCCTTTTTGTCTGGGAGTTCAAATACCCCTAAGAGGCCCCAGACGATGACTTTGAACCTCCGTAAGAGAGAGAAGCAGCAGCACTGCCTCCCACAGCTGTGGGCTCAGTCTGCAGCTCATGGGGACAGTACCTTCAGAGAGAACTGGTACATGGGGTGGATGGTATGGAGGTTGTTCATGGTGAAGTACAGCAGAGAGGCCCGCGCGGCGGCAGGCCTGTAGTGCTCCCTGGCCTCGTTAATCTTGGTTTCTGTCACCTTAGACTCCTGGACCTGGGAGGAAAACACAGAAGAAAATGACTGTGACAATACCTTTGTGGATTGGGTATGCACCCCAGGGAGGGCTGACACCGGCCACAGAGACATCAGGCCAAGCAGTGGGCAACCGCATGTGACCGCTGCAGGGACCAGCTTCCACCTCCTGAACCATGGTACAGCCAGGCTCCGGCCGCCCACTCCCAGCATCGCCCTCCCTCTGACATACTCCCCCTCTAACCACAGGTACCACCCTCTTGCCCAAACCTCTTGAGCCCCCCTCCAGGCTTCTCACTAGGATCCCTGCTCTTTAATAACTGGTATTGTTTTTCTCATCAATGAGTTTCTCCTGCTAATTGCCCTCCTCCTGTGCAGGTCATTAATAATGCAGAGCTGAACAGTGTTAGTGCTGCTCTTGAGGCAGCTTCCTCCAATGCTCAGAACTGCTAATTTATGACAGCTATTTGCTGCTTTTTCTCTCTGGCATTTAACGCACCCCTGCCTTGCTGGCCAGGTGCCTGCGTAGCTGCTGTGATGGACATGGTGAAAATCCTTTTGGCAGATACATCACCCCGTTATTTTCTCAGTCCTGTTCATTCTTTCATTCCACCATTCCACTGCATAAAGTGACATCCTCAAGCCTCTCAGGGCTTATTTTAGGCTCTGGCTACTTACAGTCAGAAGTGTCTTGCAGCACAGCCACAGGTTGCCAAGTCAGTGCTGATCCAGCCAGCTCGGCAAACCATGCAACTGGGATGCAGCAGAAAGGGGCTCAGCATGTTGGACAAGCCAGCAGAGCATGACAGCCCCCACCAAAACGCACATCACTCTGTCTCCCTCTGTCATGACCTGAGCTTATGTGAGCACATCTGGCTGGGGCACATCAAAGCTTCCCAACAAAGCACAGACTGAGCCTTAACCTGTGGTGTGCAACCAACACCTGTTGAGATCTTTGGGACTAGCCTGTTTGCACATCCCCACGAGCAATGATGGACTGTAACATCTGAGACCTCCAAAGAGCGGCTTTGACATCTACTGCAGAAAGAAGCATCTGCATGAGCCAGGAATCACTTGTCTACATCAGATGAGTCCCCCTTCTGGCATCATCCGTGTCGTTTCACTGACTACAAAGTGAGCCCGGAGTCACACTTAGACTTAGGCAACTAACTTTTAGACATCCCGCACCCAAAACAATTAATAAATCTATTAACATAAAAGACGGGAGGGGGAAGGTGCTTTCCATAAATAGAGCAGAATTTCCATAAGAAGGAAAATGTTGGTTGAACATTTTTCTTTGGGTGCACAATCAAGAAGAAAGTAAGGGTTGACTTGAGAAGCAGAGTTCTAATGGGGCCCTGAGACAGCTGTCCATGTGAGTACCATAAAAAACAGGTGAAATCTCCAAAATTCATCCCTCTTGCCACAGAGCTGGCAGTGACCAGCTTTAAAATCACAACTTGTTTAGAAATTGAAGCACTTCAAGAACACTACTTCAAGAGGGAGATGCCAAGCTTGCGGTGTCAAAACATCCCTTCAACATCTCCTTTGGGGGTTCAAGCAAACCCTACTTAGAGAGCAGAATGCTACCACGAATGGCTGGCAGAAATAATTTCAGTTTTTAACGTGGAGGATCACTTAGTTCCCAGGTCACTGGGACCACAGTGCTGGGGAGTAAGAGGCAGTTCCAGCCCAACCCCAGCACATGGGTAACTTATGCAGGCAACATGGGCTGTGGACTGGAGGACAAGTGTAGGTCATGAAGGTGGGAGGACTGTGGAGGGAAGCAGTTGAGAAGGGCCATGCAAGGGTTCTATCACAACCCCAGCATGACAACCACACTTCTCAAGTGCCCTCAGCAGCAGGACAAAATGACCATGCATTTAACTAACCCCATGTAGCCAGTAAGGTGAACTGGGTAGGTGGCAATGCTGATGCTGCACAGCTAGTACAAACACTGATTTATACTCTAAAGATGGAAGGGTATGAAATGCCCAAGTTCTTCCAGATTTACTCAAGATCGCAAACTCAACAAATTTGAGTCCCCAGTCAGTACTAAAATCCAGCTTAATTGAGGACTGTGATGTATCCAGGATTGTGCTCCAGCACAGTTTAAAACTGCCTTGATACAGTGTGTAAATTTTATGGTCTTTACATCAGGCACTGACGTTTTCTCTTGGTCTTAAACAGGCCATTTAACATACAAAAGCTCCAAAGAATTAAAACGCTGGAAGCTGTCTGGAATAGAGAGCAATTCATACCACTTTCTATTCTCTACTTAGTAGAAGGGGCAGAGATGGGCAGAGTAAAGAAGTTAAGTTCCATCCAGAAATCATTAAAGATAACATCACACACCTGCTTTTCTCTAGGGTATGATAGTTTTTGTACCTTCTCTTCAATTTCTGCTGCTGTCTGTTTAGTGATCTCCAAGTTCTCCACCAATGCTGTGTCTCCCAGGAAGTTTCCAGATGCTGAAGACAGCCGAGAAAGCAAGTTGTCCTCTAATGTTTTCAAGGTGATTTTGAATCCATTCTGCTGCTTTGTGAGATCTGACTGCAAATAATAAATTCAGAAGGTTTTAGCCACAAAACGTGTGGTAAAGATTAACCACCTTCACAGGAGAACAGGCTTCTAACTGACAATTGCCATAGTACAGTATTGCTTACTCCTGCTCTCCATGACTCCTGGATCTGGGGATCTGTTCATATCCAACAAGCCACCAGCTCAGAAAAACCTTGAACAGTACAGAACGCACCAGGAGAAGTGAGGTCTTTCGCTAGGAATGTATTAAAATGCTGGAAATGATTCAAGAAGAAAAGACCTTCATCCTCATCTCAAAAATACATGCTGTATCTTCATCTTACAAATATTTATTTATTGGGCTTAAGTCAGCCTAGATAGTCCTTGCTGCTTCTCACCGCTTCTGGTGAACCTCTGCACTTGCCACTACACACCAACACCATTCACACCAGCAATGAGGACCACAGGGTTAAAACCTGATGGAAAAGACAACAGCAAGGTCACTTGGGTCCAGAGATGAGCACAATGCATCTCAGGCTCAGAACGGAGAGCAAAGTCACAGCCTCACTTTGCTGCTCCCGTTTGGCCTGGAGATCTCAGTGGGACCAGTGGCTTACCCTGCTAGCAACTGCACATGCAAAGCCAAAGTCTCCCTGTCCAAAGATTTGCAAACTCAGCACAAAACAGCCAGGCAGACACAGACCAGTAACAACCATCTTGCCTCAAGGGCAGATCTTCTCAATTCTAATGCAAATTCGTCCAGTTTCCCTCCTTCTCCCCAGACACTTGTTCCATGTCCCTCTGTTCCACAGAAATACCAGTCATTAACGCTGTTCATGGTGGAAACAAAGACTCTCATCTGGCTCCTTTTTGAACTGATCCTCCAGAATAAGCTTTCTCCCATGAAATGTGATTGCCCTATTCTATGTGTTTGCTTGGGGAAATGGCATCTTTCCTGGATTTCAGGTATATTATGTTATTCCACTGTATGGTCCTATTGTGAATGCCTATTTTTAGCATTATCACAGGAAACATCCTATGGGAAAGCTGTGCATCTGATTTGGATGCTGCTAAGCTACAAGCCTGATGACTGTTCCCTACTTAAACCAAGTCAATCACTAACACCCTGGTACGTAAAATACTACTGTGTGACACAGTTATAAATTCTCAGGCTGTATTTAAGTGACACAACCAAGAAATTCAAGTAGCTTGCAAAAAAGTGTTTTATAGCCCTGCAAAAAATCACCAGCCTTGTGAAGTAGTAGACACAGTACACATGGAATTGAGACAAGTTCTAGGACACGGTGACTGGCACCTGGTAGATTGGGTGTCACAAGCCAAGTGATTTAATGATCCAGAGACAGTTTTTGGCAAACATACCCACACCCTCCAACCAGCTACAGGGTCTGGAAGAGCCCCAGGAATGGGAAACATTAACTCTATCCCTCTTCCAACCCCACAACACATAAGGGAGCCAGTAGTATTTGCTCTGTTGTCAGAGGTTTTCAAGCAGATTAACTAAATCTTTCATTAATAAATCATCTTTCACTATTGCGGCTAAAATGTCATATACTTGCTGCACACACACTCATTCCATGTTAATGTCAACCCTAGTATTCAGCACAGTGGGCACCGAAGCATGCCTTTTATTGGTATTTGAGCTATAAATGGCTGTTTTTAAAGGCCTGTTTTGTAGGCATTACACACAGGAGTTTGCCCACGGTGGTAAATATTTTACAAGTCTTGAAACAGAAAACTAACATGGCTAATTTTGTGCATTTCTGTCATTCAAGCATAGCATGCCTTGCAAAATGACATTTTGCAAGCTATTATTCCAGATCATGGACTATAAGCCCTGGAGTTATTAATGAGGACGTGTGTGATTTTTGCTCCAATAGCTCGTAATCACCACGCAATTTCTGAAACACACCCTTAGAAGTGCATACAATGCTGTATTCCCCACAACAGCCTGCATCTGTTGCAGCTTTATCATGCTATTGTTTTCAGCAGTAGCAAGGTCATCATTTCTTATTTCTGCAGTGGAGCTCATTATCTGTTATTTCACAGTTGATATATAACAGCGCTACTTCTGGGAAACAGGTTACTCTGAAAGCCTTCAAAATTTTGTTCCATGAAAAAAAAAAATTCACCAAAGCTACAGACCAGGTTTGCAGGACTCACTGCCAACCCCCTCATAGCTCAGTCACAGTGGTCATCTTTCTCTCCTTGTCCATTCTGCTGGTTTTCTTGTGTTATTTTAACATCACAAGACAGAGAAAAAAATCCCACAAAACTCTATTTTCAGTCCACTCCTGCAAAGCACCCTCATTCCTGAAGAACCTCAATACTGTCCATCACAGCCCAAATGTGCAGGGACTTTCATGCACATTTTATCTCCTGAATCAGCAAGGCAGGACCTCAACTCATGGCTTACCCACATAGAGCTTGGAATGCAGCTGCCACAATATTTTTCCTAAGGTATTTCTCAGCACTAAACAGATGATGAATTTGGGGCAAATCCCATTTGAGACATTTCAGTCCAAACAGTCAAGTCTGGTGAAGGGGGAGATTCTTGAAACCAGCCCTGGTAAAACACTGTGGACCACAGGCAGTGCCACCAGCACATGGACCACTGTCAACTGTGCAAAAGGAAACTGCAAATGAGACTATTTAAAGGGCAGAGGGTTTGTGCAGACCTGAGAGGGAAGGTCTCAGGACTTGGCTTTGCTTGCCTTGGCCTGAACTGGTTTCAGCTTCTCTTAGCTGTGATGTCTCTCAGTCACATCGTTACTGCCTTACCCTGGTTTACCCTGGCTTTAATTTAGAGTCATAGCAAGTCATTATTCTGGACAGACTGATCTGTCTCTAGAACCAAAATATGGTAGAGTGCATGTGTGGGTGCAGACTCTGAACACCCTTTGTAGCAGGAGAGCAATCCTGTGAATCAGATAAAGATAGCTTCAAAGATAAGATGGAACAGAAAGACTGAATAACTGGGAACCAATGAAGAAAAGGATTATTGAAACAGACTGTGTTGAGAAAACATATAAAACCTGTTAGTATTAGTGAAATTGGACTAATAGACATTTGATGAATTTTGGTTAGGTTCTTAAGTTCTTCATTACACTAACAACAAATTCTGGGCTCCACATACAAGGTGTGCTCCATCTTTGCTCATAAAAAGATTTTGATCGCAGTAACTATTGCACACTACTGTAGGAGTCACCTCTAGCTGTCCACAAGCCAGAGCCCTAAACCTTCCCCGGACACCGAACGCCTGTTCCTTTTGTCCCAGGGTAGAGAGAACGGGTCAAGGCACACCTAGAAAAGTGATTGCTCCTTTGGAAATCCAAAGACTCAAATCTGTGTGTTCAAGGAGCTCGCCCCAGCTATCAGGTAACAGCCTTAGAATCATAGAATCATTAAGGTTGGAAGAGACCTCCAGGATCATCTAGTCCAACCGTCCCCCTGCCACCTATTCCCCACTAAACCATGTCCCTAAGTACCACATCCAATGTTTCTTTAAACACCCCCAGGGATGGTGACTCCACCACCTCCCTGGGCAACCCGTTCCAAGGCCTGACCAAAAAAAAAAAGCTTTAGTGGCTTTTTCCATGTCAATGGATAGACTAGGGACAGAAGATCCTAAACCCTGGCCAGCAGTCACCCGCTGTGGTCAGGGCACCTGCAGCTGGTGCCAACCCTGCTCCCTATGTCTAAGGAGGCAAATCTCTCCTTTCATCCCGGCAAGGAAGTGATATTTTTTGGCTGATTGTCCCCCATACAGCAGAACATCCTGAATACCAGGCTAGTTTTCTCCCCCTTGATATCTGCTGGGGCAGCAAGAATGTAGCAGAAGGGACGCAGATGAAAGGAAGAGGAGAGATAGTGGGCTCTGGTGTTATCTTGCAGTAATGATACAGAGAAAAAGATCTTAAATATTCTTAAAGGAAAATTACATCCCACACCAGTCTGTATCTGCTTAGTGCTTTCTGAAGCGAGACTACAGTCCTGTATCCCCCAGAGTCAGTGGCATGGCTGGCCCCTGGGGACGCATTTCCCTGGTCCTGTGCCCTATCTCCTTCTTCCACAGCACGCACGCCCTGAAGAAGCAGGGACTTCAAAAGATGCAATCCCTAATTCACATCATTTTCACTGTTTTCTAATACACAGTTCTTCCTACAGCATGGGAGGGAAATGCTGCCCATTTTGAGTTACTAATTTTCAGAGCCTAATTGTGGGTTTGTTGACTGCACATGATATCGAATTTGTCTTTCGTACTGTGACAGCAACCATCAACAGTGATGCAGCCGTGGCTAAGAGGAACGGCTCTTAACATAACAGCAGTTAATGACCCAACTATGCTAATTGTGCTCACTCCCCCAGCCCCCTTCAGTGCAAACCAGCAAAGGAAAGCAGCTGTTGGTGGCATTTGCAACCCAGTATGAAGCGTGTGCGAGGGGTGCCTGACCAACACGCTCTGGGTCTCTCCCGGTCCCAGAGAGATAGCAAGGGCTTACAGATTAAATCAGTTCATTATGTATTTTTGATGCCATCTTTTGGCTCGTTAGCACATGAGCCTGTTTAAAACTAAATGCATCATTAAGGCTGTACAGCTAACATACTTTAGAACCTCATTAAATGAAAAGATGATTACAATACTGGCCTGGCCTGACTGAACATGTGCAGTAAATTTATTCCCACTTTCAGTAAATATTTAGCATTATACATATTCGCTACATTGTTAAATGTGCCATTAGAACAAAGGATTTTTTTTTCCAAAAAATATCTTGAAATTGAAGCCATACTTATTAAAATAGAGAGAGCATTCTGGCCTGTTTCAAACAAGTGGGAGGAAAAACCAGAACAGGAAAAATTCACTACCACATTTACAGTGGGAATCCTATACCATAAATGCCTAAAATTAAGTGAGATCAATCCTACTCCCAAAATTAAATCTGTAAAGTCCAGAAAAAACTCATATAATGACAATCTCAGCTTCCATTTCCAAGAAAAGTAGGAAAAGAAAGAGATTCTTACTCAGATTTTTGGAGAAAAAACTTGAAACTGCAGTTTAAGTGTTTCCAAAATACCAAGAAAACAAAAGACCGAATAAAAAAAAAAAGCAATGTTTATCTATTCAAGGGAGATCTCTTGATTTGAATCTCCTGCACATGAAACGCTATTTGTTCAGTTGTAGTAGTAGTAGTGCCTTCACAATTTAAACTCCCAGCTACTGACCTTGAGCTCCTCCAGGTCGGGTCTCTCCATGTTGACCACTGCCGCAAGCAGCTGGTCCTCCAAGCCATCTTGTGTGACGGTGAAGTTGATGAGGGTGCACTGTGCCTGCAGCTCGGGTTGGAAATGGGGGTTTGCCAGTTTCGTGTGGAGGATGAGACGGAAGGCAGGGTTGAAGTCACATTCCTTGTCCCCGATCTTAATGTACCTGAAATTAGAGCAAAAGAAGCGCGAGCGCACGTCTCTTCCAGGACATCTCACCCAAAGACAAATGGTGGTATCAGTGAAAGGCATCTACCAGCATGGGACTTTGCAGTCTTCACACAGAAACCACTGTTAAAGGAAAAAGTATTTAAAACTGGATACACCTGAGTCATCCCTGATTTAGGATAAAAAGCCCAGACAGTGACTCCTGAATTTTGGACCCTCATTGGAAGGCTCACAGTTTCCAGCAGCAGGATAGCCTGTTCAACCATGAACCCTCTGCTTTTTACAGAGTTATCAGTTTACCTAAAGTTGCAGTTACATGGAGAAAAAGCCTCTCAGCATGGAGATTTTAATTAGCCACAGCTAAAATTGCCTACTCGGCTCAGATCAGGCCAACTCTGTTGTCACACTGAGCTTGAGCAGTGAAGCCAGATTCGGAGAGCGGCTGGTCACCATTCCAGGGAGGTAACACCACTCAGGAAAACCCAGCCTTCTGTTCTGCCCTTCTGACATCAAGTCTAAAGCTTAAAGAGACCCCAGGAATCAAATACCCTGAACCTAAGTTTAACAAAGCCCATGGGAACCAGAGGAAAAGATAAACTGGAAATGCTTTCAGGGATGCAGTTGGAGTGTTATGGGAACAGTGATGTCACAGGAATTTGAATACACTTTCTAGTCAAACATCAGCTCACTAGGTGTCCTCTTGGCCACTTCGATTGCTTTTACAGCTGTGGACTACTGAGCAGAGAGAAATCATGTAGTAAGTACAGCTCACAGCAGCACCCAGAAATTCTGCTGAGAGCCCCAACTTCAAAAAACCTTCTTGCTCTGGGACTACCAGTACCTATCTGTGGGCTTGTCCTGGTTTCAGATGTGATAGAGTTGATTTTCTTTCTAGTAGCCAGTACAGTGCTGTGTTTTGGATTTAGTATAAGAATAATGTCGATAACACACTGATGGTTTAGTTGTTGTGGGTAGTTATTGTGTCTACACTACATCAGAAACTTTTCAGTTTCCCAGGCCCTGTCAGGTGCCCAAGGAGCTGGTAGAGCACAGCCAGGACACCTGACCCAGGCTGGCTAAAGGGACATTCCCTGCCATGTCACATCATGCTCTGGATAGAGCTGGGGAAGCCAGCCAAAATGCAGATCGCTGCTCGGAAACAGACTGAGCATTGGGGGGTTTTTTATGCATGTGGTGAGCGATTGCATTTGTGCATCACTTGTTTTATTACTGCTGCTGTTGTTACCATTCTTTTTGTTATCTTATTAAATTGTCGTTATCTCAATCCAAAAGCTATTTTCCATTCTCCTCCACATCCCCTTGGGGACAGAGGGGTGAGCAAGCAGCTGCCTAGTGCTGAGTTACCAGCTGGGTTTAAACCACAACACAGGTCTGGGCTTATGTTCTGGAAAATATGAAAGCTATTCACTTTTTATTTATGACTTATTTTCCTTTTCTTAGGAAACATGTGATCTCACAGGGAGTTTTGAGAGCAGAGACACACTGTGTTTTTCACTGCAGGGGTGTCTGGAGTCCAACCACCTCTGCTGTACCCCCATCTCCGCTTTTAAAGATTTCAATCCCCTTCACTGGGACCATCACCACTCTGAAAGGATCCTTCCCTCCATCCTGCAGCTGAACCCACAACCAGCCAGCCTTCTCGTGATGTTTTCCCCTGCAAACTTTCCAGAGAGCTTGCCTTTCCCAGCAGTTTACCTCATCCTAAGGTATTTCAGGCAAGTAAGGAAATGATCCTCAAAGAACTTAAGGAATGTGAAAGGCAGAGCTTAACAGGCTGTTTGTTATCTACTGCACAAAGCCAAGAGCAGGAGGCGTGGCGCTGCGGCAGGCACAGAGGTCAGCCCGTGCTGGGCTCCTGGGAACAATGCGCATCCTTCTAAAGGCAGGCGACTCCACTCTGCGAAAGCCAGTGGAACAACATCAAGGAAGTCCCTGAATCAAGTTCAGTGCTGAGCATGAGTTTTAATTGTTGCCCTTAACTGAGTACACACTAAAACTGTGCTTACTTTACTTTACATACGTACAGAAAGAAAAAGTGAACTCCCTTGCTGCTCCTCTCGCTGATCTCCTCTCGGCTGGAGGGTGACCAGCAGCTGCCATGAAGAACTTGACCTCATTAAGAATCACTTACATATTCGCAGTGCTTAAACCTGCAGCTGTATTCCTAAGCAGTGCGCAGCGTTTGCTAAAATTCAAGGTTACTTGTCCTTTACAACAGCAATAGCTATTTTAGTAATAATTCAGTGTCAAGATAGCCAATTACAGACACCAAGGTCACTATGCGAAAGGAGAATTACAGGCCTCTCTTTTACATGAGGTTTGAACGACACTGTCCAACAAAATGAAAAATCTAGGTTTATTTCAAAGCCATCCTACGACTGAATTACCTGTGATTGCCTGATTTAAAATGCCTTCGCTTCCGAAGGCAGGATGTTAGTGCTGCTGTATATGAACACACACTATTCGAGGTCAGGAACAGAAAGCACAACAGCACAAAGAACCCAGCCCCACATGCCATTAAACCTCTCCGGAGCTCACCTTCCTTTCTTGATTGTTTCTCGCCCCAGTAACGGCCCCAAAACTGGATCCACAGATTCCTCCAGGTTTTCAATCAAAACCAATTCTCCTGCAGCCAGGGCTCGTTCCATCGTGTCCAAATACCTGTGAGAAAGCATTGGTACCCATTGCAGCAAGGCTAGACGGGATGCTTTGCAGCAAGAAGGATGGGAGAGGGACAGAGGGGTGCTCCACACTGCGATGGCAGCTGTGAGGAAGAGGGGTCAGATGGTGCCAACATATGGTGTTGAAAGGGCCCTAGCAGAGTCTTGGCTGCCCAACAACGAGAAGCAGATCTCAGACCTCACAAGAGCAAGCAATAATAACTGTGTCTTCTCTCCCAAGAAAAGAGCATGAGCCTCAGCCAGCAAAGATGGGACAGCCTGGGGTTATTTTTAGCAAATACCTTGTTTCCCCCAGAACCCACTGGTGAGTTAACCTTGCATAAATGCAGGGAAAAACGGCAGGTTTCAGCTCTGTTTTGCCTAGCGTTTAGGGTCACATTTAGGACAGCTTCCTTCCTCAGGAGGGAACTGGACCCCTTTGCCCACGGCGTTAACTGTGGAACGGGGATGTTCTACACTGGGATGCATCGGGAAGGGCAGGGTCAAGCACTTGTGCTCTCTCCTTCAGGGTGCTCTGCACTTCACACGGCTGGTCTGCAGGGAGGAGAGAAGGGCCCTAGGCAGGTGGTGAGGATGCTCCGAGCGCTCCTACACCATCATTGTTGCACTGAATCACTCCAACTAACTCCACTGGCTAAAATTTAGGTTCCTCATCTAAGCTAGAGAGTTTAGAACCTCAAGAGGTGATAGAAAGATCTAAGACAAGAAGTTCAGAGTGACTTTTAGGCCTGGCATTTAAAGAAATATGTTGACACAATGCAACCCCCATCCTTGATCAGCAGCCCCCATTGTTCTGAGTCCAGGAATATTTTATACAAAGAAGCAGTCAGAGAGAATGGCAGCAGGTGACCCCAAAGCTGCTCAAACGGCCCTTTCCTGAAGGAGGTAAGGGTAGGGGTTTAAATCTCTGAAAGCAGTTGAAAGCAAAGCAGCACCATTTCCCAGATGATGAAACCCTCCTGTATTTACTGTAATGGGGCAGTGAATGATGCTTTTAGCAAACGCTGGAGACACCACAGCAACACACTAACCTCTGCTCTCAGAGG
>VWZZ01004632.1:100151-121988 GCA_013399095.1 Psophia crepitans | reverse complement strand
GTTCCCCAGGGCTCAGGCCAGTGCTCTTTAATATCTTCATCAATGATCTGGACAAGGGGATCAAGTGCGCCCTCAGTAAGTTGGCAGATGACACCAAGTTGTACAGGAGTGTTGATCTGCTGGAAGGCAGGAAGGCTCTGCAGAGGGATCTGGCCAGACTGGATCGATGGGCCGAGGCAACTGTGTGAGGTTCAACATGGCCAAGTGTTGGGTCCTGCCCGTGGGTCACATCAACCCCAGGAAACACTACAGCCCTGGGAAAGAGTGGCTGGAAAGCTGCTTGGAGGAAAAGGCCCTGGGGGTGCTTGGGTGACAGCAGCTGAACACGGGCCGGCAGTGTGCCCAGGTGGCCAAGGGGATCACCAGCACCCTGGCTGGTATCAGGCATGGAGTGGCCAGCAGGAGCAGGGCAGTGACCATGCCCCTGCACTGGGCTCTGGGGAGGCCACACCTCGAGGGCTGGGGTCAGTTCTGCGCCCCTCAGCACCAGAAGGATGTTGAGGGGCTGGAGCGTGTCCAGAGAAGGCCAGCAGGGTGGGGAAGGGTCTGGAGCACCAGTCTGATGGGAGCGGCTCAGGGACCTGGGGAGGTTCATTCTGGAGAAGAGGAGGCTGAGGGGAGACCTGATCGCTCTCTGCAACTCCCTGACAGGAGGGCTGAGGAGAGGGGGTTGGTCTCTGCTCCCCAGTGACAAATAATAGGACAAGAGGAAATAGCCTCAAATTGCTCCAGGGGAGGTTTAAGTTGGATATTAGGAAAAATTTCTTCACCAAAAGAGTTGTCAAGCACTGGAACAGGATGCCGAGGGAAGTGGTGGAGTCACCATCCCTGGAGATATTTAAAAGATGTGTAGATGTGGCGCTTAGGGACATGGACTTGGCAGTGCTCAGTTAATGGTTGGACTTGATGAGCTTAAAGTCCTTTCCAACCTAAACTATTCTATGATTCTATAAATCTATGATATGAATGTTACTGGGTCTATTCCTCTTGTTCCATCCTGGAGGTTTTTATTTAGGTGCCTCCTCTGGGATCCTTACTTTTCCACAGACCGGTTTGAAAAATTACAAGGCATGGTGACCAGGTTGGCCAAGAAACAAACTTGCTCTAATGAAAAATGAGCTGTATTTTTGTTCCACATGAGATCAAATCTAATAACTTCTCGTTATTTTCTATGAGGAAAGAAGAGGAGGCACCAGTAAAACAACCCAGCCAGCCTCAAGACATCTCCAAAACTGCATGAATCTCTAAGCACCAAGCTTGGCTCACTCTCGTCTGTTGCCAATGCTTTGCTTTGTGTTAAAAAAGAACAATTACCTCCGGGCTCACAGTCAAGCAGGAATTTGACTCTGGGTCTGCTCCATCCCAGCTGGGACTCCTCACTAGTGGGTAGAAATAGCTGCAAACCAAGGTAGCAGAAGACCTGTCTGTGTGCTGACTGGAGATAAGAGCCAGAGGTAGAAAAGCTTTCCCATCAAAGATTTGGCCAGATCAACACAGGGGTGCTGCTATGATAACCTCTAGCTAGTGCCGCATGGGGACAGAGTTAGGCCAGCTGGTCTTCAGGGCATGGTGACCCTCATGGCAGCTTCACTCTCTGTGCCCAGGCCCTCGCTCCTCTTCCGAGATGTAGGAAGCCCTGCTCACCCTCCTGGGTGAAACCGAGCAGGACAAGCCCTATGGAGGATGCCATAGTCCCACACGTAGCTCAGCCTCCAGCTCGCAGCTCTCTCCATTCTCAGTTTCGGAGGGGTTTCTATGGTAACTGAGCCAAGCACTAAACAGACCCTCTATTTAATGAGAAATCTCTATCATTTCGGTAATGAATAAGCAGCTAATGCACAAATACACTTGAGGGTTTTCCTCAATGTAATTGGCTCAGATGGTTGAAGTTAAATATACGCTGCCCATCAAATACGACAGGCAGATAACCATTAACGAGGCTGACGTTTACCCCTTCTGCCCGGTTCGGATCACTCGGAGGTCTTCGCCACACTTTGTTTTGATCCATTTGATACCCTGCAGCTGGGGATCCACCATGAGGGGCCAGCGCTCGCAGTTGGTGAGGATGGTGGCATTTTCGGTGGACATCCGATCAGCTGGCAGGCCCTCGTTCTGCCAAGCCGCTACATCAGCATCATCTGCCAGCATGGACAGAGGATCGAGGGATGGAGTTACAGGGATTGGCACCTGGCAGGAAAGGAGAAATGCTTCCTAGTGTGTCAGCAAAAAACCACAAGCATGACTTGTGACCTACACCAGGGACAAGCAAGGAAAACATTTCGAGAAATGTTAGCTTAATTAAAAACTGCTCAGTCATATTTATTAGTGGTTTCCCTTTCTATAGGATAGTTCTGATCTAGCGTTAAGCGTTTTCTAATCCTGTGACTAACGAATAGACTTTATGCAGGCATCCCAAAGAGTTTTGCCTGCAGTCCTAAGCGCCCAATGGCCACAGCCCAGCCGCAGGTTCAGATCACAGGCTGCTGGGTACAAGCTCTCTGAGAGGACAGCTTGGAAGAATACAATTAACACCCTCATGAGCCTGTTGTTGTATTGCAAAACAGCATAGCCGTTCCAGAAACACTTCTCTGACATGGGAGGCCATTTCTGGGTGTGACAACCAGAAAGTGATCTGTGCCAGTTATCTGAGCAGAATGGACCTTTAATTTTCCATTAGAAATACAGGCATTTCCTTGAAATTTCTAAGCAGAGTCAGGCCACTTTTGGAACAATATTGCCTTTCTTAATTAAATTCTTGGTTTCACATTAAGAAATGCAATAATGTTGCGGTTTTTCTGTCTCTCATCCTAAAGAAGTTGCTGATTTCCCCAGCATTTTGATTTGGGCGTCACTGCCCAGTTGTGACCTTATTTAAAAGGTTCTTGGCATTTCACCAGGATTTATAACATCCTGTTACTGTACTGACATGCAAAAGCTCAATCCTGCAGGAGACTGAGCACTTGCATTTACTGGTGTATGAGAGAACCTAGTAAAAATCAGTGAATTATTAAGCAAGTTTGAAGCAAGACAATCTCCATCTGGTCCAAACAGCAAGACATGGGTGAAACCAGACAAGAGGCACGGCCAGCATGAACAGATATTGTGTCCAGCATGAAGAACCATCTGGAGTTTTTCCAAGCCTACTAGAGAGCTGGCAGTGCTATCTGCTCCAAGCAATCCCGTCTCCACACTATCTCCTTCCTTCTAGCCCACCCCCAACTCCTGGTCAAAACTGCAAAGCATTGGCACCGGGCTCCGTGTCTGGAGCACTGTGTCGGGGATTTCCCTCTGTGCGTGGAGGAACTGCATCACTAGCATCGAGCAAGGATACCACAATATCTACCCCAGAAAGGGGGGTGGCTATGTCCTGCTCCCCAGTCCAACTCGATGGGGACACAGGGATGCCCCTCCCTTGGGGGATCCCCTGTGGACGTAAGAATTTATGGTCATATTCATTCCAGTAACAGCTGCTTTCCAGAGAAATCAGGGCTTACTTTTAGCTGGTGCAAATATGGCTTCCAGATTCCATCCAGGAGCTCTTGACGGTATTTCTTGGTGAAGTAGCCCAGGTAGGAGACGAAGGCCGTAATCAGCAAGACATCTCCACACAAGGTGCTCTGTTGCTGTTTCAAGTTCTTCACAGCTTCAGCCCATCTCACATTCTCAGAGGTAAGTCCCCCAACCTATAATTCCCAAATCAAATTGATGATTACAGAGGTTCTTTAAACAACATCTCAGGATCTGGCCATGTCCATACCTTCTCCCTGAACTCAACTGCCATTCCCTGAAGTTGAAAACCTGGGGTTGGGAAATATTTACCCGTCACTTTGCTAACACTCTTGTTCCATTCAGTGAGACTGGTCCTGCAGTAAAATCTAAACTGGCTGCTCCACAACTTCCTCCACAATCATCAAGGGAGGATCCATCACTTCCCCAGCAGGAATTCACATAAAGATACCTGCATAAGGATTTCTGAGGCAGCCCATCATCTGTTAATTGCTGTAATGCCACAGATTCACACCTCATTACACCCTCCCTCACACAGAGCACTCCTGTCCAACAGCCATAACCTTCAGCTGTTTCACACAATTTACTATTACCCTCGTAGACGGGATTTTGGTCACAATCCCCCTGGGTCTACGTTTTCCTTTCCCTTAAGGCTCTGCCCAGAAAACACTTCCTTGTGAATATTTTTCGTGAGCATCCAATGCACAAACACCCCATCTGAGGACTTACCAGCTTTGAGGAGGATACAGCCTCTCCTTGTAAAATCAGTTATCTTTACATGCATGGACAACTTTGACCACTGGTACTTTTCGGGGTACCACTGGTGCCTCATTCCTGAAGTCTTGTGATTAAGATACTTAACGCCCCTCCCCTTCCCCCCCCTTTTTTTTTTTTTTGAATGGAGAAAACTTTAGCTGTAGCAATTTAGAAACACAGCTTGGAAATATGAATGGAATACATCTTCAGGATCGTAAGCCAGAAGAACTCAAAATGGTTTTATGTTTGCCTCATGGATTTGAGATCAAGAATGCCAAAACTTATGGTCAAATTCACAATCACTCTCCTGTTGTCAAGATACTTTGGAAACACCCATGATCAGATCTCCTCTACTCTTGTTACCAGGGCCAAGCAGCACTTTCTATTTTAGTTCAGCGTGCAGTCCACATGCGCCTGTGGATATTTCTCATATTTCTCCTTTTTGTAAAAAATTCCTCTATACCCACTCTTTTGCAAATCTCCCCAAATAAGGTGTGCTGCCAACGTGACTAATACGACACTGTCTCCTTCTGAGAGAAGGAGTTAAGGGGGTCTTAGATTTTTAGAAGAAATGCTGCTTAATAATTATCCAGATGATCAGGAGCGAAAGCTAAGAGAATCTTAGTAGATGAGATATTGTTTAATGATTATCTAGGTTGTGGTACACCTCAAAGAATTGAATTAGTAGATGTTGCTTAATGATTTGCTAACTAACTGAAGCAGAAAGTCTTGAGACTCCTCACAATGGACAGTTCCTGATGGAAGTCAGAGACCCGTCCTAAGAACCAGCTGAAACCGACTCTGCAGTTTGAACAGAAGCCAGGGAGCAACTTGACCTGCGTAAAGACGAGAGGTCACTAGCGGTGACGAAGAGGAGCCACCAGCCTTCATCCCCACGACCCCCGACGACCACCGCAAGGAGGCACTGCGCAAGCGCAGCTGGGAGGAGTCTGTGGAAATGACTCTTGAAGCTAATTTCAATATGAAGCGGGAATAGGTTGTGCATATGTATAGGCACATTATGTATATGCAACACTTAACTGTGTAAGTTTGGAGCAAGTTGCCATGTTGGAGCGCGCACGGTTTTGGTGGGACTATCCCCCGTGCCACCCGGCGCTGAATAAACATACCTACTGTACAGCCTTACAGATTGTGGGGTCTGTTTTCCGCACGTCACTTCTTCCAGGTTACTGTTAAATGTTAAATATGACCAGCTCTAACACATACAAGCCTTTTGTGATAAGCCTTACAAACACCTTGAATAACTCATTCCCCTAAACTGGGTTAGTTTGCCATCTTGAACTGATATGCAGAACGCAGGTCCCCAGGATGGGAAGGCACCACCTTCAGATCATCACTGAATTCCACTGTCACATGTTCCAACTTGACCAAGTCCCAAATCCCATTTCTAGCAGAATCTTGCTCCCTTCTGAGGGCTAGCAGCCACCTTCTGAGTTCCAACACAAATTTACTCCTGGCCAGTTTATGCCATCGGTTCTCATGCAGACACTGTCCTCCAGCTCAACCAGCTCTCCTTTCACCTTCGTGTACCTCCAGATGCTTTTGTAAACAGCCAGTATTTTCTAGGGAATGTTCTCTGCTTGGCTATGTGAAAGAAGTTGATTTGGTTCCCCTCTGAAATACACCACCACAGGAACAGCTCTATGAGCCAGACACAAGGTCCATCTCCTCTGGCACCTTGTCTGCTGACAGCAGCACTTTAGCAGATGCCCTGGGAAGACTGTACAAATGAGCACCTGGTAATAGTTTCTGACATAATCTCCCAGTTTCCCACAACTGGAGTTTTAAGGACCTTCTGAAACTGAGCTTATATCTGTGTGCTTAACAGCCACTGATGACTTTTTCCTTCACAACTGAGTCTAAGCTGCCATGGATACCAACCAACCTTTTGGCATCTACAGCATCCTGTGGACAGGAGATACAGAGTTTAGCCATGCTTTCTGCAAAAAAAAGTACATCCTTTGATGTTCTGCCTGACCTTTTCAATTGCTAAAACCTGTTTGCACAGTGGAAAAACAGCGAACAATCACGCTCGCGTCACCTTCTCCATACCACTCATGATTTCAAGCCCTTGATACCCTCTCTGCTGTCTCCTTTCGAGCTTGAAGAGCTTGAGCCTATTCAGTAATTCCTCACACAGAAGCAGCCTTTTGATTGTCCCTGCAATCTTTATCTTCGCTGAATGATGTAATCTTTATGATCCGGTTTCTTTTTATTGTTACCTTCTCTGCACCATTTCCCATTCTACTACATCCTTTGAGGTACAGCAGAGGGGGTGGAGGTACCCTGCACATTCAAGATTTATTTAGAATGTATTTATATAGTGAGATTGTGATTCGTCTGTTTTGTTCTCTCTTCTTTTCCTAATAATCCCTAACATGCAATTTCTGCTTGGTTTGGGGGTTGTTGAGGGTTTTTTGCCTCTGGGACCACAGAGCTCACATACTCACAAAACTCTTAACTCCATCATTTCATTCCTGAATGGCAGGAACTAGTTCAGCATCACTTACAGGGCGTGTAAAGTAAAAACTATTTTTTCCAATATACATTATTTCACCTTTATCTACCTGGCATTTCACACCTCCATCACTTGGTAGAACTTCTACAGTTTCCATCATCACTGTATTCGTATTACTGAGAAACCGTGCAACCTGTTTACACACCATCTCATCCAGATCAATTATGATCATTCTGCTGAACCAAAGAACTAGCAGGTACCTGCAATAATACCTCTGATGGCCTTCCTGCCTTGACAAATCCGCCCCTTGGAATCTGTGAACGCTGCCTTCTGGGCAGTCTGACTCCTTCCAGGAGCAAAAAGAGAGGCCACAGATTTTCTTTGCCCCATTCAAGCTCAGAGCTGTCTCTAAACCTCTTACAGTTGAGTTTGTCGCTCATGAACATGAACCAGGTCCTACTCACAAAGCTGCAGAGGTTTCCCCAGTGCCTTTTGCTTATCTCAGCACATGCTGATATTCCCTTAGCCTTGCTGGAAAGCCCACTCTTGATATGATGAGGACCACACCTGCCTTTCTTAGGGCTACACCACACGTAGGGCAAAGCCTGGAGAAATAGATTCAAGTGCTCCTCACTGGTTGCTCGCAATGTGCTCCTGATTTAGAGACAAGCAATCTATTATAAATTCATAGTTACATGTCAGCATCTTGTATTACTGAATTTCACAGCATTCCGACGGTTCTCGTATCCAGACCATCCAGTTATTTCAACTACCGCCCTACTTCCTCTTCATTTGTGAGACTTCTCGGTTTTATGCTCTCAGTCTTACAGGTCTGTCTTACCATCTATCCCCCCACTCATTAAAGCGGAGCATGTGAAGGTTGGGAAATACCAGGGATCAGGTGGTGTGGGTTATACCTGCCCTGCTCCTCCTCTGTTTCAGACATTTGCTAGAGTTCAGCTGAAGCTGGACAGACCCTGGTCTCAGCCTGCACATCTGTTCTTATGGCCTCCTACTTGCTGAAAAGGAAGCAAAGCACTACTTTTAAGTTACTGGCTATTTTTAAGGATCATATCTAAATTATCCTTAATCTCAGCTCCAGTAACAGTGCACAGAAGTCCATTTCCTCCATCTTTCCTTTGTAGCTTTTACATATGAAGTACCTACAGGTCTTTCCTCCAGCCTCCTTGAGGTCAGTTCTCATACTACTCCCATACTCACTTCTAAGACCAAGAAGTCTTTATTGATCTGATCTTCCTAATATTTCTAGAATCTCTACATACTCCTAATAAATTTCTTGAGGTGATTTTTTTATCCGCTTAGGTCCTGGGAGGCCTTTTCTTCCCTTTTGCTTGGGTCACACACTACTGCCAGTAGAGTATCCCAGATGAGACATCCCAGATGTCTTCCACCTCAGACCCTACAAATCATCAGAATTCTTTTTATTTAGCCAGTAGCAAATTAAAATCCATATCATTTGCTTCCCTTTAGGTCTTTGATAATAAGAGACAGTGAACATTCATTCCCTATCCACCTTCTGCATACTGTGCATGATCTTATAGGTTTCTGTCTCATCTATCCCTACACTGTCTCTTTTCCAAAATGAAGAGTCCTAATCTATTTCCTCGCTTCACATATGGAAGCTGTTGCATACGTCTTTGTACCTTTTCTGGTCACCTACAGCCTCCTGCAATGGGGTAACCCAACTGCGTTCAGCATGCAAGATGCAAGAACACCAAGGATCTGGACTGACACAATGATCGTTTAACTTCTGCTTCCTGATTTTTTCCTACCCATTCATAATATTCAATTTGCCTTTCTTCCTCCAGTGGAGCACCACGCTGCTGTTTCTGAGAACTCTCTGCAACGACTCGAAGAGCTCTTCTGTGAGTGATAATAGTGCAATTAGGACCTATCAATGTAAATGCATGATTACAGTTCATCTTCCCTGCATGCATTATTTTGCATTTGTCATCACTAAAATTTCATCTGCCACATTAGCACATATCCACTCACAGATACCACCCATCAGCCATCCTCCCTTTTCTGGCGCACAGATCCCTAGACATTCCCTGGTCTTTCTCCCTTGGATCCTGGAGCATCTTCCCTTGGGCGTGTAAAGTTCGAGAGATGCCAAACTAAAATTAAGGCACTGTGAATGTTCGGCTTGCCTTCACCCCCCTGGCTCATTTCTCAATCCAAAGCAACACTATCTGTGTTCAGTAATGTGTATTCTTCATACACCCTCAAATGTGTTTATTTCAAAGTCTGGGAACTTGTTTCTGCCCACAGTCACAGAGGTGACACATCCTGCATGTCAAATAAATTGCACATCAGTAAGGGCTGTCAGGACCTATTCCTAGATCAAAGCCAGAGATGACACGGAAGACGGTGTGCATCGCACACCAGTAAGCTGGAATGCAAGGAGTTCCTTGCGTATTCTGCAAAAGCCATCCATTTTTGACAGCAGTTGTAGCAAGCTGTGCTTTCTAACCAGGCCGTTAAAGATGGCTAGCGGAACTGGCACTGACAACACTTGTTCTTGTCTGCATTTACAGCTGACTGTGTTCAGTGCTCCCTCAGCTATGACGCCTGCTAGCAGCTCCTCGCAGCAGCAGCTCTGTCCTGCAACCAGCCAAGACACACAGAGCTCCAAGGAACCCAATGAAGTCTCAATTCAAGCTGTTCCCAGGCCATGGGGTGGGGAGGAGATGTAACCAACATGGCCTGGGAGGCAGTGTCCCTGCTCCTCCAGCATTTCTGTCCATCTATGGCAATCATGGTAAGAGTTCACCGCTAAATAAAAACTTCTCTAAGTGAATGGATTCTCTCAAACCACAACACAAATGCCACAGCTCATATCCCAGCCGCAGGCAGACAGCTCATTTTCCAGGGACTGAGTGCTTCTCTCCTCCTCTCCTAACAAGCTGCATTGAACTCTAATGATTTCCACCAGCAGAAATAACTCTGGTCTTGCCCAGACTTCTAAATCATCTCTGATCCTAATCATTCCCACTGTTTTCCATACGATCCACAGTAAGCAGAGACTATGGTTGTGCATCGACATGTGCTGCAGCACCTTGGCAGCACAAGAAGCCAGAGTTACCTTTCCCTCTTTGCAACTGGGATGGCAAGAGCCATGTTCTCCTCCATTAAGGCTCCAAACCGGAGCCCAAGGGGCGTTCATTCAGAGATTTTGGTTCCAGACTGTGGTGGGTTGACTCTGGCTGGAGACCAGGTGCCCCTCAAAGCTGCTTTATCACTGCCTCTCCTTAACCAGACAGGGAAAAAGCAGTATAACGAAAGGCTTGTGAGGTGAGATAAGGACAGGGAGAGGTTGTTCACCAGTTACTGTCATGGACAAAACAGACTCAACTTAGAGAGGAATTAATCTGATTTATTACCAAAGAAATAAGAGTAGAGTAAACCAAATCTTAAAACCCCTCCCCTCATCCCTCCCCTCTTCCTGGGCTTAACTTCACCCCTGACCTCTCCCCGTTCCCCCCCAGCGGCACAGGGGGACAGGGATGGGGGTTACGGTCAGTNGCTGCCCCACGGGCTGCAGGGGAACCTCTGCTCCCCATCACCCCTCCCTGGGCTGCAGGGGGACAGCCTGCCTCCCCAGGGGCTGCCCCACGGGCTGCAGGGGAACCTCTGCTCCCCATCACCCCTCCCTGGGCTGCAGGGGGACAGCCTGCCTCCCCAGGGGCTGCCCCACGGGCTGCAGGGGAACCTCTGCTCCCCATCACCCCTCCCTGGGCTGCAGGGGGACAGCCTGCCTCCCCAGGGGCTGCCCCACGGGCTGCAGGGGAACCTCTGCTCCCCATCACCCCTCCCTGGGCTGCAGGGGGACAGCCTGCCTCCCCAGGGGCTGCCCCACGGGCCGCAGGGGAACCTCTGCTCCCCATCACCCCTCCCTGGGCTGCAGGGGCACAGCCTGCCTCCCCAGGGGCTGCCCCACGGGCCACAGGGGAACCTCTGCTCTGGGGCCTGGAGCATCTCCTGCCCCTCCTTCTGCACTGACCTGGGTGTCTGTGGAGTTTCTCACATCTTCTCATTCCTCTCCATGGCTGCAAAAGCTCCTGCAGTTGTTTTTTCTTTTTCATCTTACCTCTGTTACCCCAGAGGTGCTGCCACTGTCGCTGCTGGGCTCGGCCTTGGCCAGCGGTGGGTCCGTCTTGGAGCCGGCTGGCGTTGGCTCTGTCAGACGCAGGGGACGCTTCCAGCAGCTTCTTGCAGAAGCCACCATCCCTTTGGCCCCCCCATAAACCCAAAACACAGACACGAGTTTGAGCCGACAGTCTGTGCTCATCTCCCACATGAAATGAGAGAGTTGCTGGATTTAGTCTGGACGACTTTGCCCATCAGTGGCTAATGCTGCCTGCAGGTCCTGAAGGTTTTAGTGCCTCCAGGAGCAGGACGGGACAGGCCTGCAGATGTCTGAGCAATGCATTTCTGGCTGCACCGCCAAAACGTTCCATGCACGTGGGAAGCTGGAGCTCACAGTGTGGCAGCAAGAGATGAAACCCTTCGAGAGAACTAATCACTACATCCACCCTCAGGCTGGAAAGCTGAAGGGGACAGTCCCTCCATCTGCACTCCAGTCCCAAGACAACAGCCATGGAGGGCATCTGTGGGAAGTGCTGTCCGGGTCATTCATGCACTACTAAGAGGACTGTCACGTCTTTCCATCTTTCGCAGTGGTTTTCTGGCACAGTTGGGCAGGATTAAGGGAGGGCAGGTGCAGCAGAAAGATAATTTATGAGCCTATATGCAGCATTAGGAGAGCTCCAAGCATCACTCAAATCTCTTTCCAAATCTTTGTATTTGGAGATGTGGCAGCAGCAGACACTGAACGGGACAGATACCTGGTGTGCTTCCCTTGTTTGCTGTTGCACTCTTTTTTAGACTGTACATTGTTTGGAACAACAGGATACTCTCAGCGGTGTTTTGCAAGTTTGTGTGTTCATCTCTCAGCAAGCCATGGACAAAACCAGAATGCAAACAATCCCATTCCAGCCTTCTCTGCTCTACAGAAGCCCAGGGTTGACCCTGGCTTCCCCAAGCTCTCAGCCTCTTATCTGTCATCAACGGTTGTGACTGACAGACTGAAAAATTCACCCAGTGCAAGTGAAGCAGATGATATTTGCCAGCTAGAGATCAATAAGGAACACACCACTTTTTTTCTAGCAGAATCCAGGGCATTGCCCAACACCCATCCTCCTTGCCACTACAAAGGATGTGCCAGTTGTGCAATGCTTGTTTTGTGTGATCCTAGATGCAGGAATAGACATTTTCTTCTGCCTGGCTCTGTTTTTCCTCTAACAATGAAAGGAAAGGAAAAGGTGTTTCAGCCTGGGGAGAGCACATCCTGGCAGCAGATGGGGGGTAGAAGACGACAGCATTGGCAGACTATTAGGCTGTCTCACCTATGCACATCGACAGACGCAGCTTGGGAAGCTCTCCAAGCTTTCAGACAGAGAGCAAAACCTCCTTCCAGCCTCCTCGGGCATCACCTTCGCGAGCACAGGAGGATGTGACTAATCACGGCCCCGCTGCGGCTACGCACCGTACTTGAGCAGACGTCTACATTCAAGCTAAATGAAAATGCGGGGCTGGAAAATAACAATGGTATTCAAAGCAAAAACCCTCAACTCGAGTGATATCTTTTACCTACCAAAAAAACCCAAACCACCCTCCTCCACCCTGTTCTCCTGATGCACAGATCGGGCTGCACCAAACCCATCCTCCTGTTTCCTGTTACCATTTCCAGTTTGCTCCAATAGGAGACTTGAAGCCCAGTCACCTAAACATTCCCACTTGACGTGTATATAAGAGATGGAAATCACTACAGGAGTGGCCATCACCCACTGGTGACCGGGCAGAGCCACGGGTGGTCTCTCCAGCTCACACAACACCAGACAAGAGCAGGGTGGGAAAAGCAGTTCCTGCATAACCACTTCCTAATTGCTGTAATGGTTTCAAGCTCCTGAAGCTCAGAGAGGGAAAGGTTTCTTTCCAAAACTGGTCACCAGTGCATCCAAAACATTTAAAGAAGAAAGAAACGGGGGAGAGGGGGCTTTGAAACCGCGGCAGCTAAACTGCTGTACAAAACAAATCATCACGACAACGAAAACCAAGCTACAGTACGTACGGGTTAAGCATACAGATACAGTGCAGCACCAGCAAAGCACGTGAACAAGTGTTGCTTTTAAGCAGGTGCTGACCCCAAGCCTGTGAGCAGCCCCAGTTCATTAGTAAGGTAAAGAACAGACTCAGAAGGGAATATATTCCCGTTGCTTCACTGAGATTCTGCTGCCCGTGACACCAGCTCAGTGCTGTCGGACCACGGACAGATGCATAAGTCATCACAAAAACTTCAACTGCAACCAAAGGAAGTTTTTGAAAACTTGATTCCAATGTCTTCTCTTGATTTCAGAATCAAAACACTTTCTTTTAAAGGAAATTATTAAACTTGAAAAGTCATGAAGGGACTTACATCACAAGTGACTCTCTTTTTAAAATATTTGCTCATTGTGTTTTTCACGGACAATTTTGTTAATACAGCTAAGCCAAACCCCAGTTCTGTCTGAATGAAGATTCATGTTTTAAGCCAAGAATTCACATGCTAAGCATGCACCTCTAAGAAAACATGTTCTGTTTGTTACAGTGGTACTAATCAAGGTGAAATTAAGCTGTATTCAGTGTAAATCATACACTTACACACACACATATTTATAAGAAAAGAAGTGAAACCATTATTTCTATTTTTTCTCTTTCATGAAACGTTTTCTTCTTGTATTTCGTGCTTACTGACTCCTACGTGAGCCACAATCTACCTCCACATCACATGTCAAACAGGATTTTGTTAGGCTGTGGAAAGACACAGGGAAATACTCATCCTGCAAAATCTCCCCAGAAACATAAATGGCTCTTTCAAATGAAAAAGCTACTTTCCTGTTTTAATTAAAGGTTTTGGAAGCATTGAGCAAGATTTAATCTGAAGAACATGAAAGCATAAAACTCCTTCGGCGGTTCCATAAAAGAGATCTAAATCAGTATAGGAAGGGATTTATCTGCTGTTTGTCTTTGACCTCTTATATCTGAGTATATCACATCCTGCCTGAATTTGTCTGCGAAGCAGCCGCCTGTGCTAGAGCAGGGCTGCACTCCTGTCTTCCAAAGGAGGTGCACAGAAATTCAAGACGAGAGTGTTTTTTGCAGAAGTTTCCCAGTACCTACGCATGCAGCAGGTGAACCGTGCAGTTCTTGGGAGCACTTTGATGCCCCACTAAATGCAGCCTTTTCCATGTGCCCACAAAAACCCTCCTGAAATCTCAACTGCTCCAAAAATCCAGCCTAAAGCAATTTGCTGAAGGTCACCTAAGAAGGTTTGAGAGTTGGAAATGGAGAAAAATGGAGAACTGAGCACAACTCTACGTGTCCCAAGCAAGAAGCTAAACCACTTGGCTATTTTTCTCTACCTACATGGGACAGACACAAATAGATACTTTACCTACAAATTACAGCCCAACACAGACATGAGCTGCTAAAACAAGCAGAGAAACGTGCATCCAGCATCACTTCTAGAAATATCTTTGCATTCTGACTTAGCTGCCACCCTCACCAGCAGAAGCAGCTTCAACAAGACAGACTCAGTCCAACCTCCATCCCTGAATATGTGCAGACCAGGAAGGACACTTCTGTGGAGACACAGCTGGAGTCTCTTGGGCAAGAGAGTGGTTGGAACGCATCTCCGCTGCTCCTGGGAGGAAGGGCAGAGCAGCAGCCTTTCTTTCAGTGCTGCTGCAAGACCAGCCTGCATGGTCACAAGGAAGGGGCCATCCATCTCAGTGAGCTTCACCAGGTCTGAGGCAGGAGCCATTGCTGTGTACAAATCCCACACCCACCCAGGGCAAGGCAGGCACACTACACACCACGACCTGCAGCAGAAGCAGTGTGGGAGCGCACTGCCAGAGTCAGTCTGTACCTCCCCTGCAGGTCTCACGAGTCAGGTGTTTTAAAAACATGAAAAAATTGGGGCTCTCCACCAAGATGATGCTCATGGTGCCTTCATGTGCAAGAGGGAGAGCTTGAGCCAGCAGAGCCAGCTGCTAGAACCAGCTCCAACCCCACAGCCTGCCAGGCTGTCCTGGCACAGGACAGGACAGCCTCCTGCCACCCTGTTTCCTCGTCGTGGAGGAAGATCTGGCTTGCTCTAAGCCATCAGCCCATGCAGAAGCCAAAACACAAAGCGTTATGGCAATGGCAGCACTGGGTGTGCGCTGGGGCTGCTGCTAACAGGACAGTGTGAGCAGAAACCATTATCTCTCAGTCGCTTACCTGTGAAGCAGTGACAAGGGCATTGCCCCCGCAGAGGACTCGGAGGCTGTGTATTTTGAAGATACAGCAGACAGCGATGCATACTGACGGGCTGGTAGCAGGGACATGCACTGGGGGCTTACAGCTTTTCACTATTAACTTTTTGTCATTTCAAAACCTGCAAAGTTACCGGCATATTCCTGCGTTTGTTTTCACATTACAACTTTTGAGTCATACAGTTTCGGCCCAGTAATACTTAATCAGACGTTTAAGTAACAAAAAGGGGATGAGAGCTGTGAAGAGAGTATAGCCAGTCTCTTCAAAGATGAGCAGTGCCTACCCTGATGTATGAAAAAAGCCAGAGCAAAATCATTTGCATTACTGAAACTTGCTGCAGTGCAGGAAATGTATTCCAAAAAAATTAGAGGATGTAACGTACTGTGCGCACACGGTTCGCATCTCAGCAGCACCCGACACCTCCCATTCGCGCCGTCAGAGCTGCATCTGCTGACACTCACCAGGCGATTTGCAAGAGCGATGGTACACGCTGTAGCTTCAGCTTCTTGCTGACATTTGAGTTTGTCTGAAGTGGCCTTCTCAAACTTGGCTGTGAGCTTTCCCAGGTTCTCGTTCAGGCGCTGCATATGAAGAAAACGGAGAAACAGCACAGTTTTAAGGAAAACCCTTCTTGAGAGATGCTTCACGCAGCAGCAGGGCTGGCCAAGCTCCACCACGCCTCACGCTGCCCAGGCTGGCACCCAGCGTGCAGCCCCTACGCCGTGTTGTGGCATCAGGAGCCGGCGTGTAGCAGCAATGTGCTGCGCTATTCTACATGCTCGTAACGCACATCCTGGGCACAGGGTAGAAGCAAAGAACATACCAAACTCATTTATTAGTCTCAGTCCAGTCCTTGAGGTCCTGCTGATTCACCAAACTGTGCTCAAAACCCCAAGGGGCTCCTTGAGCAGCTGAAGGTATGCTTGAGTCATCTTCAAGCCATACATCCTGCACCCACTTTCTAGAAGGGAATATGACATCTAAGTCGATAAAGTTGTTCTGCTCCTAAAGCTGCCTGAGCACGTGCCTCGGGACACTCCTACAGAGGAGCCCGACCGGGGTCGCAGTGCTTGGTGGGACCATCTCACATGCAGGTGGGCTGCAAAGTGTTTTGAGCCCTTTGCTGGGGCTTTGTAAGTGCTGCTTACACTGGTCTAAAACAGCGATTCCCACAAGCACTCGGAGCATTTCATTTCTGATACCAGAAGTAAAAGTAATAATTGATCTCATCTGCACCCAATGCTTAAGGCTAAACTGCTTGTAAATCACTTTAACACTGTTCGAGCTACACAGTAAAAACAAACCTGAAAATGAAAAAGGGTTTTATTAGGGATATGTGCAGCTCTCTGGGATACTGGAAAACATGAAGCAAGTCTCTCCTCAACCTGCCTTGAACTCATAACATAAAAAGTTTCCATCTCCCTGTGCTTACGAACTCACGTGCATACGGACAGTCACATCTACAAAATCCCCTTACACAAGTGGGGTGTGATATACGAGTATCTACGAGCTACAACAAACAGATCACACCTGCATATCTGTGCAACTGTGCGTATACGTCTTGCTTCTACACCTACCCGCCCCAGATGCGCAGCAACCTTATTTCCCAGGCAGAGAAAGGAGAGGAAAAGGTACTTAGTATTTTTGACAGTCAGAATATTTCATTTATTGCTATAAATGGGTATGTGACAGCTCGGGGCCAGGTTGTGAGCAGGTATGAACCAGCCGCACATCAGTGAAGCTATCCGAGATATCCCAGCTTGATAAGCACGGATGTACCTCCACATCCACCTCATGCTGAGCAGGATATCGTTATCCATCTGCAGGGGGGAAAACTCACCTAAAACAGTCAGGTTTGCAAGTGCATGCCAGTGGAGTACCAGTAATCCCCCCAAAGATTGCCATTTTCTTTAACAAAATCCCACTTCATTAAAAAAAAAGAAGAAAAAAGAAAAGCACAGGCATTAAAAGCTTTGGAAACAAGCAGTATAAAGGGATGAAAAAAGTTCCCCAGCACTATTTCACATCTGAGATGGAAGAATTAGATCCTAAAGATCTCTAAATCCATCCCTGCTTCAGGTGCTGTGCCTGCCTTCCTTTCATCTGCAGCAGGAAGGGGCTACCAGAGAGCTCTGGAGATTTTTTATATATTTTTAGTTAAAAAGTGTACTACGCATTTTAAGAATAATAAGCTCTGGGAGGCATCAAAAGAATTATGTATTTTCTAACATGAAGATGTGCTGGTGGAAGAGATGAGTCCTCGGACGAGCTCAGCTGGAGGGACTGTGCTGCCCCTCTCCAGTTGTGTATCTCGAAGTCACTTATTTAAAGACAAATCTGCGAGCCCGGCTGACGACACACCTTGGTTATTAACGGAGATTTTGGACGAGCTGTGGTGTCAGTATGAAGGCACAGCCACAGAGGATCCTGCACCCCAAAGAGGGATCCCAGACCCACAGCACCTTAAGAAAAGGCAGGTTTTGGAGTGCAAGCGGTGGCTGCCTGCTTCAAGAGGGACCTGGAGAACGGTGAGAGATAGGACACTGCACTGCTCTCCGAGGGATGTAATTTCTTCTATTACTTCTGTTCAGTGCTATTTCATTCATTTATTTATTTATTAAGTAGCAAAAAATCTAAATAAGGATGATGCACAAGATACGCCAATGGGGAGCTGTGCAGCGGCAAATTATTAGACTCCTACTAGAGCAGTCTTCATCCTGGAAAACATGCCGATGGCCAGGGACTGAGCGCGGGGAGCCAGCCCAACCCCGCGCTGGGCTGCCAGTGCTTGGAATCGGCCTCTGGTTCCTCCACCCTGCCCCTGCCCACCACACTGGGAACATACTGGTTTAAGAGAACGAGTTTTATGGGGATCCGTGAGTAGAGGTAAATTGCATTTTAAATACTAGGTAGGAATAATAAGAATTAACAATTAGCCTTCCTCTTAAGGTGTAAGCAAGGCTGGACAAGACCAGATGAAATGTGGAAAGCAGCAACAAAGGGGACAGAAAAGACCACAATCTACCAAATCTTTATATTCCCACCCCGCTCTTAAAAATACAGGACTGCAGAGAAGCAGCTTTCTCCAAAGCAGAGGATTTCTCCCCAGCAATGACTAGCGTCATGGATCCCACCAAAGGGCAAGGACTTACGGCAATTTTGGCCTTGATGCTGGCCAGCTTGTCCTGGGCAGCCGCCAGCTCCGCGTTGGCTTTGCTCAGAGCCTGCCGCTTCGGCTCCACCTCGCAGTACACCTCATGGAAGCGCACGATGTTTACCACCCAGGAGCAGAGGCCCGCGGCGGCGTAGGACTTGGTGGTCACAAATTCAGGTTTAAACTTGGGATCTTGTAAATAGGGTTGAAGGGCTTTGAGGCAGTTCTCGTGGATGTTCTCCTTGTCGAACTTGATCAAGGAGTCCAGGAAGCCATCCACCCTGGCCATGGCGGCTTTCGCTGCTTTCCAGCTCCTGTCCTTGGGAATCTTTCCTCCTGGGGCCATCAGCACCATCACGGCTGCGGTGACATTGCTGACGGCTGAAGGAGGTGACCCGAAGGACCTCAGCTCTGTCAGATTCTTCTGAAAATGGGAAAACAAGGTTGTTAGACAAAAATGAATGGGCTTTCTTTTTACTGTGTCACTAATAGAGTCAGGCTCCCAAGCTATCAATCTGATAAATTGGGTTTCTCTCAGCCTGAACATCTCTGCCTTTAAATCACCGCTATGCATGTTTACAGCACATGTGCTCAATTCCCAGCATCCAGCTCCTTCTATCCCACCTGGGACCAGCACGGCACAGTGTTCCTCCCCACACTCCCACCCTTCCCTGCTGCCAGCCCTCCTGCCTGGAGGAGCAGGAGGTTTTCTGCCCTCTCAGAAGATTAGGATAAGGAAAAAGGAAACCTCTTCACATAATAACCTCTATGAACAGTGCCTCTAACACTGCCTTGCAGAGCTTTCCTTCGTGCTCAGCTGCTCCCTGTGCCAGGGACACCCATGCACTAGGGTCTGTGGAATTATCCGCGTGCTCCTGACCATCTCCCAGCCCAGATTTCAGCACATTAACCAGGGAGAGCAGTCACTGGGGTGAACAGGCAGTTCCCCCCCGAGAACCAGCTAACCTCTGGGACACCCTTGTGCAAGGGGCGGTTCCCATCTCCTCCACTGCCAACACAGGCGGTTTTAACAAGTCCCTAATACTAAGTGGGATGGATCTTAACCTAAGCAGAAAAGGCTGAAATGCGGCGAAAGGACGCGTTTCCTCACACATTTGCAACTGTGATGACAATGCGGTGCTGAGGGTTTGCTCTGCTGACACCCCAGCTCCTCTCTCCCCGCACACGAGTTAGCTTGTGCGTAGGGAAAACCAGCGTGGGTAGATCAGCTGTTCCTGGGTGACACACTGTTGTCAAAACAAGGATAAGGGTTGTTTCAACACCAGTTTAAGAAAAAAATCTATGAACCTCTGTCAGTTTCTGTTTCTATCACTTTTGAACAGCTTTTAATCTGTATTTTCTGATATTCTACAGTTTCTGTCTATGGAAACAAGGTGGAACAGTCTGGTACCCTTGAGCATCCATTTTTGGGATAAAAACCCTACTAACCTGTTCCTAAATGTGTCTTTTCGTGCTTTTAGCTTTTGTTAATAATCGAGCTGACAGAGTCAGGGGAGCTGTGCACATTTCCAGTGTAAAATGGCTCTAATTAACATGCTCAGTGACATGGAGCCAACTGCAAGCAGAGCCGAGCACCCCAACATGTCCTCCTCTGTTCCCAGCACCCTGCTCACCCAGACCGGGAGCAGCGTGTACGCTGTGGCCTCTCCCCAGCCCCACACATGCTCTGGCTGTGCAGCTGGTGCTGCCCACACCTTGGTGGAGGTGGTATGCTGAGCTGGTACCACTGCTCATTCCCTAGGAGGTGAGCACTTCCATGACATGACAGCAACGGTGGCACTGCTACCCTGAACGGGAGGAAGGATGATGCTGTCCCAGCCAGGAGAGCGAAGAAGACCTGGACAGTGCAGGGTGGCCGGTTTCCTTCCTTACTACAAGAGTGTCTGGCACCACGGGAAGAGGACAAGCCAGGCCCACAGTGAATGCCACGCTGGTGAACTTGGGTACCAGGTAAAGGGAGCCATGTCCTTTTTCCTCATGGCATCAATCAGTTGCATCTTAACAAATCGCTCTGCCTTGTTCTGCGCAGCAGAGCATCCCTGGGGTGGAAACCAGGCAGAGGACGGTGACACCAAGTGCCACCTGCCTCAGGAACACTGGTCACTGTGGCATCCTCAATGCCTCTGGACCATGTCCAGGGGATATTCCTTGCAGGCAATTGCATGGAAGGTTCATTGCTTTTGATAGTGTAGGGTCTCCCTGTCCACAGCGGGGCGGGGGAGGGGGGGTGGGTTGGAACTAGATGATCCTTGTGGCCTAACCATTCTATGATTCTATGATACTATCACTGTCTTCTGCTAGCTGTAACCTGCACAGAGGCTGAGCAGCATCGGCCAAACGCCATCCTCCTTTCCAAGGGGGCACAGACTGCCCAGCCGCTTCCTCAGGACAGCTGCTGCCTGCTGGAAAGTGCTCTGTGCCAAGCAGGGACCCACCATCAGGGCAAGTGAGTCCTGGAGTCCATGTGCCTTGATGTCCCCCTTCCCCTGCCCCAAACTGAGATGAGGACACCAAAACATAAGAGTCACCGAGCCCCATGTCCTGCGATCCTTAGAGCCCAGGGGATGTGGATGCTGAGAAAGAGCCTGAGCACCCTCACAGGGCGAGCAGACAAACTGCACTGTTAGAGGTAAAATGGCATTTTTGTCTCCAAAAACCTGATATCCTGAATTTTCAAACTCACTCTCACATCTGGGTTTGCATTTTTTCATTTTGCAGATGCTCTGCAGTGGGTCTGCCATAACCCACACATCATTCATCACAGTCCATATAATAATTAACTTAATTTCTATACATATTATATATACAATTATTCATACATGTATATACTTATCTCTTTTTAACACCTTCAATAGCCTCTCAATTTGTTGTGGGGGGCACTCGCACTGCCACCAAACCCTGCAAAAGGCATTAACTCTAAAGCAGGGGACACAAGTGGCTGCAGCACCTTCCCCTGTGCAGCCAAAGCTGTGCTGAGCCAGCCTGCGGTCGCTTCTTGGCTTCTCTGTTGCTCAAACAGAAAAAAAGGAATAGGAAATTTAATCTGTGAGAAACACACAGAGAGCTAAATCCTGCTGATGGCTGGCTGAGCCAGGCTGCCCCCCTCCAGAGAGCAGCATGGCTATGGATGGTTTTGACAGCACCAAAGGAGATTTAAAGTACCAGAAAGATAGAATCATAGAATGGTTTGGGTTGGAAGGGACCTCAAGGATCATCTAGTTCCAACTCCTGCCATGGGCAGGGACACCCTACACTAGACCAAATTGCCCAAAGCCCCATCCAACCTGGCCTTGGGCACTGCCAGGGATCCAGGGGCAGCCACAGCTTCTCTGAGCAACTTGTTCCAGGGCCTCACCACCCTCACAGTAAAGAATTTCTTCCTAACATCCAAATCCCCCCTCTTTTAGTTTACACCCATTACCCCTTGTCCTGTCACGGCACTGCCTAAGAAACAGCCCCTCTCCAGCTTTCCTGTAGGTCCCCTTTAGGGACTGGAAGGCCGCAATTAGGTCTCCCCACAGCCTTCTCTTCTCCAGGCTGA
>VWZZ01004632.1:73621-99531 GCA_013399095.1 Psophia crepitans | reverse complement strand
TCAATCACCTCCTTACTTTCCATGTGCCTGAGCATAGTTTGCACGAGGATCTGCTCCATGATCTTGCCCGGCATGGAGATGAGGCTGACCAGCCTATAGTTCCTCAGGTCTTCCTTCTTTCCCTTTTTGAAAATGGAGGTTATGTTTCCCCTTTTCCAATCGGTGGGAATTTCACCGGACTGCCACAACTTCTCAAATACGACGGACAATGGTTTGGCCACTTCATCTGCCAGTTCCCTCAGGACCCGTGGATGCAGCTCATCAGGACCCTGGACTTGTGCACCTTCAGGTTCCTTAGGTATTCTCGAACCTGATCTTCTCCTACAGTGGGCGGTTCTTCATTCTCCCAGTCCTTGGCTTTGCCTTCTGCAACTTGTGCAGTGTGGCTAGAACCTTTGCTAGTGAAGAATGAGGCAAAAAAGTCATTGAGTACCTCAGCCTTTTCTGTATCCTGGGTGACCAGGTCACCTGTTTGATTTTGAAAGGGACCCATGTTATCCCTAGTCTTCCTCTTATCACTAATATATTTATAGAAACTTTTCATGTTGCTTTTAACCTCCCTGTCAGGTTTAGTTCTATCAGGGCTTTGGCCTTTCTAACCTGGTCCCTGGCTTCCTGGACAGTTTCCCTGTATTGCTCCCAGGCCACCTGCCCTCGCTTCCACCCTCAAATCCTCCCACCACAAAAGGAGCAGAAATCAAGTTGGATTTAAGTTGCATCGGAGAAGGTAACACACACAACATGGCCCTCTTCACCTGACCACACACTGACCAGACGGACTCGTTTTGGTTTTGCTGGAATCATTTGTGTACACCTCCCCCACCACCATGCACTTGTTACCCATAACCACCATTGCTTGGGAAGTGCCTCCTGACCAGCGGCTGCTCTGATTCAGTAATGAATGACAAACAGCAGCTTTGGTTTCACAGAGCTAAGGCATTCTTCACCAAACACAAGACCATTCTGCAGCCAGTGGTAAGGGAGGAGGGGATGGGAAACCACCCAGCTGGAAATCTGTGGGGCTCCGCGAGCACACAGCGGCGTGGCAGTGCCCCCGACAGCCGTGTGATGCTGTTGCACAAGCCTCCTGCCATGCAGCACTGGGGAATTCAGATGGGCTGTGAGGCTGCCGCGGATGCCCACGGAAGAGGTTAACACCCTGCTAACTGCTGCTTCTGCCTTGCTTTGCCCTGATGGCTCCTCTGGAGCAGCAGGTCCATCCACAGCTGCCTTGTGCCCCTTTGCTCCGCTTGCACTGCTCTGTGCTGTTCTTCTCCTCCCTTCCGCCGCAAATCTCATGCAGGATCTCCGGCCTGCCAGGAAGGGCTGATCCCTTGGGTTAGTTAATCCTGGAAATGACCCAAAACCTTCCTCACTGTCGTGGTTTTACCCCAGTGGGCAGCTCAGCCCTACGCAGCTGCTTGCTCACGCCCACCCACCAGGATCGAGGAGAGAATCAGAAGAGTGAAAGTGAGAAAACTCCTGGGTTGAGATACAGACAGTTTAACAGGTAAAGCAAAAGCTGCGCCCAAACAAAGCAAAACCAGGAATCCATTCCCCACTGCCCAGGGCAGGCAGGAGTTCAGCCATCCCCAGGAAAGCAGGGCTCCATCACGTGTAATGGTGACTTGGGATGACAAACGTCATCACTCTGAACACCGCCGCCCCTCCCGCTCTCTTCCTCTTCCCCAAGCCCCTTATAAACCGAGCGTGACATCATATGGTATGGAATATCCCTTTGGTCACTGGGGTCAGCTGTCCTGGCTGTTCCCTCTCAACCCTGTGTGCACCCCCAGCCATCCCGCCAGCGGGGTGGTGCAAGAAGCAGAAAAGGTCTTGGCTCTGTGCAAGCATCGCTCCACAACAACAGAAACTTCTCTACGCTATCAACTCTGCTTCCAGCACAAATCCCAAACACAGTCCCATACCAGCTACTGTGAAGAAAATTAACTCTCTCTCAGCTGAAGCCAGGACACTGGTCCATTCCCTTGTGTGGCCCTTGGACCACCTCCACAGAATGCCACGGACAGCCTGGGTGCCAGCCTGGTTCCCACACAGCAATGGCATAGACACGTGGCTTTAGAGCAGCTGGCCCATCCAAGAGTCAGGCTTTTCGGCAAAAACCCATCCCACCACGGGCAACCAGCTGCCTGCTGCCCAGCATCACTCGTCCTTCGCCTGGGATTAATGCAAAAGCATCTTCTCTCGCTTCCCTCTCCACACAGCCTACCTGCCAAAGGTGCAAGTCCAAATGGACATGGCTGCTCCTCTTCTAAACTAGGAGGTGACACTGACACAGAAACAACCAGGCATCCACATACTTACTGAGCTCCCTAGCAGCTTATTACTGCATTCTACCTGACAGCTTTTCTCACTGTCTTCCCTATTAATGTTCCATACAACAGCAACAGTACTGTCCACATAAGATGACTTAGATAATCGGGGAGAAACTACTTACACACACATAAATATTGTTGATTATTGATGTCAGCAAGCAGGTCAAGCTCTCTGATGCATCTCTGATCAGCAGGTAGAGGAGAGCATGCCTTCCAGTGCTCTGCTATTGCAGCTTTACAGGTCCCTAGAGAAAATCCCAGCATCTCCCTAATCTTTGCCTAATGAGATACTCTACAGCTCCAGCACGAAACCAAAACTAATGAATAGAATAGAATAGAATCATTAAGGTTGGAAGTGACCTCAAGGATCATCTAGTCCAACCATCCCCCCACCACCTATTACCCACTAGACCACGTCCCTAAGTACCATATCTAACCTTTCCTTAAACACCCTCAGGGATGGTGACTCCACCACCTCCCTGGGCAACCCGTTCCAATGCCCGATCACCCTTTCAGAGAAGAATTTTCTCCTCATCTCCAACCTGAACCTTCCCTGGCGCAACTTGTAGCCATTTCCCCTTGTCCTGTCACTAGTTATCTGCGAGAAGAGGCCAACCCCCAGCTCACCACAACTCCCTTTCAGGTAGTTGTAGAGGGCAATAAGGTCTGCCCTGAGCCTCCTCTTCTCCAGACTAAACAAGCCCAGTTCCTTCAGCCGCTCCAAACATTTTCCCTTTGGACAGTCCTTTTCCTTCCAGGAACAAAAGCCAATGCCACACATCTCTGCAGCACAGCCACATGTTTCCTGAAAGCTTGTCAAACAGAAAACCCAGTCCTGATGACTCAGAATTGCTTTCTTCTTCCCCAACAGGGCTGTGATTGAGCCATGGTTTGAGCTATGATTGAGCCATGCCTTGCTGTGGTCGTGGGAATAACTCCAATATTCTAGCCGTGCCTGGTGTGTGGCCACTGCTCTGTCCTGGGGGCAGCGGGCGTTTGCTGCTCCAGGACATTGTCCAAACTGTAGACCACAGAGACTGTGTCTCTGGGGCACATCTTGAAGTGTTGGGCTCCAAATGGAAACTCCTGGAACACCCTTGAAGGAAAAATCTTTCAAGGTACCAAAAGCCTTCCCTAAACCAATTACTTAAGGATGCTCTGACTGCAGGAGACTATCTCCTGGTTATATACTTCCCCAGTGGCATCTTCCTTTGGAGCCACCTTGTCTGTGGCAACATACAGCTCTACCAAGAGGTCACCCCACACTCAATACCCAACCACCTACCACCCGCAACAGTGTCCTGCCCAGCCTGAAGACACTGCTAACAGGAGGTCCTCTCCCCAGCCAAGAAGGCCCAGTACTGGATAAACCCAAACATGGGATGAGATTTTTGTGCCAGCACTTCTTACTGTGACAAACCAGAAGTGACCCCACGAGTGCAGCTATGGAGCCAAGCTGTGTGTATCGGACACACTCAACATGGCCTGAGAATGTCTTGGACAAAGAGAGGACAATGCAAATCCAGCCCCAGTACAGCTGGAGAAGATCAGACCTAACCCTGATGCCACTGTGTTTTGTCCCTGCAATAGCAGGGAACTCGTGAGGGAAAGATGTGCAGAGGAGCCCAAGAAGTCACCAACTCTCCCCACTGCATCTGTGGATCTCTGCTCCTTCTTCCCCACCTTGTCTTTCCCCTCAACCAAGCAAGGCACAGGACCCCCAGGACAGCTGACAACCAGCCCTCCTGAGAGCGCTGGCAGCCTCCCCTGTCTCCCCTCCTACAGCCTCATTCCCCGCAGCTCAGTGGTAACAAAAGGAAGGTCTGGCTGTGCCCCTGCCCTAGAGCCCAGCCCTCCTTCCTACATGTCCTCCATGCTCACAGACAGATCTGAGCCCAAAACAGGGCCCAGACAGCAAGACAGAGGTACAGAACTGGTGATCCCTCTGACACTCTTCCCCAGGTCCTGAAGGAGGGTGACAGTAACGCGAACTCCCTTCTGCGTGGGGCAGAATGAGAAGCAGTGCAGCCAGCCAACAGTGGTTGGCAAACGAAGCACCCCCCTCCATCTCCTCCTGCTCTCCTTGGCCGTGAGTAAAGGGTAACTTGATGCAGCTTTGTGGCTGCTCTGACTTATACCAGGGACCAAGTATCCACCAGCTGGAAAGAAGCTGGAGGAGGGTCAGTCCAGTGCCCAAAACCTCAGGCCATCAGATGGCACTTCTCCCCACCAATGCAGAGGGGAGATACTGGATTCCCACAGGAATCTTCACCCTACCTTGTTGAGGGTGTTCAGAGCAGCCTGGGCAGCTGCCAGGGCAGGCTCAGCTTTGGCAAGGTCCTCCTCGCACTCCTTCTGTTTCTGCTCGACCTCCTGGGTGATAAGTGCCACTTTCTGTTCCTCTTCATCAGCTATTGCCTTTTCCCTGCTCACTTTCTCCGTCTCCACCCCCACCACCTGGATCAGCTTGTCAGCATCATCATTCTTCTGCTTCAGCTCCACTTCTTGGGCTGCCAGCTTGGCCTTCAGCTCATCCACCTAGAGGAAAAAAAACACGTGTGGGAACACAGACACTCATCAACCTGTTCCCCACCCTGCCCAGCAGCATGGGCTCATACTCAAGCGGGGCTGAGCAGTACCCAAAAGCGCGGAGGGCCTGTGTGTAAAGCAAGAAATGCCCTGGCAGCACAGAAAAGCAGTTATTTCTAGCTGTTAGCAGGATAATGCACTCTCCTTTGCTCATGGTTGCTTGGGTCATGGTTGGAGAGCCCATGTGCATGGTCCACACACCAGAGCAGCCTGCTAGCAGTGAGGAACCCAGCAGGAGAGAACCCAGCAACAACAGGATGAGCTCCAAGGAGGTTGTCCCACCCCTGCTCACTGTCTCTGCTTGGACACTGGACAGAGGCACCAGGGCAACAGGAACGTTGCTTTGAGCAGGTTCTAACAGGAACTAAGTGGAAGCTTTCATTTCGGGTCTTGGGATTATTTTTGTGCAGCCCAGGAGCCTTACCACGGACCTGGCATTTGCAGGAAGCTTCCTTCATTATAAAGCCAAATACATCCTGCTCTGAACATGAGATCTGATGTTACATCACTCCCCACGTAAAGGAGGCATGCACGTGCTGTGCATGTGTGTTTTGCGGTGGAGATAAGGTGTGCTACAGCTCAGCTACACTTTCTTTCACTTCTCAGCCTTGACACCGGCAGGACAGAGAGCATGGTATTTTGCCACGTGCGGGTTTCGGGAGGACATGCTGTCGTGATTCAGCCACAGCCACCGCTCAGCACCATGTGGCCACTCGCTCAGCCCTCCCCACTGCGGGATGGGGGGGAGAATTGGAGGAAAAAGGTAAAACTCGTGGGTTGGGATAAGGACAGTTTACCAGGACAGCAAAGGGAGAAGGGAATAACAACAACGGTACCTAGAATATACAAAGCAGGTGACACACAAGGCAGTACTCTCACCCGAACCGATGCCCAGCCCATCCCTGAGCAGCTGTGCCTCCTCCCCAGCCAGCCCCCTTCATATGCTCAGCGTGACGTCATATGGTACTCAATACCCCTCAGCTAGGCTGGGTCCGCTGTCCCGGCTGTGTCCTCTCCTGCTCCTTGTGAGCATTAACTCTACCCCAGCTAAAAACCAGACACCCGGGCACCAGGAACCAGCTCTGCCCAAGGCGCAGCTCGCCCTGTGCCACTCTCCCACCACTCCACGCCATGCCCACGTGCACACAGCAGAGCTGGCACCCCATCAGTTCCCTCACAACCGTCAGGCCCTACGGACTTGTCACGGTAAAGGCATTTTTCACACCGGAAAGATTTCAACAGGGATCTGCTGACAGGTATAGACCTTGTCATAGGTCCAAGGCTCCACAGTATGTGTCAAACGTGCTTGAGGAGGGACCTCCTGCGCAGCTGGAGGCATGACAGTGGTGGCAGCTCCTCTCACACGGCTGCACTGAGCTGCTGCTCACACCCAGCAAGGCAGGAGCCCTCTCCAGCAATGGGACGCAATTTTTGCACGGTGGGGGAGCTCGTACCAGCTCTCACTTGAGGACAGAAAGTCTCTTTCTAAAAGTACTTGTTTTGATCAGTTTACACAGGCCCTGGGCAGACGATGGAGTTTTTCGCTGTCCTGCCATCAGGCTCATAAAGGATTGCTTAGAGCTCCAGGGGTACGTCTTTAGCTACATAAAAATGCTTACTAGAAGGGAAGTCAGACACTTGCTTCTGTTGATAATTCCATTTTTATACCAGAAGAGAGAGCACAATTTGCAATCTTATAAACTGGAGCTATTGACGTTGTGCTTCAAGTGGAGAGCGGTTTCTTAGGAATCTCTTTGTGCACTTCAGCCATTGTCACCTCCTGCTGCCTGGCACTACAATGCTGTTTTCACCAGGACAAAAACACAACTGTAAATCCAAACGACTCTGGGCTCTCAGGAGCACATAATCCCTTCAGTCAGCAAACTCAGTGGCAGCTTCTTGTTCAGCTCCGTGTCTTCAGGGATTGCAGGAAATTGAAGTGAGAGTCTTCACCGATGGCAGGTATGGCTTGTGACCTTCTGCCCAAACATCAGTAATCATGTGCTGGATACATACATGAATGGGAGCTTTAGGGGTTTACACAACCATCACAAAACAAGCAAGAGATTAAAACCCACTAGTGCTCAACAGCACTACACAATGAGCAGATGTAAACTCAGCCCCCAGCACAGCCCGTGGTAACAGACAGCACCCTGACAAAACCTGCGTTCAGTCAAACAAGTGCAGTAATGGAAGAGTAAATGACTTGCCATAACACTGCCAGGATTTAAAAAAAAAAAAGCAAGAAATTCAGTTAGGGCTTTGCCTGAAAGAAATATTTGGAAGCCCAGAAGTGCATGTGACTGTGAAGGTCCCTGCCCAGCTGGACTTGGGTTACATGTAAAATTCCCAGTGGGAGTGCTGCAAGTCGGAGCTGCAATGGGTATCCTGAGACTCTGCCAATAGACCACATCACACCCAGGGACGTGCAGTGACCTCCAGCCTCCCTCACCTACAGCAGGAGTTTGGAAGATGAAAGGAAATCATCGTGCTTCCCCAGTGAGGCTAAAGCTCCAATGCAGCTGACCAGGGACAATTTAATAGCGTTTGTGCAGTGGAAAGACAGAAACAGGCATTGCACCTAAATAACCAAACCCACTGTCTTTAGTGATGTCCTAGAGGTGGCACAGGAAACGTAAATTTATTAACTTTACTCCTCCAGTTTCACCCCCTCAGCACAGCAAACAAGTTTCCCTCAATCCTATACTCGCACCCACAGCAAAACCGTCTGTCACATCCATTCCTCCTCCCTTCCCACATCTCTTAAAGCCCAGACATAAAAACACCCGATGAGACAGCAGTGAGCAGGGAGGCCTCACGCCACTGCCTCCAGGAAGGCACAGGCACAGCAGAACCCCTAAATGTGCTCCCATCGATGGCCGGTGGAGCCATCCCTGGTAGAGCAGCGTTAGGAATGAAGGCATGAAAAGTTCTCTTTTTTTCTACAAATGTCACAGTAACTGATGGTACTCAAATTTCCTCTCTCTCGCACCAAAAAGGACATTCCATCCAAAAAGGATGGCAGATTGTACACAGAGCTATTTTCCCTTTCTTTGGAAAACCCAGATGTTTGACATTTTTCCAGCCACTAAATCACACTTCCAAAACCCAAAGGATGGCCAAGCCCGACCACCACCACTAACATGTATTACCCCAGGGGTGCAGAAAACCCTCCCAGCACAGCTCACACCACCCAGAACTTCAACAGTCGCAGTCTCCCTCCTTGCCCTGACATGCCCATACTCCTAGCGCACCCCATGGAAACCAGCAGTGTACAAACTCAGATCAGGAGCAGGGCCATCCACCAGCCTTTGAGCATGGGACTGCTCCCTGTGGGAGGGACCCACGTTGGAGAAGTTCATGGAGGACTGTCTCCTGGGGGAGGGACCCCACACTGGAGCAGGGGAAGAGGGGAGCGATAGAATGGCTTGGTGGGCACGTGGCATTCAGCAAGCAAAGAAAACCACGACCACTTAATGTGAGCGGGAGGTTGAACACCAGAAACCCATCAGTATGCAAGACAAGGTTCAGGAAGGCACTGAAAGGCACAGGGCATGTGTGCGTGAAGCAGGAGCACTGGACACCTGGCCACAGGCATGGACAACAGGGCCATCAGGGCCACAGGGAGCTGCTCGAATAGATAAAGAGAAGCAGCTCCACGTGGAGGGGCAGGAAAAGACTGTTTTATGTCTGAAACAAGAGCACGGGATTGAGGATTCACACCTCTTCAAGGACAAGAGCCCTCACAGCTAACAGTGGAGCTCAGGATGCTGCAGTGACCCATCCTGCCTGGTTCCTGCCAGTACATTGGACCCTGCTGTGCTGTGGAGCAGACACAGACATGTACTTTATAAATTACCATCCAGAAGAGTCATTACCATAGCCAGGGGAGCTGAGAAAAACACCACCGACTTTTCCAGCATCTGCCAACGCTGATGGAAGCAGAAGATGCCTTTTGGGTAACACGTAGCTGTAAGCAGAAGAAAGCAAGAACTACAAGAGAGCAACAGTACAAAGAGAGACTGAGGTGGTATGGAAAATCACAGCAGACTGTCATCCCAGAGAGAAGAGAGAATGCTGTCCACCTCCTTCCCATAGGCAGTACCAGGGTAATAACCAGATCAAGGTGTGAGTAGACAGAACCAGCATGTGCCTTAGCACACAGAATATCATGACTGGCCACAAAAGGGTCAGTACTTCGTCCCAGACAGGAATGAAAAACCTGTGAGCAGCTTCCTGAGTCTGGGACATCACAGATGAGCAATTACTAATATGAGGTAGAAAGGGAAAAACCAAAGCAAATGAGAGATTCAAGGGTAATGTACTGTGAGTCCAGCAAGGAAGGAAGCAGTGCTTGCCTACCACCAGGACAGCGTATGAGGAATTATTAAAGAATAGAAAACCTGGAGGGCAGGCTCCCAGAAGACTCATTTTATCTGATTGTCCCTGCCTTGTTTCAAGAACACAAAATACATCACAAAGGTCAGCGATTAATTGATAGAGCAAGCGAGACTTGAATCTGGAATCCAGTGATGCAATATTAACCAAAGTCATCCTAAAAATTACTCAGCAGTGGGCTCTGAACAGAGCACTGACCTCTTCATAGAGAACATCACTCTGAAAAACAAATGACTCATCCCACACATCCTCCTAAGTCTGTTATGTCCTAATAACTGGAAGCTGGCTTCTGCTTTTCTGAGTACTGAGGACAGCCACTGTCTTCAGGGAAAGATGGTTAGGCATGTACACTAATGGAAAACATTTCTTTAGAAGAAAAGTGCGTCGACAGTATCAAGATGTCCTAGTCTCAAACGGAAAAAAAGAAGACTGAGGAGATGGAGAAGAATAAAAGGGAGGGAGAGGTTATTTTGAAATTGTGCAAGGTCCTGCACCTGGGTCGGTGCAAACCCAAGCACAGCTCCAGGCTGGACAGAGAATGGATGGAGAGCAGCCCTGAGGAGAAGGACTTGTGGTGTTGGGGGATGAGAAGATCAACATGAGCCAGCAGTGTGAGCTCACATCCCACAAAGCCACCCATGTCCTGGACTGCATCAAAACCAGTGTGGCCAGCAGGGCAAGGGAGGGGATTCTGCCCCTCTGCTCCACTCTGCTGAGACCCCCCTGCAGTGCTGCATCCAGTTCGGGGGTTCCCAGGACAGGAAAGACATGGAGCTGCTGGAGCGAGTCCACAAAGTTGGTCCAAGGGCTGGAGCCCGTCTGCTACGAGGACAGGCTGAGGGAGTTGGGCTTGTTCAGCCTGGAGAAGAGAAGGCTTCAGGGAGACCTAACTGTGGCCTCCCAGTGCCTGCAGTGGCTCCAGGAAAGCTGGAGAGGGGCTGGTTCCAGGTCACGGAGGGACAGGACAAGGGAGATGGATTTGAGCTAAAAGGGGAGTGATGGAGCTGAGATGTGAGGCATAAATCCTTCCCTGTGAGGGTGCTGAGGCCCTGGCACAAGGTGCCCAGAGAAGCTGTGGCTGCCCCTGGATGTCCAGTAGTGTTCAAGGCCAGGTTGGATGGGGCTTTGGGCCCCTTGGGCTGGTGGGGGGTGTCCCTGCCCATGGCAGCGGGGCGGAACTAGATGATCTTTGAGGTCCCTTCCAACCCAAACCATTCTATGATTCTATGATTCTATGATTCTATGATTCTATGATTCTATGATTCTATGATTCTATGATTCTATGATTCTATGATTCTATGATTCTATGATTCTATGATTCTATGATTCTATGATTCTATGATTCTATGATTCTATGATTCTATGATTCTATGATTCTATGATTCTATGATTCTATGATTCTATGATTCTATGAAACTGGAACAGCTAACTCAACAAGTGCCCTGCAACTGCTTGCACAACACCCCTCACGTGCTGAGGCCACACTGAACAGTCTATAGATATGCATAAAACTCATAATTAACTTGTCACAACATCCAAGCAGCAGGAATCTGGAGAATGCTGATGATGGGAGCATTAGTTCTCAGACCTAAGGCACAACCAAGTCATACCCATGTATCAAAATCATCCTCCTCTGCTTTGAAAATTAAAAACCCACAGTGTATTGCTTCCAAGCACCATGAACACAACCTGGAGATGACACACCTGCAAGAGATGAAGACTTGTCACTTCCTCAGCACAAGACCAACCACTTCCATGGCTGAATGTAAACTTCAGGCTTTTAAATCCATATTCAAGATTGAACGTTCTGGCATGATTTCCAATACTGCTAAATATCCACAATCTGGTTTCAAATCAACAGTAGTTTTGACTATTGCGCACATCTGATAATTTAGGTGTTTAATTTTAGGCCCCCAGTGCTAATTTTAGATTCAAATTTGACATATTTGTCCTCACAGTTCTGCATCTTAATCAACTACACAAGCAGGCACTTCTCACCCCAGCCTCGCTCCAACCAGCTATGAACTTTGCTTTCGTTTACCCTTCTGGCAATAGCAAAATGCACAAGACCCACAGGTGCTGTGGCTTCCCATCTCCTCCCCAGTCCTCCCCCACTGCTCAGCACCTACTTTGTGGCTCATCAGAGCACTCTTGCCAGCGTAAGACCCATAGGAAGACACGCCTGAAGAATACAGACAGGCCCTGGTGTTTGACCACCACTAGAGGGAATTGTTTCATCTCCAAAGGTTAGTTTCATATTAGTTGCTCCCAACAAAAAATAGACCCAACTCATCTTGTCCACCACTGGGGCATCATCAAAACCATGAGCACCCCACAGGTCAGCACAATTATTTGCCTCCATAGGTAGATGTAAGGTCTGCTTTGCACTGAGGGCACATACTTATTGCTCTGGTTGGCATCACTGGATGTGATGGGTGCTCTCTACTCTTCAACCTCAGCTGCACCCTTATAAAGGAGATGCTAAAACCTGCAAAGGGGACATGAAACATGCCCACTCCCCTCCTGTGTCCTCAAAGACCTGTCCTGCACCGTGAAGAAAGCAACTGTCTGAAGTGAGATGTAGACCATCAGAGTTGGGAGGCACTAATAAAGCCCATACATCACCCTCCAGTAAGGCACGTATCCTATTGAGCATGACAGACATGATTTATGCCACCGGCATTTTCCAGAGCATATATATGGAAGGAGTTGAACCTGCTAGTCCTTCATTCACATCAACTCCTTGCATTTCTTTGGAGCAGTCAGGAGAGGCCCATTTGCCACAGTAGAAGCTTGTAAGTGAACATTTGTAAGAGTTAATAGGATATGAAATAGAGAGAAAAATGGGAGTTTAGCAACAGACGTAGATAGCAAAGCCCTGAAAGGCAGTGTGAGTCACCACAGAGAGGTCTGTGAAATACTCAGAACAACATCTAGTCTACACCGCAGAGGAGTGCCAGTGCCACTCTTTAGCAGGGTGATTTCCTGCTATATCCACATCTTAGACATGCGTTAGTTTTCCTTAAAGATGGATAGCATAATGCAAGGAAAGACGAACATCAGCCTCATTTTAAAAGGATGCTCTATGTAGTTTGAAAGACAGGATTCTTGCTGAAGACATTGTAGATTTCCTGGATGCAACTCCAAAAATCACTGAACTTCCTGTATTTTATAAGCTATTTTGTCACAACAGCTGAAATACAATCATTAAAAGATGTACACCGTCAGCTAGATCCCTACCTCATTTTACTTACTGTGATATTTTATTTGGGATCAGCACCACCCAAAGAGCAGACTGGACACGTATCTCTTCCCTTCTTTCCAGCACCGAAGATAACTCCTGCTCCTCCAGGAACCAGTTCAAGCCAGACTAGAGCCAGGATCTAGCACAAATTTTACACCCTGAACAGTTTGACCTGTAAAGCTCTCTGAAGCAGTAGGCAGATGTGTATCTAACAGCGAAACAAGGAAAACCATCAGCTTTTAACCCCAAAGGGTTTGCTTGCCTGTGCAGACGTGCTGTTGAGCTTCTCCAGGCCATTCTCCAGTCGCTCCATTTTTGCTTTTAAATCCTTGCCCTTTTTCAGCAGCAGGTTCTGGTAGAGTTTGATTTGTTCAAGGAACGACTTTGGAGTCGTGTAGTTATATCGTCGCTCATTGATCAGATACAGCCGGGATATCTCATTGACACTTGTGTGGACATAGGCCATGAATTTGCTTATTGAATCTTTCACTGAATCCTACAGGTAAGACGAGAAGACAAGGAGAAAATATTTTAAACAGAACAACTATAAATAGCACAGACCTGTGCCACATATAAAGTAATTTATTAACTTTTTATTCTGCTGAAGCAAAATCCAGGATGTAACATCTATGTTGATCCCTTCCCATTTGTTATCTCTAAAACAATTTTGTCTGTTCATGTACTTTATACCTCTTTTTATATCTTTTATCTCATACATTATCTTATTTCAAGCAATTTTTCTAGCATCCGTCTCTATAAAATAACAGCCTTTTAAGTAAAATTTGGCCTTTTCTCCTGTACAAATGGGGAAAGTACACACTCATAAAAAGAAACACTGTAGACTTTATTCTTCCAAAATCATGCCCAGAAAAGCTAAATAAACAGAACTGAGTCTCTTTTACTCTAGCGACAGGTTGTTGTCAATGAGAACTTGACATATTTCTGCCCTTGAGAATTACAGACGCTCAGACACACACGTGGAGAGAAAAGTGTATGTTCCCTGCAATAATCATTAGCATTAGGTTATTTTCTGCAGGATTTGTAAGCTGCCTCTCTTGCTAGCCAAGCGGCCACCACCATACTATCAGCATACACACACGAGCACGGTGCCCATGGCCACACTTCTGCAAAGGTCCATGCCCCAGTGAAGAACCTGGACCTTATTTCAAGCCTGGTTAACGCACTACAGTGCTACCCGTGATTCCTCTCCCAACAGCCCCCCAGACGCCCTGGATCAGCGCTGGAGGGCAATGAGGGTGAGCAACCCCTCTCTGCAATACTGCCACCATTGGGCGAGGTGTTGATTGCCTGAACGGAGGGACAAGGTCATACCGGCTGCCACCAGCACCGTGAAGCCTGCACCTGCACCTCACAGAGGAACTCCAACCCAGCACGGCTGGGACACCCCCAGATGCCACTGGGTGAGGGGCTCACCTCCACAGCCTCTGTTTCTCGCAGAAAGCGGAGGCTGACAGACTCAAGGGCCTCCTGCGGCCACTCCTGGAACCAGTCTATGGCCGTGCAGCTGACGATGGCGGGGAACCTCCTGCTGCGGACGCGCAGCTTGTTACCAACGGGCGAAAAACACAGCACAACCTGTGGGGCCCGAGGAAAGAGAAGGTGAGAAGACACAGCCAGGAGCAGGCGCTGGGCTCCAGCCGCGCAGCCCAGCCCAGGCTCTTGCAACCACTTCCACAGGAAGGTCTCACACCAGCAGCTGAGGTACAGCAACCTCAATTCTTCAGCCCTTGTACTTCGGACCAGCAAGCCTGGCCCAGAAAAGGTATAATCTAGCAGTAAACACATTTTTCCTCTGCAATAAAGACAAGCAGTGGTGTTCAGCATCGCTATGGTCAAAGGCAGAAGCCTGGCACACTTTCAAGGCTGCAGCCGGGGTTTAATACAACCACTCTTCTCCGCTTCAGCAGTGACACAAAGCTTCGCCTGGCAGGAAACCGGTGTCCAGATCCAAGTGGTGCAACCAGGAATTAAAGTGAATGGATCTAAATTCTCCTGGCCGGATGCCAGGCCTGCCTGGACTGTTTCCCCAAAAGCCAGCATTGAAAAGGGCTGAGGTGGCTCAAACTCAAAATCTGCTTTTACCAGAATGAGAAATTTTTTAAAATAGAGAAATCTCAAAAAAGAATGGAAATAAAAACATTTGTGAATGCTTTTTCCCTGCTCGTTGTACTTATGCACAGCAGGTCCTTTGCTTTTCAGGCTTTAATTTCAGTCCAATAGCTGCTAAAAGTTTCAGAGTTGCAGCAGTGTTCACGGGTCTCTGGGAAATCGCTGCATTACTCTGGGGCCTGGTCCTGGGGCTGCTACTCCCCTGCTCAGCACCCTCCCAGCCCCACACCACTCCTCCTCCCTCCAGTCTTAGCACCCTTCCCTCGCCCAGCTGCCTTGCCCCGCAGGCTGGGACTCCTTCCCCACCGCCAGCCTGCTCAGCTCCTCCCAGGAAAGCAGAAGCTCTCCCTTTTCCAGAAGGAAACTCCTCACCCAGGATGTAAGGTCAGGCCAAGGCAAAGTACCCTTCCTTTTCGCTGCTCCAGCACCAGCTTTAACAGCAAAATAAGGCCCAGGGTCCAAAACCTGCTACGACCATCCATCACAGCTCTTTTCCAGCAACCCCGCTGTGGCTGGATTCACGAGCTCTGCTAATCAGCCTCCAAGAAGGACACAGACAAGTTGCCACCATGCAATGACGCAGCAATATCTGAGCAAGGGCTGGTTTGGGAAGCAGCACATCTCACTCAAAGCATCATCCCTCTCCTACTTGCTAGCCCTGGCTGGTAGCTGCTCAGCCTTACAAGTGCCATGTGGCAGCTGCTGTTGGCTCAGATGTCTCTATAAGGTGTCAGCACCTCCACCATGAGCTAAGATTTGGTTTTTAGAAGCTGCAAAAGCCAGCCTGTAACAAAACCATTTTCAATTCCTTTGCAGAAGAGGCAGCTGAACTCAAAGCTTCTGCTCCTGACATGGCCACTGCATGCTCACACGCAGGGGACAGACACACAGAAATCCTTCCTACACCTTCAAGAATAAGCCTCAGGCACTTCTATGTTGCTTTCTAAGGGCCAGGCAAGCTTCAGGAAGCTATCCATGTACAAAAGCCCCCCTCTGCACCTACGCTACTCTCTCACAAGACCCTGGGGCAGAAGGTGTTGTGGTGCTCATGCTGTGTTGGGCCAAGCCCCACTCAGGTGCTGCTGCCAGAGGTCCAGCATGACCCGGACCAGCAATGGCTCGATCAGCTTTCTGCACACCGCATGATGCCATCACAAAACGCTGGGGAGAACAAACAGCACTTCCCAGCTGATCCCATCCATCTGCTCTAATACGCCGTTAAGGAGAAGGGCAGACAGGGGAAACGGACAAGCCTTGAGTAAATCACACCCACGCTGCCCTTCCAGTGTACCTCAGTAGCTAACAGGAATACATCTAGGAAGGGACACCAGGCAGAAGGCAACCAAGGTGCTAGAAGAGCTACAAAACAGGCTCAGTGCCCATCAGAAATTCCCCTCCACACTGGGAGAGGGAGAGAGAGGAGAACTGGATTCCCTCTCCTTGCACATCTATATTGTGGCATGATCCCCACATTTTCCCTCAAAACCCAATTCTCCATCTGTTCCCCATCCTAAACATGTACGTACCCACATCAGAAAGGGAACAGACCATCCTGCCTCAGCGAATGTGGCCCACCGACACAACCGAGCAGTGAGTAAGAAGGATGTGCTAGCACTGAGCAAAGGTCAAGTCTTCAGCCACTGCCCGCCCCACCTCCCAGCTCTGGCACCCCAGCACTGCGCAGCCCTGCAGATGGGGAAATACTGTCTGGAGGAGTCTAACTCCTTCTCCACATGCAACGGACTTTCTCCACATGCTGGGCATACCTGGAAAGTCCCGAAACTTTTCCAAGCAGCAGGACCTAGTCCTGATGTACCGCAGCCAAACTCCAGTGCATGGCTTTGAAAATGGGAAGGTTAGTCCTGCTCAGCCCTTGAAAGGGAAAATTTTCAACCCCCATAGTGCTGGCTAAAGCCCAAGAGCTGGTGATGACAGACAGCATTTCCTGTGCTTTAGTACCACTTGCTGAGAGAATCGCGGTTCACATGAACCAGTAGAAAAGCCTTTCGGGCTGCAGTCTGACCTCCCTGCAACGCAGCCCGCAGCATCTCCACCCCGTGTCCCTGCACCGAGGTGGACAGTGGGGACTCCAACTGCCCCACCCTCTGTCTCACCTTCAGCTGTCGTTGAACACGCTCTATGAAAAACTTCCAACAAGTCTCCCTGGAGTCCACCAGCCCCCGGGCTTTGACTTCGTTCCTCATGCTGCTGATGATGTTTTCAACTTCATCATCAGGGAAGAGATCAGGGATTTCACCTTAGAGAAGAGGGCACATTTTGCTTTACTGGTCTGGATTTTGTTCCAGTCTTAGAGCAAAGTGAAGCGACTGCCCCTCTCTTTGGGGGCTTGAGGAAGCGCCTTCCTTGAAAAAAAATGATTGTGCCTGGTGCCCAAGGGCCCCAGCAGCAGAAAGGTGGCACAGAAGGTCCTTCTGCTAAAAAGGAAACACTTGTGAGAGCAAACTTTCTTATAAAAGCACAAGGTAAACAACCACAGAACACAGCCCAAGTACAGAAAGTCCATTTTTTTTCTCATCTACAGTGCTAATTAGTTTACTAAAGAAATCAAATACCTAGCATGCTATAGACAGGAATGAAACCATTTTAGTTTCACAAATGAATTTGTTACATATACAGTTTCTACAGCTGTTCAACACCATTTGCAGCAGTGGCCAAGTAACTCCCAGATCATCAAAACATTTTAAAAGTTAATAATCTTTTAAAAACCTTAAAAAGTTAATAATTATGCAACTGATTGCCAAAAATGTACCCAACCAAGTATTTTTTTAGTGATTCCTTAATTTATCACCTGTTTACTTCCTTTCTGCCTTCTGATTTGACCGAAATCATCATTATTGAGTGAGATACTGTCAATCTGAGCACTAATCACTTAGGAAAAGACACTAATCAGAAATCTGCTCATTTATAAGGAAGACTAAAATACCTATTTGATTCAAGCTTCTTAGGGGATGATGAGGAGTGAAACAAGTCAGAAAAGCAAGCATTTAGACAGCAGAGAGCAGCCAGAGCCACCAGTCAGCACTATCTCACATGATGGGAAGTCACAGTCCTTCCACGGTCCGTTCCTCAGTCCAGCTGCAATTCTGGGTCCCCGGATCCTGAGTGAGGACCTCTGAGTTGTCTCCACTTCTCCACATAGCAATCACAGCAAAACATAATGCCTTTCAAAACCACCATGAGATGAGCTGGACATCCCAAAGTCAGGCTGCTCCAGCTCCCCCTGTCCCATGCTGCAGGAGCTTCACCTCAAGTCATGAGATGTTTGTGTCATCTACACCACACGTAAGAGGTGGTGGGAGTTACTCGCCACCCTCCATGACAACCCCTGTCCTTACTCCTCTGGTTACAAATTCATCACAAGCAGGGCTTGTTTGCTGCTCAAACCATCTGGCCAATTTATAGCCACATATGTCAGCTCTGGAGTTACTCACAAACTATCGCTCCCCTGTGCTATCAACTCTCTGCCCCCCACCATCCATGGAGGTCACCTGAACCAGCTGGTATCTTCACACTCTCGACTGATAAATAAGGCACCAAGTGGCACACAGTTAGTAGCAGTGATTTACCAGGGAGTCTGGGGAATACGCCCACTCTGGGTCACCTAGTGCGGTTACGGTGACACAGCTGCACACTCCCATGTGCGCTGTAGCTGTGGGAGTGCTCACCCACACGTACTTGTGCCATGTTCTGCAGGGAAACAGAACATTTGCATGTAGAGTGACTATTCTGTAACTGTTTGGGCAAGCAGCAACTCAAAAACTTCAATGCTTCTGGAAGAACAAAGAAAAAAAGGACTGGAATGGGATGAGCAGCTAGGTGACGCACAGAGACATGGTCATCTGGTGGCTTTGCATCCTCCATCAGCTTGCAGATACTCCAGTCAAATATTCTAACCAGGAACAACCTTATTTTGTTAGGCAGCTGGAGTGTGGATGCACCAGGATCCATAGGTCAAACTCCTTCTCTGCCAATACATTCCTTTGGCTCTGTTCTCAGCTGCAGTATCACAAGAGACACGTCACTTAACACCCACATACAGTATCATGGAAGTATGGAAAAAATGGGTACAAGTCATCAGAGAAAAATCTACCAGGTGGTGGAGCTCATCTTCTCCAAGACCTTAGCACTGCTTTTACTTTAGAACTTAACCCACATATCTTCTAGCTTCATTCATACAACTTCACATATTGCCCTTCTGTATATTCTAGAGCGACAGATGCTACCATCAGCATGTCTACATGGAAAAAGGGGAAAGGAGAAATCAAAGCAACAAGAGATTTACCTGATGTTAACAAGTCGTTCACCAGCACCAAGAACTGCTCATCTGCCACCTGCGCGTCGGTCATCAGGAAGACAGTGCCTATGTTCTTCACGCCAGCTTTCAGGTACTGGTTTGCCAGGTCTGCCTGGGGGTTGAAAAGCAAATGGACTTAGGGGTTTCACCTATGTTCTGCACAGCATGGACTTGGTACCACATCTACAAACGGCGTATTTCAGAATCTTCCCATTAACCGAGAACAAAGCAATAGGAACTAATTAGCATGAAACTGCACTTTGGACAATCTCCATCTTTACAGCAGAACCTTCCAGGGTATATGGAGGAGTCTACTGCTTTCACCATTGCAAGGCATTACCAAGTGAGACATGACTTTATGCCCAGGTCTGTGTAACACAAAAATGAGAAGAAAGCCCTGCCCCACACCGCCAGCCAAAGGGAAACGCCTCTGGCTGAAACACTTCGAGGTCAATGGATGTTGCTGAAGACGCAGCCTCTGGCTGTGGAGCCTGCAAGGAGAGTTCATGAAGGCTCACTGTGCCCTGGGCTGTGAGGGCAGTAAGTCACGTACACAGGGAGACCAAAGCACCACAGGGACTGGGAGAGACATCAGCGACTGGAAATGTTGGTCCTTGCACCCCCATGCTGTAAAGTTTCACAAGTATACATGAATAATTATTTTTTCTTTTTTTGTTAAGGTGCTGCAACACATTTTTTTGTTTGTGAGGAAGTGAGGAGGACGCCTTGTGCAAACACAGATGTTTTCAGTTGTATATTTCTTCCTCTTCTTCCAAAGCCTGAGCAGGAACTCACCCCCCAGTCTCTCACTTGGTGCAGTGATGCTGACAGAGAGCCTGCTCTCATGGAAAAGCTGTTTCATTTCAAAGGGGACAGTGTCATCCTAATGAAGGACAGCATCTTTTTGAAATCTAAGTTGTTCATGAGATGGAAAAAGCACCATCATCCAGCTCAGACTCCATCCTTCCCTTCCTGTCCCTCCAAGCAGGATAGAAGACGTGCCGGGGACCCTGAGGGAACACACTGGCCTTCAGAAACTCTCTTAGAAATTCAGCAAACACACACACTTCTTCCAAAAGAATCATTTGTTATTTTCATCACTGGAAGTTTGGATTAGATCAATTATATCAGTGGGAGGGGTTGGTGGCAGACAGACTAATCTGTCACCATCTTGCTCTTCCATATCTGAGAAAAAAATACTCCATATTTCATAAATTCTTTGAAAATGAATACAGAGTGAAGGGAACATCAAATTATCTTCCACCTCCACCGACAGAGAAGCAAAGAGATGCTTTGAAAACAAGTTTATTAATGCTGGTATCAAGCTATATTCCTAGATGGGAGTGCCGGCTTCCTCAATAAGTAAGCAGGTAGGAGCTGCAAAAACCCACGAGTGGGGCTGAAAAGACCAGAGGAAAGCTGAAAATGCCCACCAGATGGTGGGACAGGCTTTTGCGACATGATGAAAACAATTTGTACACAACCACAGATCATCGGGTCGTGCCAGCGGTGGGGAAGGAACCCAGGATTCATCAGCCATCACGTGTCCAAGGCAGAGTGGAGTGAAGTTACTGGGATTCTGATTTTTACAATGTTTTTATTGAGAATCATTTTGCCAGCAGCTAAAATACTTTTAAACCATTTCAGTGATATTTTGAAATGTTAATTTGTAACTCCTAAGCTCACTAGACTGTGCATAAATATGAGCGCAGGCACATGTTGTCTGAAGTGAACCATCCACCATCCACTCAGTTCCTCCCTGATACAAAATACCAGAACTGGATACGATTTGGGAATTCTCCTCCTACTCTCTCCTGCTTCTATTCCACCTCCAAATCACTCCACAACAGGCTCCTCACAGATGACCTAATTACCATGTCCTGGTTTAATTAGAAATAATAATTAAATAGAACTTTTCTGGTCCTTTAAGAACAAGCACAAAGCGGGTGTCTGGGTTCGTTAGCACAGCCCTGGCTGGGGCTGGAATGCTCCCAGGCCTGGCAGAGGATGTAAGGTCGGCCTGCACCCCTGTGCTGACGCGCTTCGGCGAGGTATTTCGAGAAGCATTGCTCCTCCCTGCAGTCCCGTATCGTATACGGGCCTTTTGAGTATCTTCACAGCGGTGTCGTTCAATGTGCAACAAGACAAAGTTTTCAGGGAAAGTTCTGCTTTTTGTTTCCTTCCCCTCCACCTCAGCCTTAAAAGCCACCTACCTTCAGGTCAGGAATGCCATACCCTTTCCTCAGAGTGATCTGGAAAACCTCTAGAGAGCTAATGAAGGCTGCCAGTCTGGTCAGGCTCTGCTTGCCGCTCCCACCCACGCCAACCAGGAGAGCGTTTCCTCTGGGGGACTCCAGGATACGGTTGATGCGGCAACTAAATTGAAGCATACAAAATATCTCATTATAAAGGTATTTTTCTTTTTCTCTGCCCGATGCTTTTCAATACATATTTGATTCACTAAGAAATTGTATTCTGAATGGGATGAAAAACATCAATCTCGGAGACATGGCAGCAATCAATCCCCATCTCTGCTGAGACCTACACAAAGGACGTAGCTGATAGTTTGGTGGCAATTCAGACTGTGTCGAATTTTTTTTCCACCTGACAAGTCCTGCTGGACAGAACTATTTTAAGGTGAAGGTCTGGCCATCTTTGCAGGGAGAACAAGGGAAAAAGCACATTGCATCAACATGCAAAAACCGAGAACACAATTCAAGGCTCTGATGCCCTTCCCCAGTAAAGGTTTCTCTTTACAAAGTGTCTGGGGTTCATGTTAGGTGGACTTCTGCTGTACATTAAAGTATATTCATATATGTCTAGAACAGCATCAAATCTGTCTGGAAAACACAGTCTGTGTTTCTTATTTATCCAAACCATCACTACTTAAGAGTGAGATTTTCACACTCTTCAAATGAACTTGCTGTTACTTTCCAGGTCTGTTCACTTGTCCTGTCTGAGAATCACATGGTGAACTCTGCTTGCCTCCAATCTATTCTCCTTAAGCGATCACTGACATCCTCAGGTGACAAAAACCCAAGTGAGGGGGATTTAGAAGTTCCTACCTGTGAGAACCTCACTGTCCCGTGTCTTAACTGCAAGCCCCGTTCCCCTCTTCAGAGTATTGCCTTTATTCAGCTCACTTAACTGAGTATATTGGTCAATGCTTGACTGAACATGAGCTGGCAGTGCATCCAGGTGGCCAAGTAGGCCAACAGCATCCTGGCTTGTATCAGGAATGGTGTGTCCAGCAGGACCAGGGCAGTGACCATCCCCCTGCACTGGGCTCTGGAGAGGCTGGGTTCAGTTTTGGGCCCCTCACTACGAGAAAGACATCGAGGCCCTGGAGAGTGTCCAGAGAAGGGCAACGAAGCTGGTGAAGGGGCTGGAGCACAAGTCTTAGGAGGAGCGGCTGAGGGAACTGGGACTGTTCAGTCTGGAGAAGAGGAGGCTCAGGGGAGACCTTATTGCCCTCTACAACTACCTGAAAGGAGGTTGTGGTGAGCTGGGGGTCGGCCTCTTCTCGCAGATAACTAGTGACAGGACTAGGGGGAACGGCTGCAAGTTGGGCCAGGGGAGGTTCAGGTTGGAGATGAGGAGAAATTTCTTCTCGGAAAGGGTGGTTGGGCATTGGAACGGGTTGCCCAGGGAGGTGGTGGAGTCCCTGAGGGTGTTTAAGGAAAGGTTGGATGTGGTACTTAGGGACACAGTTTAGTGGGTAATAGGTGGTGGGGGGACGGTTGGACTGGATGATCCTTGAGATCTCTTCCAACCTTAGTGATTCCATGATTCTATGATTCTATTTTCCTAATCAAATAAATTTTTCAAATAAGACTGTGAGAAATACTGCACTGTTTTATTACAACTCAAGTATCTTATGATCTATGCCCAGACTCCCACCGACTGTGAAACCGCACCCAGAAAAATCAACCCAGTTTGCGCAGTTATCACTCTCAGTGCTCTGGGCTAGCTCTCCCTGAAGACGACAGCGTGGTCTCTGCCCTTGAGCTGCTCTCTGGGGCTGTGTGCTTTGCGGCTGTGCACAACGAGCCCGGTTAGGAGGTGACTGACAGGGATCTCCCACTTTACATAAATTAGGTCCTTTTTTTTTTTCCCCTTCTTTTTTTCCCCCCCCAACTGAAAATTTTCAGCAAATTCAAGCTGACATTCACAAGCTGTTTGAGATGGAGTAAGTTTCAGCAAAATTCAATTTCCAGATGCAACGAACGAAATTCAGTCAGTTCTAGTGAAAATCATGCCGAATACTCAAACTCCGCTTTCCTGATTAGTCACAATACTAGCTGGAGGGATAGTGCCAGGTTTTGTCACAAATCCCAATTTACGTAAAATGCCAAAGGAGCGCATGATTAACATTATTGTCACCTTCCTGCAAGCAAGGCAAGCAGAAACACCCATGGACACCAGGCTGCAAATAACTCGTTAATACAGAGACATGAATGCACATACTATAAGGAAAATTGTGCCGCAGCACACCCAGCACACTACACTGCAAAAGGAACAGGCTGTTGAGCTCTCAGATGAGAAACGGTCAAACAGTTCATTAAAAGGAGCAGCACTTTATATACATAGATATCTAATTTGCATGAGTGTCTGCATTGAGCTGCCAGGTCCAGCAAGAACTGAAATCACCCACATTGGGGTGCAGCAGGACAGCGGTTTCCTCCAAGCTTAGTCACAAATCTGCACTTCCTGACACAACGCTTCAATACATGATCAGTTAAAATTACGATTTACAGAGCAGATCCATCTTCTGAAGTGATCTAAGGCCAGATCTGTATTTCAGCACCCAGCTGTCTCTGCTGGGATTCCCAACAAGCGTTTAAATCCTATTTGAAAGCTGGAGGTATGCCTCGCTATCTACACCACAGACATGTAAATAGCTTCCTATGAACTGGAGGTTTGCTGTTTCCATATAGTCCCACATGTCCAATTTCCAAAGGAAATTCATCTGGACCTCCAGGCATCCAAATGCAAGCAGGATTTTCAAAGGATCAAAGCAGTTTAAATGCCTCAATCCATTTAAACTAGTACCCTGAAGGCACATAATCTCACTTTATATACATTTGAAAATCCCACTAAGAACCTGTGTAAACATGGCTCTAAACCAGTTCTGAAAGCATTTAGGGAAATCCCAGTGTAACGAGTTCCGTAGCTGGTTGTCAGGTGAACACCCACATGAACAATAAAGCACTTGAACACTGTCACGTACAATAAATGTTTGTGCCTTATGCAGAGCATCAAAGGCCAAAGATACTGTAAGAGCAATCGGGTTTTAAAATACCCACAGATAAATGTTATGATGAGATCATAAAGGCAGAAAATCTCCTTACACATGGCACATGGCATCCTCAAATAGCACCAGGTTCATGGCAGCATTGACTTCGTTGTAGTTGTCCAAGGCTTCCACAAGGATCTGGTTCAACTTCTCCCAGGTTGGAACTGGCTGATAGCTGGGTTCACCAATGCCTTTAGCAAAATGGCAATAAACATTCATTTGCTTGGTCTGCTCTAAAGTTTCCTCAATGTCCTGTCAAAGAAAAAAAATTAAATATATATATGTATATCACAAGTACGGGAAGAAACACTGCAGCTCTGTGCCACCTTTCCAAGTATGGAGTTCCAGCAAATGCCTCTTCATGCCCATATAGTTGCACCTGCATGTTGGAAAAGGGGGCAGAGGGACAAGAGGGGAAGAGGGGGAAAAGAAAAAGCCCCAGTCAGTCCTGACTTCTTGTGCTCTGACAACTTTTTGCAAGTCACAAAAACTCGTTACCATATGAGAACACGGCCACACGAAAAGCCCCGCAGCAACAGCCACAGAGTTGGGCTGCTGCATGGACACCTGGAGGAAAAAGTGCCATCTGCACTACTTACCACTTCAGCGATACCTGTGCGGCTCATGTGGTGGCACTGCTGGGTGACACCAGGCCTGGAGGAAAGCAGGTCTGGAGCTTTCAAATGAAAAATATTTTGGAAACAGGGAAAGCACTGCTTTTCACAGAGCAGGGATCTGACCTTTCTCCTGCTTTTGCCACATGAGACTGAAAGCACTTAAATAAAGGAATTTAATTAATTCACAGAGCCCAAACCTCCTCTCCCCAACGCCCTGACAGAGTACATCATTTACCCATATGGCAACATGGGCAGTCCAGAATACAGAAGACGGATTTTGCTCCTGGGCTCCTATCAAGAGCATTGCCCTCCAGGCAAGTGAGAGGTGGGCAGACCTTGGGTCAAACTCTGCTTTCCCAAGGAACTTTCTTCCTGTGAGCACATACATCATTATCAGAGTTATGAACCTCAACACTTACTTCATAGAATTTCTTCACCATCTCCAGCTGGAGTTTATCAAAGGTACTGTAATCCTTTTCTTCAACCATCTTATCCCGGTACACCCGGTTTGACTCATGCAAGTAGAGCTTCACTAGGTCTTGGGGTTGCTTCAGACATTCAGGAGTGGAGAATAGAAGGCCCTGTGGAGAGCAGGGACAGTCAGAAAACCCCACCTGGGACTAATCCCACGCCCTGCATCCAGGCTATTAAGTTAAAATAGTGCTGAATAACTCTAAATGCAAAGTTATTACAGCAACCTGTGATTGAATTTTTTAATAAGCCCCTACTCAACAGCCCCTGGAGAATGAGCCCTTTGTTAACCCCAAACCAGTTTAGAATCACAGAATCATAGAATAACAGAATTTCCCAAGCTGGAAGGGACCCACAAGGCCCACCAGCCCAACTCCTGGCCCCACACAGCAGATGGCTGAGAGCGTTGGCCAGACGCTGCCTGAACTCAGCCCAGCTCGAGGCGGTGACCACTGCCCTGGGGAGCCTGTGCCAGGGCCCCACCACCCTCTGGGGGAAGAACCTTCTCCTGATC
>VWZZ01004632.1:38187-73448 GCA_013399095.1 Psophia crepitans | reverse complement strand
GACACGGTTGGGGTTGTTTGTATTTGTTATACTCATTTTGACACCCCAAACAGCATCCCGGGTGCAGCCTGGGTGGGCTGGTGGTCCTGATCTCAGCGGCAAAGAGCAGGCAGAGTCAGGCAGCAGCCCAGATGTGCGGCTTTTTGCATCTCCACATCACACCATGGGTGCTTTGTCAAGAACAAAAAATAGTTTGGAAATTTTAGTGGCAATGATTTTTTTTTTTTTTAAAATCAATTAATTTTAATTAGGTGCATTCTGCCTGCAGGAAATATTAGTTGCTGTCTGCTTATCACAGTATGTTTACCATGAACTCTATTAAAATGCATAAAAGAATTATATTTCAAAGAGGTGTCGCCTATAACTAAGCCTATTAACAGCACACAGGGTTTTCAATGGCATGAATTAAATAGACAGCTTTTATTCCTAACATCTAATTATTTATACATAAAATATAAAATGTATTGAAAGCAATGTAAAGCAGTCCTCCTCAGCTCACTGGCCCATGGCACAAATCATTTGGGTTTCACATTTGTCGTTACAGCTGCCAAACTGTTATTTTATTTATTTCAGAAAAAAACTTAGTGAGTGGAGCTGATAATTCAAAGAGATAAAAGTGAAACCCACTCAGGTCCTAAACCGATTAAAAAAAAAAATAATTAAAAAAAAAAAGTCACTCGGTCACTCTAAAGACACTCCAAGCCACAAAGTGTTGTGTTCTTGATGCAAGGACATGTAAGGCTCCCTCAGGGGGAAGGAAATCCACACTTCACAAATCTTTACTCAGTTTATTAACTGAGTATCTCCTGTTCTCAGCTTGCAAACCCGACCTTCCTCGCTCCCCTCTGCAGAGCTACCAGGCCCTTCCACGAATGCAACAAGTTGCATCCCCAAAGAGCGAGGGGGATGCTCCGTGTGCAGGGTTGAGCTCCCAGGAGATGCCATAGTGTCTATGGCTAAGATGCATGAAAGATGCATGATCGTAGGTCACTGCGTCTGTGATGGAGGTGGTGCCAACTTTTAGACAAAGAGGGAAGGAGGAAAAAAAAAAGGAATCCCTTTGTCCTTGGCCACGTCAATGCAGGTTTTATCCACGCGGCTGTTGCGTTCTCAGGTTGTATTTCAGCCAACTCTCTCAGCTTCTCCTCCTCCTCCAGAAACACCAGAAATCGGTTAGGAAGCCCGCTCCGCCACACCAAGGCTTCTCTTGGCAACAAGATCAAATACCATGATATTGATGATAAATAGCGGAACGCCAGAAGAGGCCTTTGCTGAGGGGAGCAGCTGTGCCCATCAGGACGTGAGGGGCTCACCACTGCCCCGCCGAGGCGCGTGGAGCTGGGCTGCAGGGTAACCACCGCCCTCAGCCAAGACCCATCAGATTGGGATTTATTACTGAGTAATGCCGAGTGACAGGCTGCTCAGCAGCTTAATAATCACCCCAGGAGATGAGCGTATTTGGCATGGAAACGGGGAATATGCTAATCATCCCAGCAAGACTTATCTGCCATGTTTTCGTCACGCATCAACATGCCAGCAGAGACGGGCTCTTGCAGCTCTGACAAGGCAGAACCTGACCTCAGCCAGTTGCTCGTTTTCTTCCATCATCTCCATGAAAAGGAGAAGAGCAGCACCTGTGACCCCATCAGGCCAGGGAGTGTGTCCTCTCACAGCAGGACCTCATTTGCTCTGCACCCACCACGACAGTTCCCAGGGAAGCCCAGGAAATGTTTCTGCTGCCCACCAGAGCTCTGCAAACAGTGTGGCTCAGCTCACACTTTTCAACGTCAGCACATTAGTACAGTTAGCAGCCCTGACACAGGGCAGGACAATTCCCACCACAGCTCCATTAATGAGTCCTAGCCAGCAGCTTTATTCCAAATGCTGTGTTATCACCAAGCTCTGACTGGGAAACAGTCTTCAAAAACCATCTAGCACAGCCACACGCTCCAGCCAGTTCTCTTGAGTTTTATGTCCCTCCAACCATTGGTTACCCCAAAAACCTCAGAAGCCTTCCATGAAAGACCAGCTTCCATGCAATACCATCTTCTTCACCTCTAAGTCCAGGTGCTCTAGATTAAATTTCCAGCCATTCACAAGTAAAAGGATCTAAAAGGATCACTCGCTTTTCTACAGTAAGATGCACAGCTCTGGTCCTGCCCACAGTATCAGAATGTCCCACCTCACACAACTAAATGATTTTTGGGAACAGAGCAGCTCTTCACAGAAGATATCCAAAATCAAATGGTCAGATGATCCAGTGGAGAGACACATTCAAATTTTTCTTTCTCTTTGCGCCCTAACATACTCTCAGGGACACACGTGGAAGAGATGCATACTTCATCTCCACATGGAAAGACATTGCACATAGATAGCCAAAATAGAAACAGAAGAGGCCTCTACACATAGAGGAACACCTTGGAAAGTCAAAGACTCTCTCTGCATACTGCTACCTACAACACAATAAAACCTGCATATACAGGGAAGCTGAATCTTTAGGGTAAAACAAAAAAAAAACCCCAACACAAAAACCCACCAGAAACTTTCATGCCATTTTTGCAAAACCTGCAAAACTATAACATGTGTCCAGAAGTCAGGGTCTGAAGCAACACAACGTGAATTCCGGACACCAGGCTTGCTAAGGTGATGATTATTTCCACCTCCTCAGTTTTGCGCCCAGCGAGGCTCCCTGCCAGCAGGCTGGCTCCCTGCTGCTGCGGGCAAGCCGGCGCGCGGAGGGAAGCACCAGGACGTAGAGCAGAGCTTCCCTGCCTGGCTGCGAGGGAAAGGCATGGGTGAATGTAGAGAGCGAGCTAACGAGCTCCCACGGATGGGGTGATCAGGAGGTGACAGAACAGAAAGCCTCCCAGGCATAAAAAGGTAAGAAAAATAAATTACGTTTTCTCTTTCTTTGCAGACTAAAAACCATATAAAACAGTAACTCCTTCAGCACAGTGACCCCTTTCCAGCCGTCCTGCACTGTTGCTGTAAGCACCCCACTCCCCTCCCTCCTGGTGTTAGTCCTGGGGCTCCTGGCACAGCCTCAGCACCCTGAGGACAGCGGTGACATGAGGACAGTGACAAACATGGCATGGCTACCAACAGCACGTGGACCACGAACCAGAGGCCTATTTAAAGGGGCAATTTCAAACTATGCTCATTGGGAGGGCTGACGAGGGGCTCCAGGCACCCCGCTGGCACCGCACGCTGCTGCTCGCGATGGAGCGGCCCAAAACCAGCTGCTGTTGGGAAGAGAAATAGCAGAGAGAGCAAAAGGCATAAGGAGGGGGAAACTCCGAAACCGGACTGGCTCAGGTAAGCGGATCCCCACCAAGCCAAGGCTAAGCCACGCCAAACCACTGCACACCAAACCCAGGACCAACGCGCAGGTGCTGCCGCCCCCACCCCAGCCGTGCAGCCGCTGCCGTCCCCGCTCCAGCCACGTTTCAGCAGGCAACGCACAAGATGCATTTTGGCGTCTGCAAGCCTGAAGTTTGCCGGGTTCTTTGGCAAGTTCAGCCACAGGTAAATCTGAAAATCCTTCCCCGTGCGAAGGAGCGTGAAGTCTGCCGGTCGCTAAAGCCCGCGTGGAGGTGCAGCTCAGCTGCAGCGAGGCACAGCGGAGCCACTGCCATCATCTCGCTGTCAGGAAGAGATAGAGGCTGCTCTTCCTCGATGCCGCAGATCTTAATGTGACATGCTGCTTGAAAATCTTGTTAGAAATGGGAATAAAAAGCAAAATACAACCCTGCTGAGTCTATGATCATTATTTTACAGAGATGACAGATATAATTTAGAGCATAATACCATGGTAACCCTTTCATATGGAAAGACAGACAGCAACAGGGATTTCTCTGGTGCGAGCCAGCAGAGAACATATTTTTGAAAAGCATAATCCACAGCTCTGCCACTGCAGAGACCTGTCTTCTTTAATCAAGGGTAAATTGCCAATCAGTTTAACTCCGTGGTGCATAGTGGGACCCAGAGGCACGGAAAGGTGCCACAGAAATGCAAGGCAAACTAGTGTTGGACTCTAACCACCAACAGGACCTGCTACAGAGGAGCAGTAACAGGTAACACCCTCTGAAGAGCCATGGGAATCATAAAGGACTGAAGGGTCACCTTGACCCTGCAACAGTAACATCAGTAATAATAGTACGTGATACAGTCCAAGGACAAGGAACCATGGCTGCCATTCCTGCAGATCTTGCCTAATCCTACTCCAGCCCTTCTTGCCCATCATCCTGGACTGTGATTTCCACTTCCCCTCACACTGAACGTTTCTAGCAACATGTGACAGCAAATTTAAGCTCTTTATTACAAATGGGTTTCAGAGTGCTTGCCGAGCCTTCTGAAACCATTCAAAACCAGCCCATGAGCCCAGGGGGGTGAAGATCATCACAGACTTTTCAGACTCCTTGTTATTCATTCTCAAAATCAGAAAGGAGCATCCTTCAATCCAGACCCTAGAGGGTTTCCAGGTCAGCAGTGACCTGAATGTGACTGTGTGTTCATCAGAGTAACCATGTCCAGTACTGGCTTCCTTCTCCCCTTGGTTCCCCTTCTTCACCTCACTTCTCCCAGTCCCGACCTCCCTGGAGACTCGTGTTCCCCTTCAGTGAGCCAGCCCCCCATGGTGGGTATATACATGTTACCCTGCTGCCACACAGGGGACCCAGGTTATTTTTACCTGAGGACCTCAACCAAAGTTTCACCCTATGGCTCTTGGGTAGCTGATGCCAGTGACGTGGTGGCACCACTGGGTACACTGCTGAGGCACTGAGGGTTGTCCCACTGAAGGTGAAGTCCAGAGACAAAACATCAAGTGAGAACAGATAAAATCATCATTCTGCAGGAATAGATGGTATTTCCCACGACCTTCCAAAGTCAACACAACTACATGGTTCATCTCAGGGGACACCTACTCTACGGCCAAGGGAGCCTCAAAAGCAACACAACTCACGCACTTCAGACAAGACCCCCACACGGAGCAGACAGATACAACACGGGAAGACACCTGTGTCCTTGTACAGCCGCTGGAGCCTAGGTGGGATGTCCTGACATGTTTCAAAAAGCACTAGACACCCACACTTGGGCAAAGTGAAACCACACTTGTGTCCTGGCAGGAGAGCTGGATAGCCTACTGCCCTCCCCAGCCTTGGATGACCCTAGATATCCTCACACATCTGAATCTGACCATCTTAATGTGGAGCCAGATCCCACTTCAGACCTGCAAAGTGCCACTGTTTGACAACAGGACAGTCACCCCAGACTCCTTTCACCTCCAGTGAGTGAGGTGCTTCAGAAACATAGTTCCTCTGAGCTCTTCTCCATGTTTCCATGAGGATGAGCTGAACTTGATCTCTACACAGAAATGCTCATTTTTCTCTTCTGAGGGAAAGGACATGACTAGCCAGGCAAAAAGGAATCCCACTGAAGATGTTCAGATCCCCAGAGATGACCACTCCAATCAGTCAGAACAAACATGAACACTTCTTAATAAAGTCAGCCCACTGCTGCCTGTCGAGCCTTCAGCCCCTGAATGGTTGATCTTTTCCCCTTTGCTCTCACCAATACCTTTATTTGTCTAGACAGCTCTCTCTGGAGTTCTCCTGTCATTTGAGTGAACACATCCTGAAGTCACCTTCAGCTAAATCTGAGCAGCACACACATCAGTGTGATCGGCTCAGGCGGGTGGCAATGGGTGTTGGGTGCAGAAGGACAAACGTGAAAGCACTAAGTTCCCCTGTCTGTCTGCTGAAAGGAATTACTGCTGGTTTGCTTTGGGGCAGTCTTGTTCTGTGCAGCACTCACACGCGTACCAGGTCCAAACTCATTAATTCTTCATTAGCTGCAGCAATTAAGATACAGGTTCTTGGAGTGTTTCGTAATGAGACAATTAGCACAGGACTCCTTGTCATAAGAGCTGTCAGGCAGCTTTGACAATGGGAATCAAGCTGGGCTTGTAAGGCCCTGCTTAAATGTTCAGGTACATTATTAATACCTAAGGTGGTGCGGTAACAGCAGAGCCATGGGACAGACTGCAAACGACCTGCACAGAGCCAGCAGCGTCACAGCACCGAGGCGGCAAGTCCAGGGGCTGACCCTCCCCCAGCTGCAGTCTGCGTACGGTTTGTGCCTGTAACAGTTATCTTTGGCCGCTCGCATCATTGCAGAATAGCTGGTGAACCAGCAAACCTCAGATGCCTTTTGTGTATGCAGCCATTATGCAGTTGGTGCTTGATTGTTTGTCTGGGAGTAAGAGGAATTTGGAAGAGGCATTATGCAGCAACCTATGCAGCAACCATCCACTGATTCTCCATCTTCCCACAGGGCCTGGCAACTCAGATGGCTTTGCTGGTTTTGGGATTGATTTTTTTTTTGTTCATTTGTTTTGTTTCCCTCTTTTTTCCCCTTCTCTCTTTTAGCCAGGTGACACATCAAGCATCATGAAAGAACATGGACCAGATAGATGGACTGCAAGTGGGTGGAGAACCAGCTGGACCACCAGGCTCAAAGTTCTACCTAGGGGCCAACTATGTGCCAGCAGTGTTCCTCAGGGAACAGGGCAGTACTGTTTAATGCCCTCCTCCATGACCCGGGCAGAGCACTCTCAGCAGGTCTGCAGATGACACTGACCAAGCAGAGAGGTTATTACACCAAAGGGAGGGACCTTGACAAGCTGGAGAAAAGCTGTGTGAGTCTCCATCCACTTTTGGGTCCCCCCACTACAAGAGAGACACTGACAAACAGGAGCAAGTTCAATGGAGGCCACCAAGATGGTAAAATGGTGGAGCACAGGACATGCAAAGGCTGAGATAAACGGGTTTGTTCAGCCCAGGGAAAAGGTGAAGGGGAACCTTACTGCTGTCTGCAACTACCTAACGGGGAGTTATAGAAAAGATCGAGCCAATCTATTTTTCGGAGGTGCATAGCAAAAGGACAAAAGGCAACACACAGAAATTGCAGCAAGGGAAATTCTAGTTGAAATAAAAATATATAAACTTCACCAGAGAGTGGATTCAGCAGTGCAACAAGGAGGCTATGGGAACTCCAGCCTCGGAAACATTCAAGACTTTTCTGACCAGCCTGATCTAACTTTGAAGTTGGTCCTGCTTGAGCAGAGGGTTGGACAAGAGAACTCGAGCTAAATTATGAATATACAAAGATGTAACGAATGAAACACATGGAAATGTATTCCCAGAGTCCAGAGACACTTTCACACTCAATTTCAGGAAAAAAATAGTGTTCCAGCAAGAGCTATGCAGGAAATCAGCAGATCTCAAAAACCCAAGAGTATTTAAGGTACGGTAGGGAAATAATCAAGAATGAATAGCAAAAGGTGAGGAAGGTTTTCAAGAAAAATTGAACTACAATTTAAATAAACATTATGAGCCCCAGGAGCCAGACTCTCCCACTCCTGCAGCCATGTGATAAACGAAAAGCCACCTGAGTGCCTGTCGCTGCTCCTACCCTCTGGCCCAGCATCTGGATCTGGCAAAACATTTTCTAACCTCCCACAACCTTCGCACCTTCCAAGCAGACTACAGTTAAAATTAAAGCTTTCCATTGAAACGCTCCTTTTCTCTCTCTCTGCCTTTCAAAGCACAGATTAGATAGAAGCCAGGATTTAATATGACCCACATCTAACGTCAAAGGCTGCTGATGCTTAGCTGAGCACAAGTGACAGGTCTGATTCCTTCTTGACATAATGGAGTTATTAACTTTTTCAAGGTCCTGTTTATGGATTTCCTATTGCCTGCCATTATGTCAACTCCTGTCTGATGGACCAGACCACAAGGCACTGAACTTTTGGTACCCACTCTGTAAAACAGAAGTTAGTAAGGACAGCAACAAATTACAAACTGAGGGTTTTCAACAGGTTATGGTATTTCAAACCTCCTGATTGACCACTCGCTCGATAAGAAATTGGCTGAATGGCCACACTCAAAGAGTTGTGGTCAACGGCTCGATGTCCAAGTGGACATCAGTGACAAGTGGTGTTTCTCAGGGGTTGGTACTGGGACCGGCACTGTTTAACATCTTTGTCAGCAACATGGGCAGTGGAATCGAGGGCACCCTCAGCAAGTTTGCTGATGACATCAAGCTGTGTGGTGGGTCGACACGCTGGAGGGAAGGGACGCCATCCAGAGGGACCTGGACAGGCTGGAGAGGTTGACCCGTGCAAACCACATGAAGTTCAACAAGGCCAAGTGCAAGGTCCTGCACGAGGGTCGGGGCCATCCCAAGCACAACTACAGGCTGGGCAGAGAATGGNGAACGAGATGGAGCTGCTGGACCAAGTCCAGAGGAGGCCACAAAGTTGGTCCAAGGGCTGGAGCACCTCTGCTATGAGGACAGGCTGAGGGAGTTGGGCTTGTTCAGCCTGGAGAAGAGGAGGCTTCAGGGAGACCTAATTGCAGCCTTCCAGTCCCTGAAGGGGCTCCAGGAAAGTTGGAGGGGGGCTGTTTATCAGGGAGTGCAGTGATAGGACAAGGGAGAAGGGCTTTAAACTAAGAGGGGAGCTGGAGCTGAGCTGGGAGGCAGCAATCCTTCCCTGGGAGGGTGCTGACGCCCTGGCACAGGGTGCCCCGAGAAGCTGTGGCTGCCCCTGGATCCCTGGCAGTGCCCAAGGCCAGGTTGGATGGGGTTTTGGGCACCCTGGGCTGGTGGGGGTGTCCCTGCCCATGGCAGGGGTTTGGAACTGGATGATCTTTAAGGTCCCTTCCAACCCAAACCATTCTGTGATTCTATGATTTGGCTGCTGAGAACTTGAACTCTGAATGGCTATTTGAGCAGTAATATCTACTGTTTCAAAGCATGGATTTTTTGGGGGGAAAAAACCCCAAATCTCTCCACTGTTGGAAGAAAATAGTTCTAAACAGGAACAACTTCCCCTTGGTACAGAATTGGCTCCAGTGGTAATTCAGTTTTACAAATTAAGTCAAAGCTGGCTTTGATTTGTTTATCAACTCTTTAAATGCCATCCTTCATGCACAGGCTGAGCAGCTGAGCATCAAGAAGCTAAGAGGACATGGCAGTGTAGGCCAACAACCTGTACTGGCTCTAGGCAGAGCAGCTGAACTAGTTACTGCTCTCCTATCTTCAGGGCCAGTAGCCCACTAAGTGTCCACCACCCACGTCAGTGCAGTAAGATAACTTCCCTGTGTGGTGCAGCCGCGCCATTAGTCCCCGCACTTACTCATGTGGAACTGAGGCTCAGGAAGACAAGTCCAGCTCCATCATACTCACCAACAGGGCACTTAAGTGCTGAAGTGAGGAGCCCAAAGCTCCCCTCTACAGCCAGAGGGCACTTGAACCCACCTAAAACCTGCACCTCCTTCTGGAACTATTCATCCCTTCCCATTGACCACAGGAGAACAGAGAGTAAATAAGCTTCTACCTGATGTTCCTTAAAGTCATGGGTGATGGCTCTGGAATCCATCCAAAACCAAACAGGAATTAGGAATGGCCTGAGGTCCCCCCTTTACTCAGGGGACAGACATGCTGTGTCGTTGCTCACCAAGGCTAGCTGGGCCAGCAAAATTCACATCCACAGCTTCCCATGGCCTCAGAACAAGCTCCAAGTGTCACAGGACAGCAACTGCACTTACTTGGAAGATGTTGGAGAAGTCTCTAAGGTTGAAAACATAGTGGAACTTGATAGCTGTTGGCAGGAAAGTAGCAGCTACTTTCTGATGCAGTTGCAGGGCCAGGGCAATCAGCTGCTGAGTGGATTTCTGCACAGTCCCTGAGAAATTCCCACTAGTCAAGTGCTGCATTAAAATGGTGCTGTAGATCCTGGACAAGGCATCCTGACCAGGGATGGAGAGGGCAAAGACGCAGAAGTGACGCTGAGGAAGAGAAAGGAAGACATGGAAAGGTCAGAGACATGGGCAACCACCTCTCAAGCAAAATGCCCTGGGGGACTTGATGCAATTGAACATAGTGCTAGATAATCTCATCCAGGCTCCCTTTCCCATGAAAGGTGGGACCAGATGATCTTTTGAGGTCCCTTCCAACCTGGGATGCTCTATGATTCTATGACTTGCAGTCCACCTGAACAAGGCTATTGCCCTTTTTCCAGTTTCCCAGTAGAGGACAGCTCCTTTTAATGAAAATACACTGCCAGCTCCATCAGGAAATCTTAGAAACCAAAAAGGCTTTAATGAACTATGTTCCAAAGGAAAATATTAGCTAAATGAAGGCAAAATCTGTCTGTATGAACCAGAAGGCTGTCCTGAAAGTAGGTGTTGAGCTGGCTGCATCTTGCAACTTCTTCCTCCGGCTGAGCAACAGAATGTGAGGAAAACCAAACAAGGGAATAAGGGAGCAAGCCTGCTGCTTCCTCATTAGGAATTACAGTTGCTCAACAGATTCAATTTCTACTGATAAAATGGCAGCAGGATCTGCCAGTGGTTTTCCTCTGGCCTCATGCTAAAACAATCCACTCAAAATCAGCAATGTGCCTGCCGCTGTGCAGGGCTTTACCTGCAGACGTGGGTTGATGGTGAAACTCCCCGCAGTCGGGTTCATGCACGACACGTACTGCACGTTCGTGATCTCCTTCAGTGACAGCTTGGTCCGGTCGTACCTTTGGGCAAAACAAAAGCAGCGGCACGGTGACCGCAGCCTGCGAGCAACAGCCGGTGCGTCTGCCCCGGCGCACATCCATGGGCTGGCAACGTCTGGTTGTCTTCAGTGGGGTCAAATTCTGCATCTCACCAAGGCGGAGCCCAGGCTTGCCTGTATGTCTGTACACGGCCTGGCACACGCGAGTCCTGCTCTTGGTGGCAATCTTTCAGCTTCAACCACCTGCAGCTAATATTTCTACTACCTGCTAACAAGCGCTGAGCAAAGCCCAGAGGTCGTACTCATCTCTTGCACGGAGATTGTAGAAAATCGCAGGAGCGCATCTGGTTCGAGTCAGCCTGTGACAGAGGCAAGCAGGCTACCTGCTGTCAGAGGCAGCTGCCCGCCCGCTGCCTGCGTGGGAGGGACGGGGAGGCTGCTGACAGAGGCAGGGGTGCGCCCCAGGAGCAGCCCGGCAGGGTTCCGACTGGGGCAGGGCAGCCCAAGGGTTGCAGCAGCTCTGCCATCTCCCTCCTCACCACCCCTGGAACGAGCGGCAGCCCCACGGGGCTGTGAGAGGGGACACCGAGTGTGCCACAGCCCAGCGGGTGCTTCCGGGAGCGGGGCAGGAAGCCTGGACGTGCCTGGGAGGGCACACGCGGCACGCTGCACCCCCGCGTCTCCAATGCTCCCAGGCAGCCGGGAGAGCCCTTTCTGTCCGACTGCCCTGACATCCACACACCTAAATTTCTGCCTCCACTCCACTGCCCCCATACCCAGGAAGCTTTTGGCCAAGCTCAGCCGTGCGTGCACCTGAGAAAACTGGAAATGGCTACGAGCCCCTGCCCTGTATTCCCTGTGGGGAGAGCTGCAAACACTCCTGCCCCACACAGCACTGCTGGCTATGGTGTAAAACGCACCGATCTCCTTCCAAAACAGCCACTGCTCTTCCGCCAAATTACCTCTGCCTGGGAAATGCTTGTTTGCTGCTGCCTGACTGAAAACAGCGTTAGGTGCTCACAGCAGGGGTGGTTCACCCCAGCTGAGGCCAAATCCACAGCCTTCCCCCGCTCTCAGCATCGCAGGGCACCGAGGCCGACGCTGGGGCCACAGTCACAAGCCGCAGCAAGAGCAGAGTGAAGCTGCTCTTGACCAGGCCACGAGTGAGTGGGTTTGTTTGCTGGGGACAGGGGAACCCCTCAGGGTGCACAACACTGGGTTCACCCAGAGCCTCCCAGCAAGCTCCAGCCCAGCCCAGCAGCATGCAAGGGAAACACAAGATGGGAAGAGGGAACCGTGCTTTGACTTCTTCACAAACCCCCTCCCCAAGGCTGGAGCTGAACAAAGAAGTCTCGGACAATCAAGCCTGAGCAGTTTCCTACCAATGGCCATAGTCCAGGTGCTGCCTGATGAGTGTGTGGGGCTGCACCGTGCCGTAAGCGTCCACTTCAGGCATGTTCAGGTCATCGATGAAGTACACGAGCTTCTTGGTACCCGGAGGGCCATAACTTCTGCCAGCCTTTTTATCCAGGGCCTTCTCAAGCACACCTGTACAGATGTAGAGGTGCAAAGCTCAGCTGCTGGGGGGGTCACTGCTGCGAAATAACAACGGTTTCTCAACCCAGCTTGGTGCTGTGCTCTGTGAAGCCCCAGCAGCCCCAGGAAGAGCTGAGCTCACCAGGACAGGGCTCATCTCGGAGCACAGGGGGAAGCCCCGGCGCCCTCCAGCTGGCACCAGGGCTCTTCACGGCTGCTTAGAGAGGAAGAGGAGTTGGTCTTTGCACACCAGCAGGGCAGTGGCTGGCACCGAGCTGTGCCTACAGAGCCACTGGAGCCCTGCACGGGGCTTGCAGGAACCCTTGGGCACCAATTCGGCCTGACTCGACCCAAATCGGAAAGCTCTGTTCCTCCTTTCTAACAAAATACTGCAAACTGAGTCTGCTACAAACCAGGTCTACTTCAGAGCAAACACAAGACTTTCATGCAAGATCAAGCCTTTTGAATCCTTTCTGCATATTTTTTTAACTAAATCTTGCTTGTGGAGGTTATTCTGGTCCACACAACAGAGCAGTGACTGTCCCCGGGTGCCTGCCCCAGCCATGCAGCAACCGCACCGTTAACTCGGGTGGTAGTGGCTGGGTGCTGGGAAGAAGCAAGGGAGATGCTGTCAGCACAAAGCTGATTTTGTCAATGTAAGTGCATTTTTTACCTCTGTCAGACAAAAGAAATAGGTGACTTCAGGGCCAAATTCCTGGACATCTTCAGAACAATCAAAATAATATTTTTATTTTAATGCACCAAATACTCACAAGGTCCCTGATCCCCTTCCCAGCACTACCCAAACCTCCAGACAATGTCACAAGACTGAATTCCAACTCGACCTTCAAATTACCACCTAGTTTTAAGTAGGGTCATGCATGAGCAAGGGAAAGCACAGAGACAAAAATTTCTTATTTCAAAGAGACAAAAGTTTCTTATTTCAAAGCTTTGGAAGATTTTTATTTGTTTTAGCAGAAGGCTGAGGTTATGTGTAGCTCTAGAGTATAAAATGCTGGGAATATTTATAATGCCGGACTGATATTTAACAAAAATCACCCCACGTTGCTGCACATAATGTTTTATAGGTTATTGATTCCTTTGATTGCAGCCCAAGCAACCTTTACTGACTCAGTAAGTGGAAAAGCAAACAGCAGCAGCTCTCCGCTGCCCAGACCCCAGGATGGGTTTTCTGCCATGTGCTCACTTAGAGAGCATCCTCGCTCTCATGGGCTCACTGCCCTCCTGAAGATGGAGGCAGAATTCATTTCATTTACACAGTTTTGGGTTGCTGACAGACCTACGAGGTGCTGTAGAGCAGCATGGTTAGCAGTAATTCCTTGTAATTAGGGAAGACTGGCAAATGTAAATGGGACCAGGAATTTTTATCAAAATCTCCTTGTGGAAATGTACACTCAAGCCATCTATTATTACGTGCAAAAGTCATTAGGGAAGATTTATATTCCGTTTTTTTCAGGCCACAAATCTTTTCAAATTTCTTTTTTTTTTTTTTACTGCCTCGGTGCCTTGCAGACAGCTTGTCGTTCCCCCTGCTCAAAATTCAGCTGATTTCTTGTCATAGACAGTTGCTGCACAAAGGAATGAATTGTGCTAAGAAAAATGATTAATCTTTCCTCAGTGGAGTCTCTCTCCCCCTTCAATAAAACCACAATATTTGAAATCTGGTAGCAAGTTAAATTAAGTGTTTCGAATAACCATTTAATTTAAATTTAATTAGTCCTTAATTAACATATAAAATCAGCCCTTTTTGAGGTTAAAACAGTATACAGGAGATTCATCACACTGAAATGCAATTACTAGGGATCAAGTGACATGTGTGTGAAAGTCGCATTTTAATTCAAAGCCGCATCTCACAACACGAATAAAGGGCCCTTGTCTCTGCCCCTGAGACCCTTCCTACGCAAATTAGCACCTGAAGGGAACAGTCACTGCAAACGAGACTTTAGCAAGTGCAACTCCTGCAAGTGATCAAGGAGGGGAAACCCAAACCCAAAGAAACCCGAGATTTATCGCAGTGTTCTGAGGGCAGATCTGGAGCGGAAAGGTGCTGCGTGACAGACGCCAGGGCTGCGTCTGACGGAGGAGCAGAGATCCAAGGGGGCACGGAGCAGAGAGAGCAGCAAACAGAGGGCCAGGGCAATGAGCTGAGAGCAACAAATGCCACAGGCAGTGGTATTCAGTCACAATACACCGAAGAAAATCCCCAAGCTGGTCCCAGGCTGGGGCAGAAAGGTGGCTGGCTGCTTTTAACCCCCCGCGCACGGCACTTCCGTAAGCCGCAGGGCCCGCATACCTGCGCTTCCCCCCAGGGCTGCACGCTCTGCGCCTCATGAACCGCTGCACCAACAGGCACCTTGTCTAAGAAATTAGTGGCTTTCCAATTTTTAAGCAAAAAACAAAAACAAAACTCCAAAACTGCTTTCTATCCACCTTTTACAAATCTTAAGAGGGGAAAAAGCAGCCGACTGACAAACTACACAAAAAGGGACAAATTAACTTCAAAAAATGAGCAGTAGGGAACCAGGCCAAGCCGTATAAATCATGCTTCCCAACGCAAATCTCACAGTCACATCTTCATCCACATGCAAGATGACTTGCTCCTCTCTGCAGAGGAAGAAAGTCGCCGTCTCAGCCCACAGCTCACGGCCAGAGTAAATAGGGACGCGCTGCCAGGTCTGACGGTATAAATCTCAACACCTGCACACGCTCACCCCATCCAGATGGAGATAAATGAGCCCACGTTCCCCCACCCAGGCAGCCGGGCGGACAGACAGACAGCTCAGCCCTTTTACCAGCACAAGGGCGTTTCACAGAGACCCCACACAGGGTGAAAAGGAAAAGGGGGGCCTGCGAGGGGCAGAGGGAGGCCATAACCATCATGCTGTGCAGACTGGACCATCGATGAGACTTTAGCCATTATTTTTTGCTTGAAGGATGTGTAACCCGAGTAATCTGCATTCACACTGTGGGCAGAGGCACAGGCACCATCCCGTGGGGCTGATGGGCATGGGCACAAGAGCCTGGGCAGGTGAGCTCCAGCAAGACCAGAAACCCTTCAAACCTGCCCCAGAAGGCTGACATGGCCCCATGACATGGCCCCAGGTTCAGCCTGTGCTGCCACCTCTTTGCTGGTGGATCAGTCCCAGAGGGCAATTTTAAGCTCCGACACCTTTCTTCAAATGTTTGCGGTGCTGGGAGCCTGGCAGGAAGGGTCGAAGCCCGAGATGCTGGTCTCAGCCGGGAGCATGTCCCCCCCAACTGGGCCAGGAACAACCCAGATAGTGAAGGCTGAAATCCTTGGTCCCACTGATGCTTCAAAGATGGGGGTCCCATACAGGGCTGGGGTTGTTAAAGGCTTTCAGGATATTTGGGTCAAACCAAGCTACATAAAGGAAGCATTTTGTTTTACAGTGACCCACAGCTGTTATTCAATTCAAAACAAACCAGGTTGTTTCATTCCTGATTAATAAATACATGTAAAAAAAAATATTTTCTCTCTCATTAAGTCAACTCAAAGTGAAAACACCTTTCCAAAATGAGCCACTTTTCAAAATTTCCCTCATCTCTTCATCTCTGAAGAGACTACACAGCAAAACTGACCTTATATTGGTCTCAAACTCCATTTCTCACTGATGTGCCAAACTCCCCAGCAGCGATATTCTTGCAGACTTCCCCAGGGCCACCAATTCCCTGGGGCTCTGAGCCCCCATGCCAAGCCAGCCCCGTGCCCCCGGGAAGGTGGGGAGGTGGGAACTGCTCCATGGGAGCACACTGGGCTGCGGCAGGATGAGGAGGACAGCACCAGAAACAGGCAGCCCTGGCTTACAGCCTGCACACACCCTTTAGCACCATCCTCGCTGCTAATTGGGGTGCAATTCCCATCATCGCACCCTGAGAACTGACTGGATCTTAGCCAAGAAACCCATCCTATGCAACAGGGTTGAATATGCTTGAATTCAAGCATATTAAAAGACACACCTCAAGTCAAGTACGAGTTGCGTGCTGCACAGAACAGCAGCAGATTCAGGCATGTGCTTTGGCACAGCCCTGAACCACAGTTGTGGTGTTTGGAATTCAAATCCTCATGTTGGGAAATGTTGTCTTCCACAAAACCGAGAGTCCGCTGACCTGAGAGCTTCACAGCGGGATTTAAGAGTCTGCGGATGTCAGCGCAGCGCCCACAAATGACACGGGCAGATTCGTCCACAGGTCTTACCCTGAGCACCACAGCACACACCCACTCCAGCTCCCACGGGAGTTTGGTAACCCGCCAAGCAGAAGTCCCGTGACTCAGCCATTGCCTTACCTTGCAGCATAGCAGAGGTGGTGTAGTAGTTAAACGGGACCTTCTTCACCATGTATGCATCCGTGTCCAGTGAGGAGAGCTTGTCCCCCACCAGCACAGACTTCCCCGTGCCGGCATTGCCCACCAGCATGACCGGGCGCTGGCGCTGCAGGAGCCTGTCCATGAAGTACCGCACACGGACCGTCTCAGCGGTGGGCACCAGACAAGCCTGAGAGGGGCATAACAAGCAGGTCAGGGTCCTCATCCTGGCCACAACCACACAGCCATGTGGGAAAACTGGGAGAGCCAGGAATGAGCGAGGGGACCCCAGTTTCAAGACTGCACTAGGAAGAGAACAACATGCTGCTGCCAGCCATTAAAATCAAACTATCTGTGCAGATGAAACCTTGACAGCTGGGTGCTGGGAGCAGCATCTGGATCTCCCCACAAAGACACATTTTGCTAAAACAGCAACAATTTTTACAAGTCGTCTGCTCACTGTGGCACTTCTGAAACGAAAGAAAAGTGTACCTGGCAAACGCAATTCATGACCTGCAGAAACTCTCATGTTTTGTCCAAATCACAAACACATCTCTATTTTCAGCCCCGCAGAATGACGATATGGGGTTTTGTCACTACATTGTCTCACATCCCGCTTCTCCCTGCAGGCCAGACGCACCCCATCCTGCACCCCGGGCACCCCGGGCTGCTCTCCTGGGTCGCGGGGTGCTCTGAGCCTGACCCTCTGGTACATCACTCATATTTGGGAGATAGATGAAGGATGTGTCTTCACAGTCAAAGCGCAGTAAAGAAAGACAGGTAATTTAGTTATACCTCGTAAAGAATGCCATCCTTGTTATGAAGCACTTGACCTTTAATGAGACTTCACTGAAATGCCCATGTACAGTCGCTAAAATGCACGTAACTCCTCCCACACTAAAAGCAGGCTCGGGTCACGTACCTGTAACGGCATTTCTGGATCAAATTCGAACTGGGGAATAAGTTTAGACCAAGGCTCAAACTTCTTTGTTTCTGGATCAATGTAAAAGTCAAAGACTGTGCCCTGAGAGGGAAACTTGATAGTCTTGAATTCTGCCACCCACCACTTGCTGAACTCCACTCTGTAGTCCACAAGCTGAAAAACAAAAAGTGAAGAAAATATGCTAATCTGGAGGAATTAATTAGTGATGGAGAATGCTATCTATCTCAGTCTACCAGAGTAGGATTAGTCCTTAAAATATATTCCACAGCATAACAATCTTATCCTTTTTCCTATTATTAAGCCTAATTTTTCATTTTCTTCATTTCTTCTCATCACTCCTATTTATGCACCTAAATAATTCATCCTCTGTGTTGATCACTCTTGGTATGTCTGAGATGAGATAGATGGATCAATTTGAAAAAGAGAAATACGTGCCTATGACTAAACAGACCGTTTGATTGATTCTTGGTGCCTACTTCTTCCAACAGACAAGGACACAACATCCGTCTACATCTGTGGTCATGGTTAGTCAAAGCATGCATACTAAAGCCCTTTCTCATAAATCACACCACTCTATTAATACTTAGTTGTTGTCTTCTGGCCTCTTTTCAAGCCACAATGTTTTGGAGAAGCAGGATCGCAGATACCAGCGTACCCAAGCACCAGAACAGGACCGTGCCCCTTCGGCTCTGCTGTATTTCTGCAGTGCCGTATCACCAGGGAGCACCCACTTCCTTGGCTTTCCCCATTATGCCTTTCCATGCACGGAGATTTTTGAGCATCTGATTTTTTTCAGGAGCTGGGGTGACAGTTTTGCTTTAGATGCTGGGTCAGGACTTGCAGGGTGTGCTCAGTCCTCTCCCCGGCCCAGGTCTCCTGTATGACGTTGGGCCAGTCACTCCACCTGAAGGTCTTCCCATGCAGACAACAGGGACGACAGCCTTCTGCTCTGGTGAGCAGTGGGTGGGGGAAGGAGGGGAAAAGTGCTGTTAAAAAGATGTCTGTGAAATACTGGATACGTGATTTAGCCAGTTTTAACAGCACAGTTTCTTCTGGGGCATCTGTGAGTCTCTCCTCCCCGCAGCCATTTGATGTGCTTTCCCAGGCCAGAATCCCCTGCGGGACAGCCGGCACATTGCTGCTAAGCCTCCTCAGGAAGTCAGGGACTGAAGCTGAACTGAACCGAGTGTCCTCTGTAAGGTCTCCTGAGCCTCCATCCATCAAAGGACCAGAGGATTTGAAAAACACGTTATTAGCATCCACGACTTTTCAGTCTCGTGCTATTCAGAGAGGCAGAATAACTGTAATTCTCCATTCCCCCATTGGTAGAACTCCTCAGCACTGGCACAGCAGCCTGCAGCAGAGAGGGACGTGCACCACTGCTAAAAGCTTTCTCACAAGGGTGCCCCTACCCCTGCGCAGACAAACTGCAGCTGCCCTGTGACGGGCTGCCCGCCCTCCCTAACCAAGCAGTTAAGTGGAGCCGCTCCAGCCCCAGCTCTATTGCCAGAACGATGTCGAACTCAAATTGCTTCCTTAACAAAAACCCCATATGGATTTCTGCTAATTTCAGAGCCTGGAAATGGCAAATCTATCATCTGTTTCTATACAGGGGCCCCGCTACCCACCAACAAGCGCAGAGTAGCGGGAAGCCTTCCAGACTGTTTCTCCTGACATTTCAGCAGCAAAAGGTCAGCACGAAGGGCACCTTCAATGGAGAGCAATAAACAGATTTTATATTGGATCATTTTTCATGAGGCTTCCCCTTGCTCGGACCGCTGTATCCTCACACTCTCAGCTCTGACATTTACAGAGCATCACAAGCAGGGATGCACAGTCCAGCCTCAAAGTCAAACCTCCCAGAGGGACGCCGTGCCCGCGCAGCGCAGCTCCTCCTGCAACTCACACCTCAGCCCGGCAAGAGCGCGCTGCGTCCAGCCCGCCGCTGCGCAGGGAGCCAGGCTGGCAGCGGGCAGCGAAGCCTGCGATGCCAGGGACCGACTGCCATGGCGTGGGGAGTGCCGTGTCCATCTGCCACGTGACTGCGCTCGGCCGACTTGCTCGAGGACCTATAAGCTCCTATAATTAGACAGCAGCTTGTACTGCTGAAGCAAGGACAACCAGCACTTCCCAAGGCTTTGCTGTGGTTTTGCTTTTTTAAAGTCGTCCTACACTGACAACACAAGGGCTGAGTATTTCCCAGCTGGCAGATGGGAAAGGGAGGGTTAAGTCCTCCACGTGGACCATGAAAGCTGGTCTGCACGGGTCATGCAGCACCAAGTGAGCACTACGCTGAGCTTGAGCTGTGGTGTTTATCGCTTCCTGAAGCATCTGCTCCTTGGCAGGAAGCAAACGTGAAGAGACCAGCACGCGCTGTTGGTCTGTCATGGAGGCACATGCATAAGACACAAAGAGACCCCAGTGAGCGCCTGAGCAGCTTCTGAGAACAGCAGTGCCTCCACCCGAGCTGCGGAAGGATCTCAAGTGTCAGGTCCATGGAGAGACCTCCCACATACTCCAGACAACACAGAGCTTGACACAAGCCCACTGGAGACCAGATATGGATCTCTGAGTCCTCTCTAGACCCTTCTACAAGTGCCTCAGGTTTCTCCTGCCTGCCTCTGAACCAGCCACATTAAAAATCTCCAGCTTGTACAGACGTCAATCTGTAACAACCAACAGAGGGTGGAAAGCCACCCTGCAAGCACGGGCACGAAACCATGGAGCGGAGCCAAGGGTGGCCCCAATGTCAGCTGGTAGCAGGGCTCTGACACACAGACCGCTGTCTTCTTCTCCATTATTACTGTTAACAGCTGGAAGTTGTAAAACAGCAGCAGCTTTTCCAATTACTTGGAAATCAAGAGACAGCCCTGCTGTGCCGAGCCGAACCATGCGGCCAGGCAATGGGGCAGAATGGGGCACTGGGGTGAAAGGCAATGCTTATTTCTCCTCTCCTGTGCTCAAGACATCGGGGAGAGGCAGAGAACGAGGGGTGGGGGGATGGGGTGTCAGAGGCAGCAGCACAACCCTCCTTCCCCCAGGCAAGTCTGGAGAAGATCCTTCCCAAGATCCCTGTTGTTCACATGCTACAGCCCCCACCAAAGCAACTGGAAATGTCTGGGCCTCTCCCATGTTTTAAGGATCAGGACCTGAAAGGGGGCTGAAAACGTGCACAATCAAATGCTGATCTTGAGAAATATCACCATCACACCCACCTTGTCCGATGCAAGCTGATGGATTCAGAGGCTGACAGCTGCAGTTAATCCATAGGATAGATGTACTGTGGGAAGCTACGTGGAGAGTAGTGCCCTGTCTTCCTCTGCCTCTCAGACATGAGCGTACTTTGAATACTAGAGGCAACACTAGTGATCCATGACCTGACTAATCCTCCTGGCTCAAGATCTTGGTCTCTAGATTATGCCCTCCAGCACTACAGGCTTGAACATGGACATGCATCCACCAACAGCTTGACTGAGCCCAGCAGCTCAGCTGGCCACCGACAGCTGGGGAGATCAAACTGAGTGCTCACAACCATCATCAACCTCTTCAGCATGCTCCCAGCAAAGAGCAGAGCCGCCGTCTCCTTCCAGTTAAGTGGAAGCACATAATGCTCAAAGCCCCTCCTGGCCAACCCTCTTTCTATGAGAAATCAAGGACAGCCAATTAGAACCATAGAATCACTAACGTTGGAAAGGACCTCTGAGATCATCAAGTCCAATCATCAACCTAACACCACCATGCCTACTAGACCACGTCCTGAAGTGCCACGTCTACATGTTTTTTGAATGTCTCCATGGCAATTCTTGCCACCCACCTATGTTTAACAAACCAAAGCACCCAGTGGTTTATGTTGCACAGCGCAACGACTACCTGTGCAGTTAGGTGGCTGAAAGACCGCTCCACTGACACGTTCATCTGATAAGTCACATCATGCACATCCACAGACCTCTATAAATTAACCTCATGTTTCTCCCCAGTGAAATGTGTCTGCATAAGCAAACAACCCTCTGCTTCCATCACTGGACCCCTCAGCCGTTCTCCTGTGGTGTTACACCCTGGATAATGAGGCCTTTTGTAAAAGGAATTGTTGCGTTCAGGTTCCTAATTTACCATCACCTATATGAGAGCCCCAGGAAAACAGCGGTACAGATATAGCACTGTCTTTTGAAAGTAAAAACCCCAAACTATCTAAAAGATGCTAAAGTTGCATCTTACCTGGTCTTGAAACATTGATCCACCAAAGGCCCAGACTGCAGCAAAGACAAAGTAAAGCTCATAAAGCTCCTTGGGACAGTCAGGAGGTGTGTTCTCCTCCGTCAGGAGGCATTCGAGGAGGTAGCACAACATCTGAACCATACTCTGCTCAGGAATGGGAATAATCTTCTTAAATCTAAGGGATGGAAATTGAAAGCACGTGAAATATAATTGGGTCCAACAACACAGTCACTCACAACTCAGGAAGACAAGCCTAGAAATGCTTTTTCAGAATATTAGCATTTCACTTGTCAGCAGTGCGTGTCTTATTCCCAGGTACAGCAATAAGGAGAACACCCATTCTTTCCCTTGGACCTGCTGGCACTGGCACATATACAAGTAATAACAGTAATCGGAAGTTTCAAGCATTTTAAAACTTTGATCCCCTTGAAAGAAGTAAAATGGAAGACTTGCTAAAGGCAATGATTTCCTGTGAACATGATGAGTTCAAAAGCGGTCAAATAGAGGAGTAATAAAATAAACCCTTTCATCTTGCCATTTTACATTCATTTAAGCTACACTTACAGAATTCCAAACTAATACTGTAGCAGCACTGAAGTCCTCCATAAAGTAATTATAGCCATTTGAAAGGTTGGTTCTACAATTTCTGAATTAAGCAAGCTACCAAAATACTCAGCTCGGGGCTGCCTGCAGCTAATCCCACGGATTTCACGGTCTGACACAATGTTCAGCAAATAGAGTGAGAAATGTCCGATGGACTTTGCTGCCAACAGCTATACCCAGCTTGGGCCCCCAGGGAGCAGCTTCCTAGTGAGTTGCCTACCTCCTACTTCCACAGACCATGGCTGTTACTAACACAGCTCCTTCTGGCACATCCCCATTCTGACTGACAACTCCCATGCACAATTGTACACTAATTTTTTTTTTATATATTTAAATGAAGGTGCAACTATAGGAAGCAAGCAGAGGATGGGAGAAGCTCCCTTATTCAAGTTTGTTGGCACTCTTCTTTGGCCAGTCCTCACCACAGTATAAGCAAGAGAGTTGTCTCCCGTGATGGCAAGCAAGAACCACATGACTTCTCTGTGGGCATTGCTTTAAAGCTAGTTCAAGCCAAGAAGCACCAGGACCCTTCCAGATATCCGAGTTTCTCATGTTCATTAGATTGGTGTCCAACCACGAAACATGTCCAGGCTGGATGCCCACACAGACTGACTATTTTGTTCAAGTGCATCAGGAAAGAAATAAAAGAGAGAAGTTCTGGTAGGGCAATCCCACCCTCTCCCACAAACACCAACTTCCTTCTCACCACTGAGGGGCGGGAAAAGAAGTGAGGAGAGGAAAAAAGAAGATCTGCTCTACCTTCCATGCTGCATACTGAAAACATTGATCTGAAATCTGCATGACTGAAAAATAACTCATAGAGTGGACTCGGGTCTAGCCTGACACATTCAGGAGACTGAAAAATTTTCTCTTTAGGATCTCCTGGATTTGCTTTCAAAGAGGTAGAGAACTGGTACAAGAAATACAGAAACAATCAAATCAAAATAAGATAAAAAACAGATGAAAAACAGATCTGACCAACACAGGATGGGCAGGAGGGTCTCCCCCACCTCGCCCCATTGTTTCTCTGAGCTTAAGCCAATGCTGCTCAGGGCTTTCAGGGGCGAGGAGGGCCATGTGCATCACAACCCCAGCATGGTACAGCAGGTCTGTCCCCCTGCACTCGCCAGCCCAGCAGATACAATCATCTTCAGGTGGTACCTTGTTCTGAGGGTGTCCAGGCAAATCGGCAGGTACTTATCAAACAGAATGGTCAGGTTGGCTCGCTCAGACTGGATCTCGCGCTTGTCAATCCAGCTGCTCACTGGGGGATTCCAGCCCAGATCCGATGGGTTGATGTACAGGATCCCTTTAGGCCCAGGGCAGGAGACAACATATAGTAAGGACACAGCACAGACTATTCCTTTCCTCCAGCAGAATTTCTCAGCTACTTTCACACAACTAAAACACTGCCAACAAGGGTGCTCTGTTACCTACCCTTTCTTCCTGCCCCACTGCAGAGTAGAAACATCAACAGTGAAGAGACTTAACTCAGGAAATCAGGACACCTTTCATGACCTTGTCCCAAATTCAGAACACGGTCTGGCCTGAGTCATGCTATTGCTCTGGGCCCATTTCCCCATGTGTAAAACTAGAGGACACCTTCATTCCCTTCTCCCATACTTCATGCCCTTCTCCAGAAGATCAGAAGCATTTTGGGATAGGGACTGTCCCTCTTCTCACCAAGTCCACACAGGGATTCACACCACAGGATGACTCTCTCAGCCATGCTGAAGCCAGGATCATCCATCAGCAGTCACAGAGCTCTGGGTAAATCTCCAAGAGGGTGATAGCTCCACATATGGATTTGGGGTCAGGCTCTTCAGTTTATGTGTTTCAGGAACTTACACTTTCCACCAAGGGCATAGAATCATAGAATGGTTTGGGTTGGAAAGGACCACAAGGATCATCTAGTTCCACCCCCCTGCCATGGGCAGGGACACCCTACACTAGACCAGATTGCCCAAAGCCCCATCCAACCTGGCCTTGGGCACTTTCAGGGATGGGGTCTCCACAGCTCCTCTGAGCAACTTGTTCCACTGCTTCACCACCCTCACAGTAAAGAATTTCTTTCTAATCTCCAATCTAAATCTCCCCTCTTTTAGTTTATACCTATTACCCCTTGTCCTGTCACTGCACTCCCTAAGAAACAGCCCCTCTCCAGCTTTCTTGTAGGTCCCCTTTAGGTACTGGAAGGCCGTGATTAGGTCTCCCTGGGGCCTTCTCTTTTCTAGGCTGAACAAGCCCAACTCCTTCAGCCTGTCCTCGCAGCAGAGGTGCTCCAGCCCTCTGATCAGCTTTGTGACCTCCTCTGGACTTGCTCCAGCAGCTCCATGTCTTTCCTGTACTGGAGACCCCAGAGCTGGATGCAGTACTCCAGGTGGGGTCTCACAAGAGTGGAGGAGGAGAATCACCTCCCTCGACCTGCTGGCCACACTGGTTTTGATGCAGCCCAGGACACAGGTGGCTTTCTGGGCTGCCAGCACACACTGCTGGCTCGTGTTGAGTTTTTCATCAACCAGCACCCCCAAGTCCTTCTCCTCAGGGCTGCTCTCCATCCATTCTCTGCCCAGCCTGTAGCTGTGCTTGGCAGCAGTACTCAGTTAAATACTCAGGCTGGGTACTTTCAAGAGGAACCAAGTTCACCCACAAAAGGCTGGTTCATGGCACTAGGTCCTACTTGATCCACGCAAAATCCCAGCGTGAAGCTCAGGCCAGAACTCACCCGCTCTGGACACGGTCGCTGGCGTGGCTGTGCGCAGGTGGCTGATCTCAAAGACCAGCCGCATCGTTGCGTTCAGAGGGATCCTCTCGTTGCTTGCCAGGGTCAGCACCTGCATGGGGCAGACAGACAGGCAGACTAACTTCTCCCCCAGGAACAGGAATGGAAAGCATTCAGCACTTTGCACTGAAGAGCTTGGATGCTGTCAGCCCAGTTCCTCAAGGCAAAACAGCTGATTTCTAGCAGGGAGTAGAACGATCCCTCTCTCTTCCATGACAAAGGATGAACAGCACTCCCTTAGGGTGGGGAAAAAGGTGCAGGATTATGACCCCACTCTATTTTTAAACGACCTGAAGTTATGAACAGGACATCTGCGGTTACTCATGAGCCCAACTCTCCAGGAAAAGGAAATTCCAATGAAAACATGTTTTGAGCTATTTCCCTCACACACCATTTTCTTCGTGCAATATTGTTTGGTTTATCTGAAGAAATACAATTGCGTTATTCTAGGAGATATTATTTCAGCATCTGCATTTCTCCTGGGCTGAATCATGCCATGCAGTCAAAGAATACCAGCTTCTTTAACTTATATTCATTACCTTATTATCATCCATCACAGTATTAAGAGACTCAATCCACATTGGATCAATATCTCCATCTAGTACCATCCACTTGGGACCATCATGTGTGATGTTGGCCAGCTCCCGCATGATCGATGAAAACAGCCCTGTGAGGGTGACAGGAATATGTTGATGGACACCGAAGTTGACACCTGCTCTGACAATTTTCTCCAGCAACTTACTAAAAAAATCCTAATTAATATTTTCCTCTTAAGCATTCAAAACTCTATGCATCTGTATGTAAATACTACAATATCACAAAATGGGTCTAGTCTGCTTTGAATTAAAAAAAACATTATCAGTTACCACCACGGAAAATGACTGCAGACCTACCCACGAGCTTCAATTCCCACTGAGAGTCATAAGGAATACGAGAAGTGAAGAGCAGATACTCAGAGGCAAAAGAAGCCATGAATTACACAATGCAGAGAAAACCATCTGAATATGCCTTGGAAATTTTTTTTTTTTATTTTTTTTTTGTGACTCGAAGTATATCAGGGAAATCAAGATGCACTGAACACTGGGTCATGGCGTTAGTGAGACTGAGGGGAGAACAAGCACAGAATGACATTGAATGGCAGAACAAAATGTCAGTAAAATCAAGGAGACAGAGGATGCAGCATCTCGAGGGGAGTAAATAATGAATGTTAAGAAGACCAAGAAGGCTGGGAATAGAGCAGCAGTACTGCAGAGCAAATGAAAGCTCCACATAACTACTGCTCTCCTCTACATGTGAAAATACCTAGGGAGATACTGGTCTTCATGAAAAAACATCAGGCAAACATTAAAAAAAAAAAGCCTCTTCTGGTGAATTGTGACAAGCACACTTTTTTTTTTCCTTCAGGACAAGCTAATTCTTTGTGATCCAGATCAGGAATTAGTGGCATTACATGACTGAGGACAAAGCTTGTGCACAGCAAATGCAGAGCAGCTCACCTGAAACAGGTATGCGAGGCTGAGATGGGGTCAAAAAAAATAACATTTCTCTGGCTCTGCCTTGACTCAGCTCCTCACGTGTTGATCACATGCCTTGGAAACCGCTCCAACATCATTACTATCAGAAAGAGCAACTGTCTCCGAGCATCGACGCTTCCCTCATACACCGCGACAGTAGCAGAGAGGAAAGTGCCTCTCTCCTAACCCTGTGCATCCACACCACAGAGTGGTCTTGGGATTTAAAAGAAGAGATTGCTCCTACAAAGAGCACTTTTAGGATTCCCTTGTGGGACCTTTTACCACCTACCATGTATAACCTTTTCAACTCCTGATAACGAAAGGAGCACAAGGTTGAAAATGGGAAGAGGAAAAAAGGGGCTGATCCGTAGGGAACATGTCCTCTCTCGTTAGGCTGTGGTGAAGATGGCCTTGCTGGTCTTTGACAGCAAGAAACAAAATTTTCAGGAATGGTTAATGCAGAAAACAGGCTTCTGCCTTGAAACCTCAGGCAGGGGTCCTGTAAGCTCCCTTGAAACACTACAGGCCAGAAACCACGGGGCAGCCCCCTTGACCGTGTCCCTCCCACAGCCCTCTGTCTGCAGCCAGCCTGCAGAGTTCAGGCTGCATCCCACACTTCTTCTGTCACTTTGATTTAGGGTGCCTAATTACAATTAAAAAGAAATTAACCCTGGTACTGGAGCAAAGCAGGGGGTCAGGAGGGGTCCGTGGCGGAGGCCAAGGGAGGTGGGTGGCAGCTCATCTCCTGGCAGACTTCTGGCCGAGGATGATTTACGGCAACGTCTTCCCCGACCTCCCCCACACCTCCCAAACCAGCCGCACACGTAAATTAAAGCTGCCTTTACGTATTAGTCACAACCGAACATTTTCACTCCAGATTCCTATAATCTTTCAGCAAGTTTTAAACGCTCATCTTATTTTCCTCAGGAGTAATCGGGATCAATGGACTGGCAAATGTCGATGCACTACAGAGCTCGGGCAGCAATATTAAATGGAAAAACACTGCTTTAGGGCTGCCGTGTGTGTACTACCAGCAAGGGAAACCTGGGGATGGCACATTTTGGGGGACCTCAGTGCACACCATCAAGCAGGAGGGAACACTTTTCCATCACCAGCCAACCCCAAAAAACTGCCTGCCTCATTTAGGAACTGTTGGTATTAAGGGACATGATAATTATTCTTAGGGCAATAGGATGAATTAGGTTTTTGCTATACCTCCCATATGAAGATCAAAAAGCTAAAACATCCTATGTACCTTTTCAACAACTGCCACGTGGTTGTGAGCTGCAGACAAGCACCTGAGCTTTCAGACCTGCATACAAAGAACCAGTCATCCGGCTGCTGCTCAGGAAGTTCATTAAAAATATCCTTCTCTGTCATAGAATCACAGAATGGTTTGGGTTGGAAGGGACCACAAGGATCATCTGGTTCCAACCCCCCTGCCATGGGCAGGAACACCCTACACTAGATCAGATTGCCCAAAACCCATTGCCATTGCCATTCAACCTGGCCTTGAATGCTTCCAGGGATCCAGGGGCAGCCACAGCTTCTTGGGGCACCCTGTGCCAGGGCCTCAGCACCCTCCCAGGGAAGGATTTCTTCCTAACATCCAATCTAAATCTCCCCTCTTTTAGTTTATACCCATTACCCCTTGTCCTGTCACTGCACTCCCTAAGAAACAGACCCTTGCCAGCTTTTCTGTAGGTCCCCTCTAGATATTGGAAGGCCACAATTAGGTCTCCCCAGAGCCTTCTCCTCTCTAGGCTGAACAAGCCCAACGCCCTCAGCCTGTTCTCATAGGAGACGTGCTCCAGCCCTCTGATCTACAGGTTCAGGCAGGAAAAGGCATTTACCATCTTTCCATTCTCTTGTTGCTGGGTTAATGATGCCAAAAAGCTCATCGTTGGTGACTGCCTTGGGGTTGAGGTCTGCCCAGACAGGACGTCGCTTCATTATCTGGTAAGTCTTGTTCAGGGATCTCATCACCTGAGACTTTCCTGTGCCTGCGTTACCCACCACAAAGACAGAGTGCCGGACCGTCAGCAGCTCCTCCAGCTGCACCACCTGAGAAAAACAGTCCCAAATTTTAGAGAAAGATGCCAAACTGAAGTTCAGATCTACAAAATAATTCCCATCAGGCCTCTTCTTTAGAAAGATGTGACCCGGAGACACAAATTGATTTGACATTGGGTTTGTTCTAGCCACTTTAGTCACGATGGGTGACATCCTCAGCGTGCAGTCAAACCTCCAGCACTATTTACAGCCATCAGGTGATGAGGCTCTGCTCTCCAGGGGCCGCATTTTCATCAGCCTACAAGAGTCAGCCCCTTTCTAAACTCAGAGACTGAGACAGTGCTGGCTTTAGGGGCAGGGGCAACTGTGCCAGCCCCAGCATAGTTGACTGCCCTCCACTGAGGGCCACCTGGAAGGGGAATATTGTGCAGAACCCTCTTCGTAGAAGCAAAGTTAGTTCAGAAAACCCAAATGATTTGATGGTGATGTAGGTACAGCAGAAGATCGCTTGGTCTTACTTTGAGCACAAAGTTGTCCTCAGCCTGCAGCCGGAGGTCCAGCACAGCCTGCCTCACAAACGACTCAAAATTCAGGTCACGCTTCCGAGGCACATCCAGTGCAGGGAAAAGATCCCCAATCAGTCCCATAAACACGGGCACATCGTCGGTCACAATCTTGGGGATGTTGAAGTCACGAAGAGAGCGCATGAGAACCTGGTCTTCAGGTCGCTCTGGGTCACCTCGTTTGAGGGAGCCGGCAACAACTAGCACTGACTTAATAGCACGCAAGCCCCAGTCGTAGTGATCCTACATGAGACGAAAAAAAAAGGAGGGATGAGTTTATGCTTAGAGACTACATTGCCATGTGAGACAAAGAACCAGAACCTCCAAACTGCCAGGTAAGTCAGCAATGGAAATACAGTCAAATCTGTTATTTGCATCGTGACCAGAGACCTCCACCAGCCTGAGTTACCTCACTTCCATTTCAGTAGGTGAGATTCCCATCAGGGACTGTATTAAAGAGTCACATAATCCATCTGTCCATACCATCACGTGGCCTCAGAGTTGGCAGTAACACAGCAGTAGGACTTGCACTCTGGGACCTAAGCAATTTGTTTCACCTAAATCATAAAGCAGCTAAAGCAAGGCCAGTTGGACCCCGGATCTGCAGGAGCTTCCGAGCTGAAAGGCTCCATTAAGAGGCCCCAAATACCCAAGTTTCTCCATCCAGCCCATCACAGCATTACAAGCTTGTTTGGTCTCAGAGGGAGTCCACCAAGCAGGGGCCAGTAAAGACACTGCTGAAAAAGGACCACAAAAAGGCATGAGAGAAATGCTCAAGACAAAAACCAATTCTTTATATTTCTACTCTGCTAACGCCCTCCAGAGCACAGCTCAACAGCTGACTGCTTTGTGTGGGAGGCCATGGCCATCAAGACCTCCAAGGCCCAGCACAGTTTCTGTGGCAAGGCATCTCCCACCCAGCCTCATGCCAAGATCAGGTTTTCCATCTGAAGTCCTGATTCAGCTCTTCTCGGGACTCAACATGCAAATGATGACAAGGAAAAATATGTTCTGCTTTGCACTGAACGTGACCTTACTTGGTCAACGCCTGACAAAACCTGGAACCGTGAGGCTAAACTCAGAGAGGGGCAGACATCATAAATCCCACTCAGGCAGGAGAATCAATGCAAACTAAGAGACTGGAAAGCAAAGGGTCAGTGAATACTGCTCCACATATGGTGTCATTTGAGTCCATTGAAAGATCTCTCCCATTAACGCTGCTTTTGTCTCTGCAGATCCTTCAGTAAAGCAGTCTGGAAATTTTGTTGCTCTGATTTCCTTCTCTTCTCCCAGCAGCTAGCGCAAATGCAGTTATTAAATAAAAGCTGTGAAGCTTTAGCCATGGAACTGAGTGGCAGAGCACCATGTTTCTGCTGCTTTTGGAGATCAACAGGCTGCATTGTACCATCCGGCCACAGCAGCGGGCTCACCTGCTTTGACAGGAGCTCTTTGCAGAGTTGGTACAGAGTAATGAACTTCCTGGCTAATGCCCGCGCCTCAATGAATCCCTCGGCCACCAACATAATTTCACAGATCAGCTCAAAGTCTGGCACAACCATTGCGCACGGCCTAAAAAGACAGGCAAGAGAAGATTGCAGAATATTTCTTGACAACAGGTCTTAGGGGCAGTGGATTTGCAGCTTTATCTTACAGATCTTCTCCTATGAGTCAGGTCTGACTCTGCCTTTCCCATCCCAAGTGACAGAGCTCCTTTGCCCTTCCCGGGCACTCCCAGACCCAGGCTTGTTGCGCAAGGCAGAAGCTGTCTGTGAATCCCTGATGCAAGTGAATTCCCCAAGGAAACGAAGTAAAGCTTGGATGTTCCAAAAGACCATTTCTGCCAGTTTTATAACACAGGTCATAAACCCTGACCTGGACTCACCTGAAGAGAGCTTTTAAATTCTCAGGTAACTCGGTTCGCCCTGCATAACCAGGGTTCATGGTGATGAAAATGCCTACTGAGGGTACTAAGTTAATGTCTTCTCCAAGAAAATTGAAGGATTTCTTCTTCTCCCGTATTGCATCCTGCACACTCTTCACCTAGAAATCAAGACTGTATTATAGTATCAGAGTTCAGTTATGAAAAACACATCAGACAGCAGCGTTGCCTTCCTTACACTTGGCCTCATGACGAATGGGGACTGTTTTCTTTTGATTTTTTACTGGTCATATACAGCTTTATACGCTGTTTGGAGTAAATCTGTACGGCAATATCAATCTTCCATCACAATCAAACTCTGACAAAGCAGAAGAGAGCTGAAGAGACTGAGCAGCCAAAGTGCAGGGAGTTGCAAAAATTTGCACCTTTGCTCCGTGAGACAATGATGGACATTGGTCAGGAAGAGCAACTCAGGAGCAGGAAACGCCCCCAACACTGCCTGCATCTCACCTTGGCTTTTGGCAGCACCCGTGGGACACTTCTCAGCACACAGCAAAAACACCATCGAAGACTAAATCTTCTCTTTGAACTTCCCAACCTAGCTGGAGGCCAGACGCACGGGACGAGGCGCAGGGCTGTTCAGGCACCCACAACACAGCCAACACCCAAGTGCACTCCCAAGAGCCTGACACTATATGGGCCCCTGATTCCCTTTGCGCATCTTCACCTCTCCCCACACACTGTTGCTCTTCATGACGTCCCAAAACACTCCTGTTCCCTGACTAGGTCCAGAAAAGGAGCAGTATTTCCCAATCACCTTGGCCTCAGTTGAATTGCAAATTGATCACTTGACATCACTTTTAAAGATTTTGGGATATCAGATGGTTACTTTAAAACAAAAACCAAAAGGCAGGAGCTGTAAAACCTCCCCTTCCACCTTCACTTATTAATATCATATTGTTTTTTTATATCTGCCTGATTGCAGCTTTGTTCTTTTCATTCCTCAGCTTCCAAAGAGAGCAAGTTTATTAAAGCTAGATCACCTTTCTGCAAACAGCATTTCAGCAAGGGAGAAATCTCTCTATATTCACTGCTTTAAACTTACTTCTGTTTGCCATCTTAAAGTTAAGCAATTAATCGAATTTTCCTCTGTAAGGAACCATATCGACATTAGCTGCATGACTAAGACAGCCAATTAAACATCGCCATGGTTACACTCCTAATAGCAGCCAGGGGACACGATGATGGAATGACAGCCGTGCTGCTTTCTTCAGATGCCGTGCTCCAGCCAGGAGCGAGGGAACCATTAGCAGTTGAGTCATATCTGGGCTTCTTTTGTTCAGCTTCCCTTTTTATTTTAAGATCCTCAAAGACTTTTTTCAATGACAACTTTAAACTAGAACCTGACGGAAGGGAAATTGAGAGGGAACAATACATAAACTCCTGTGCCCGCCTGGGGCTTCTTTGGAATGTCACATAAGGTACCAGTTTTGAGTGAAAGAGAGATGAGAAGAGTGAGGAGCTCACAGAGGGGTTCAGAACAATGTTTTTGACCAAAACATTACAATAGCGTAGAAAATTCTGAGCTCTAGATCTTTCTTTCTGCAATACTGAGCCCCAAAGGGGGTCTAGGAAGAATTCAGCACCTCAGTCAGCCATTGGGATCCTAACACCTGCACTCAACTGACACTTGGGTCCAGAAGAACTTAGATACTCTGGCATCTCAGTTTTCAGCACTGAAGACTGCCACGGCTCAAAACTTTCGGTTCTGCCCATGCCAGAGCTGTCCTGGTTTGGGCAGCACCGGTGAGCACACACCCTCCGCTCAAACTCGCCGGGCAGCTGGATTTACCTGGCGTTCTCAGAGAGCACCCATGAGATTTAGGGTCTGGACAACATCCAGACAGTGCTCTCCTTCAAAGCAAGGGCTGAAGGGTAGCAGGGGCTCTCATCCTGCTGCCCCATGGTTGTCTGGGCTGTCCCAGATTTCACCTCCGGCAGAGGAGATTCACACCCACCCTGGGTGCCCCTTCACCACCCACTGGGCGCATACGGCCAGGGTACGGAATGGCTCTCCGCCTGCAGTCCCTTCCCCTGGATAAAATAATTCCGGATTTCCTCATGGGCGGGTAAGAGGATGGGAAGGAGAAGGCAAAGTGCCAGATTATATACAGGCACAAGAGAACGGGACTCTAGCAGGATGGGGAGGGCAGTCTCCTTACCAGCCCTTCTCCCAGCACTGCTGCTGTGCTTCACAAGAGACTTGCCAACAAAATGCACTAAACGGTTAGAATAGAGAGGAGAAATCATTCTACAGGGAAAACACCTATGCACAGTCAAACAGTGCTCTCCTAGCTTTAAGCCCGCGCTGTCAGGGCATCCGAGGCAAGCACCCAGCCGGCGCCGGCTCTCGGGAGCACCGCTCTGCACACTGGGGCTGCACGCAGTCCTCCTGGGAAGCGTGCCACTCGCCGGGAACACCCTCCAAAGGCATGTCGCAGAGCTCTCCTTACAGACACTGGAGTTAAATCTACAGCCAGATGAAAAGAGGAGGAGGAAGGGAGGGAGACTGACTGCACAGTCTTGGTGACAGGCAAACATTAAGAAAATTAATCTTGAATACATTCCTGTTTTCTGAATACGGCACACGACCTGCGCCTGACTGGCAGCAATAAGTAACCCCCAAAAGTCCAGCAGGCCATGGATCTGCCCCAAGAAACACCCTTCCCCTCCGTGGAAATTATTCCCTTCGTGGCAGGCTGAGCAGCCTAAGTCAAGGCAGCTCTCCTCCCCAAAACGATACACTGCAATTATCTCACAGCAGATTAATGGCACAAGCGTCTTCCTCCGGAGGAACAGGTACAGAGCCGCAGCATGTACTGACCTGGGAACAGATGTTCTAAAGAACTGCCTCAACAAAAACGCTGCAACTGGGGAAGAAAAGAAGTGACAAAAATGTTTGCAGCACATCACTGCTACATTTTGTCAGTGCTGTGATGCTCATGTGATTAATCTTGGGAAACAATCCCTCACCTGCCTACACACGGAACGGAAACTCGCGACACGCACCTTCCATATTGACCCTCCCTCCACAGGCTGCAGCACGGCTCTGCCTTGTTTGTATTTACTTACCAGCATTTCTCCACTTACCTGTACAGCAACCACAGAAAGGACCTCAACTGAGATCCTGTTAAATTCATCAAAGCAGCCCCAGGCTCCCGTCTGGGAAAGGCCTTTGTAAATATTCCCACAAGACTGGAAAAAAAATTAAAATTACAAGAGTGAAATCACAAATGGAATCAACTCCAGTAAAAAATGGATTTTGTTTCCCAGCCTGTTTATTTATAGGAATTTACAGTCTATTGTGGGTATTTAGAAAAGTGCACGGAAACAGCAGTCACAGCTCAATTAGAATATTTATAGCTCTGCACAGTTTGCCACTTGATTTGCTAATTGCACTTTCTCGACATATCTGTGCACCGGTTTCATTTAAAGGTGACCTGCGCTGAGTTACTGACGGCCCCACTTCCTGGGAGAGCCCATAAGCTGAATAAAATATGATCTGAGGCCACCAAAATCCCTGCGCTGTGCCAGATCAGCAGAGAGCAAGACTCAGGCTCACAAATCAGCGTTCTGCAGCGGCTGAAGGTTCAGCACCTTTTGGCCTTATTTTGGGAGGAGATCCTGAGAAATCCAGGACAGGTCCCTTCCCATGCCAGGGCCTGTCAGCGTGAGAACATGCCAAGAAGAAATGACCAGGGTCAACGTATCAGCACAGCCTTGGTCTCAACTGGATAGGCCAAAATTTTCATCATAGAATCATAGAATCCCAGACTGGTTTGGGTTGGAAGGGACCACAAGGATCACCTATTTCCAACTCCCCTGCCCTGGGCAGGGACACCCCCCACCAGCCCAGGCTGCCCAAAGCCCCATCCAGCCTGGCCTTGGGCACTGCCAGGGAGCCAGGGGCAGCCACAGCTTCTTGGGGCACCCTGTGCCAGGGCCTCAGCACCCTCCCAGGGAAGGATTGCTGCCTCCCAGCTCAGCTCCATCACTCCCCTCTTTTAGTTTAAACCCATGACCCCTCGTCCTGTCACCGCACTCCCTGATAACCAGCCCCTCTCCAGCTTTCCTGTAGGTCCCCTTTGGGGACTGGAAGGCCGCAATTAGGTCTCCCTGCAGCCTTCTCTTCTCCAGGCTGAACAAGACCAACTCCCTCAGCCTGTCCTCATGGGAGAGGGGCTCCAGCCCTTGGATCAGCTTTGTGGCCTCCTCTGGACTCGCTCCAGCAGCTCC
>VWZZ01004632.1:0-33235 GCA_013399095.1 Psophia crepitans | reverse complement strand
GTGTGAGGGGTCCTGCCCTGAGGGGGACGGGGCGGCAGAGACCCCGTGGGATGGACTGACCGTAACCCCCATCCCCATCCCTCTGTGCCACTGGGGGGGCACGGAGAGATCGGGGGTGAAGGGAAGGGAGGGGTGGGGGAGGGGTTTTAAGATTTGGTTTACTCTACTCTGATTTCTTTGGTAATAAATTAGATTAATTTTTCTAAGTTGAGTCTGCCTTGCCCGTGATAGTAATTGCTGAGTGATGTCCCTGTCCTTATCTCTACCCCTGAGCCTCTTGTTAGATTTTCTCTCCCCTGTCCAGTTGAGGGGGGAGGTGACAGAGCCGCTTTGGGGGGCACCTGGCCTCCAGCCAGAGTCAACCCGCCGCAGTAGTTTACATTCAAGCGAACTCCATCACTGGGGAGCTCAGCAGCTGGTATTACGTACTTTAGCTTCCTGTAATCGTCCATGGAGGGACAACTGCAGGGACAGATAAGCTGAGCAGTAGTTTGATTCTTAAGTTTCATACTTCAATTCGTCTTATGAAAGACAGAAGATTCAGAAAACAGGGAAAAAACCCTTCTCTTTCAAAAGCCACCCGTGCAGAGGTACTATGGGATAGCTTAGTCTATTTTCAGTCTGTATCCTCTCCCTTACTGAGGGTATTTGTAACAAGCTCGAAGATTAACCTTCAAAATGTGCTAGAAAAATTCAAATAAAAAACTTTAGTTAGAAAAAGGCCACAGCCTTCTTTCCACCTATCCAGAGTGGGACCAAGAGCTGTGGTGTAAGGAGGAATTAAATTACACACCACCACATCTTCCAGCTTTTCTCACGCATAAAGGAAGAGTAGGGAAGCTCTACAATGTCTCGGCAACAGATGTCCACACAAGGGACAGGAGAGCAGACTCCACTGGACGGTTCTGATAGACGAGGTCTTCTCTCTCACCTGCCCACTGCAGTCACAGGGTTCACTGAAGTTGACGTATTCCTCCTCTCTACTGTACATTCCCAGGCCAACCTTGGTTGGCTTTTGCTCAGAGTCCAGCTGGAATTTCATCTTGACCAAACTGTCGAAGAGTTTGGAAAGATGTCTTTGAACCTGCAAAAGAACTTGTATAAATAAAGCGACTGAGACAGGACAAGCAGAATGGAGATCTCCATACATGTCACAGGCACAATGATGTTCACAAAACGTGATCTTGGACACCTTGGTGGCACCACATCTTGTCATACATGGCCAGGATACTGCCAATGCAAGCCTCTTGCTGTGTCTCCTAATACTTCCACCCATTTCTACATCATTTAGAAGTCAGACATGCCTTAATAAGTCATATTTCCCCATGGGGAAATCTCCCATATAGGGAAAAAGCACAAAAAAATATTTAAGCATCGCATGACCTCCTAGTCCCAATTTCCCTACATGTAGTGATGACAGGTCTCTAGCTATTGCTCCACCTCATCCTACTCTCAGCACACTGAGGAGTCTTCTTCACTACGAATCTTGCTGTTTTTTCACTACTAGAAATCAACTTTGAGCAATGAAAAGTCCTGAATTCTCCTCCATGGAGAAAAGAGACCTTTAATTCTGCCCAGGACCCCCGATAAACATCTCAACAGCCCAGACGTTGCCAAGACCCATCTTGCGCTCTTTCAGAAGGAAAAGAATAATTCAGTCTTGTGCTGTTCGCATCCAGCTGAGTTTGAAAAGCCAACAGGTAGATGCTAGCATCGCTGCTGCTGGGTCTTAACATCAGCCCCTGCCTGCTGGGAGCTGAGCAGGACACCAACGCTTCTTCCAGATCACAGCTAAATCACTGCGTATGTCACACACCACCACCAACGCAGACAGGCCTCTCCCAGGACTGACGTTCCCACGGCAAGAGTCATCTCACAAAGCTGTGCAGAGGGTGCCTCTCTCAGTGACAGACAGAGACAGGGAGAGGGGTAGACACCCATGGGTGGGCTGAGAAATGAGGACAGCTCCTGATACTTGCTGCTCTAATGCTTTCAGAGAAAGACGGGTAGACTTGGTCATTTAATTCTGCCTCGCTGCCTCATGAAGGATTACAACATTCCTTCGCACAAGCTGTGCTGCAGGTGGACATAGCTTGGTAGTCTTCTTACACACGTTCATGCAGGGCCATATCCTGGAAGATGCTCAGTACCTCCAAGAAGCAATGGGCACTCAGCATCCTCCCAGATAAGCAAATCTCCTTTCAGATCTTAAGTAAACCACGGAAACCTTTTCTTACATCTAAAAGTTTCTGCTCACAAATCCCCACTGCCCATTCTCAGACCTTGGCCAGTCTGCGAGGCTTCGGACACGCTCCAGCACTTGGTGCAATCCTGCCACCCAAGCCCTGAAGGCACCTGGATCTGCACAAGTTCAATACCCAGTTCAAGAGGATCATATTGTTGTGTATTTAATCCTCCTTTAGGAATTATCAGACTTTGAAACTACCGTGGAAAGTCTGACAGTGTATCCCTGTGTGATCCTACTTGACATTTACTTTGATTTTACTGCAAATAGTTTTGAATAACGGAAAACACCAGGAATATCTCCCTACTCCATGGATCATTTCAACACAGTATCTTTTCTTTGCTTCCTGTGGTTTTTTTCTCTCCATTTTAAGTATCAATCAACTATGTATTTAGGATACTCCGTGGGCTGAAATCATCCAGCAGCAGAAACAGATACAAGCAGCGTTAAAAGTTAGTTGCAAAAAACCGCAGCATTTCCAAATGCCCCTGCAAACCTGCTCCATCCGTGTGCTCCCAATGAATGCTGCAAATGCTGAAAAGAGTAAAGAAGGTGAGATTACTCACTACCGAAAGATGGAATAAGGAATTCATTCCTCAACCGACACTCCTCATTTGCTGTGAACATTTTGATTGGTTTCACACACCAGCCTCAGGATAAATGACGCATCCCAAACAAGGCCAGCCAGCGTGCAGCACTGCCCAGCAAAGTGGCCGAGGTTTCCTGACAGCAGCTCCTGTAGCACCAATAATTAACCCTAACGCTGGTGTGCGCTGTATGGAAAAACACCTGCAGAACTGCTTGGGACTGAATCCTCTGAACCCTGCCCCGGGGGATAGGAGGTGTCTGTGCCTCTCTGGGGAATGGGGGCAAGAGCACAGTGAGCCCATTTCCTACGGCAGGAAAGTTACTACGAGTTCCTCCACAGGACGACCCAGCAATCCACCCAAGTCAGCAGGAGGAAGGGTGTACTTGGAGTGATTTCCCCACACCTGGCACTCAGGCACCATCCCTAGAAACGCAGCCTGGAGAGGAGACACCTCTGCGGTCAGATGGCACAGAAGCCCAGGGCAGGAGGTCAGACACCCAGCCTGGCCCCTGATCTGCACAGGGATGGCAACCCAAGAGATTTACTTGCTTGCCTTGGCCACAGCCACTGTCTGACCACCAGCTGTCTTACCTCTTTTCAGGTTGCGCTCTTCTCTCCCCCTATAATCAGGACATCCCAAAGGCCTTTGCATGCAGGAAGGAAGAAGTGGCTGACAAGCCTCTTCTGCCTAAAAAAATGGACCTCTTCAAGCCATCAGTTGTCAACACTGCCAGGTTTGCACGCCCAGTCTGTGGCGCTTTCAACAGCAGATGCTGTTTGGTGGTATCCCAGGTTGGGGATCCAAGGTCAGCAACAAGTTTTGGCTGAGACTTCCAAGAAAGATGCTTTCCTCCAACCTCATTGTATCCCAGCAGAAACAAACTCACTGTTTTTATGACATCAAAAACATAGCTCTACTCTGTGCAGCTCTTTCAGAACCATTTGCAAGCATCACCAGGGTTAGATCAGACAACATACAGTGCATATGTTGCCTTTCAAAGATGACAGATGAAGGCCAGCTGTGAAAGAATTATTATTAATCCAAGAGAGAGTGGGGAAAAAACCTCTCAAGAAAGGATAAGCCACAGGAGAGTCCCAAGACAGCATCTTCCACTGTGACACTGCTGACAGCTGGAAAATGCAAAGGTGATGCAGTGCAAGGCTTACCAGCTGTGGGTTGGTGCCATTGGAAAGGATATCCAATAAATCTGCAGAAGAAATGAAGTAAAACCTGGGAAAGACCAACCTCTTCATGTCCAAATACTCAGCCAAAGCCTTCTCACACAGAGACAGCCTGGGGAGACAAAGCAGATAAACAGAGCCCAGGACAGGTAGGTAAATACCCTGTCATGTTTCATGCTACAGCCTGGGTTATCAGGCAGATACATACATATACGTAAATTATACAGATTATTCTTCCCTACCACAGGGAAATGCCAGTCATGAGCCTGTAGGCCGGTCCTCTACAGCATTTTCCAGGTAGATCAAGAAAGCACATAGTAACTCATAGATCTCTCTCTACTCCCAAGGGTCAAACAGCCTAAGAGTCAGAGAAACCTCATAAAACCAGCAGAAACCCCGGTAGAAGAAGAGGCCAGAAAGGGTTTGCAGCCTGACCTACTGTTTTAGACAAGCTCTTATCTGCCACAGGTGATTTCACACTGGGATGAAAGTCTCCATAACGGCTCTTATTCTAATGAGCCACATTTAAAAGTCTGATTCAAACCTACTCAGCTTTTTGTGTTTGCAAAGCCTGAAAGGAAACTTGTTCGCTCCGATCTAAAATGAATCTTTCAGGGTTTACATGCTAAACTGCTGCTGAGCTTACGAAGCTCACAAATAACAGCGTTCTGTGAGGAACGCTGGCCTTATCTGATTTAAAAAACAAAATCTTTATTTCAAATGGGTAGTTACTACTGACACAACAGCTATCCTATTAACTTTTAAGTGTGCTCCAGGTAGACCAGCTCATATGTTAAGTGAGAAATGTATCCACCTCAGGACACTGAGGTCTTTCTCAGCGAGTCCATTTACACCATGTGTGAAGGGTATACATGCCGAGATAATTTAGTAAATTAAAGAACATGGGCTCAGCTCTGCTGCAGATATGCCTGCTTGGACTGCTAACTAGACATTGAAGACATTGTATTTGGGGTGGCGGTGAGGCCGTGCGTTACTAAGCCAGCCGAATGCCTAGCTGTGCACGTGTGCAAACCAATACTCAGGATGAGAGTTTGCACCTACGCAAAGCCAGACTCTGCTCTGGGGTCTTCAGGGCGACGGATCACAAACAAGAAGACTGGAGAAAGAGCAGAAATGCTGCAACTTGTGAATGCAAAGAATGCGCAGTCTGGGAAGAAAGCCTTGGAGAAGGTTAAACAGACTTCTTAGAGTGGAGCCCAGTCTCTGACAAAATGCTGGGACTGAGGTTCTACCTACCTACTCTGAACGTCCTCCAGTTGCTGGGACAGACCTGGTTTATTGGTGGCTTCAATTACATTTGGGGTTTTCTGAGCTTCATAGGCGAGTTCTTTAAAATCCCCATCAATTCCTTCAAAGCGTTTGGAGTCCTAAAAAGTAACAGGAAGAACTTGTTCATAGTAAAACACTAATTTTCTGCTAAAAGGTCTCATCCTCTGGGTGCTGTGTTTGGGTTAGGGGAAAGACTCTCTGCAGAGAGCCTTCTGGATAGCAGAGAGATGGACCTGTCCACCATTTCAGAAGGGGTCTTCCACCCAGTGCCTGAAATAAGGCTCCAGTCGGGCACTCACCTTCTTGTCACTATATCCCAAAGGGGCTATGGACAAAGGGATCCCTGCAGAAGCCGGTGCCTAGGACCAACCCTTTTCATGGGACTGAATTCCCCTTTGAATATCTCCTCAAAACTCTTCCTCTTCTGTGACCAGGTGAAATATCAAGTGTCCCCAGCCACAGCAGCAGGAGATGCTCCCACACAGGGGAAAGGCTACCACTCCATATGAGTTCACTCTTCCGTCCTGCTACAGCGTAGGAGTCCCAGTGCACACCCCTGAACCGGGTACGATGACACTTGTCCTTGCCGTGAGTAAGGCTGTGGAAACCCCACGTCAGCAGCACAGGAGCACACTGACAATTATGCTCTGCACCTAACACAGACTCTAATTTTTGGAGCTAAACAGTGAAGAATAGATAAAGCCATGTTCAAAATGTCCCTTTTTCCCAAGTCAGGTCTCCCGAGTGAGCCAGGACTCTGAATGAAAGTGCTCCAAGCTGCCCTGGCAACGCTTCCCGTTAACCCGTGTTCAGCCCCAGCAGCAAGGCTCTGGCCGGAGGGTTGAGCCCTCCTGACACACAGGCTATGTAGCCAGCTTCAGATGTGCATCCCATGCCAGCACATCCTCCCCCAGCCCTGCATGGATCCTGAGGAGGTTCAGCCTTCAGAGGCTTTGAGCTTCATCCTCCCCTTAGGGCAGGGCAGAGGCTGCTGATTTGGGCCACCTGCCAGACAGGTATTGAGACGCGGACAGCTGCCCGGTAGGATGCAGATCTAAATCATGATGCGATTTTATCCACACCGCCAGAGAGCTGTTGGGTATGAACAGCTTGCTGGCACACAGTACAGCCCCCAGCGCAGCGCTTATTAGCACCCATATATATCGTCCAGCAAGCGAGGTGTGCCCGGCGCTCTCCAAAGCAGGGGGAGGAGCAGCCCAAGCAGACCAGCGTGAAGGGATGGAGGCAGGGTGGTGTATCATCCGGCTGTGCACACCCCCTCGGGGTGTCAGTCCCCCAGCAGTGCTGTCAGTGACGCTGCACGACGCAGTCAGCTGCAGTTCACTCGTGAGTGAAAGGCAGGTTCCTCAGCATGACTGCGGGGGTCCGGCAGGGCCAGGAACCAGCTTGGAAGATTTTCTTAATAATCACGGGAAAATGTGGAATGAGGCTGGAACCTGGACTCAAGACACACCCCCAGGAGGTCACCAATGACAATCCCATTCCATTTTCCGAAGCTGCTCTCCCCCTGCACCAGCGCTGAAGGCAGGGAAGGGGATGCTGCCAAAGCTGCCCGGTCCAGTTCTGATTTAATGGTTTGCAATGTCTGAGTGATTACCCCAGTCCCTTCCCCCCTGAGGAAAGAGGGAACACGCCTGCAGCACTGACGGAAGCTTTCCTCACGCTCAGGCTCCGGGAACTCTCTGTTTGCTCTGCAGCGGTGAAGGGGAGAAAATCAGTTGCTCTGTATGGCTCAAGCACAACCTACAGGACAAAAACTGGGGCAGCACTCGGGGAACTGCTATAGCTCTGAGGGAGCCCCCCAAAAAGCAAGGCAGTAGTAGAACAGCCCTGCCTTGAGGAACTTGGCATTAGAGATAACTCTATTTCATACAACGGAGGCTCTTCTTCAGCGCTTTCCAAACAGGAAAACCAGGATTTGGGGTTCCATACCTTGGGAAGCTGTGCCCGTATGTCCTCTGAGCCTACGAATATGCTCTCCAAGTGAGACCACAGACGCTGTACTTCGAACCAGAGAGAAATGACGGAGTCTGCAGTGGACAGCTTCCTCTGCCATGCAGACACTTCCTCCAAGAAGAAAGCAACGTATTTGGATGTCATTAAATTTTGCAGCTGCACCTGGTTGTCTTCTAAAGTTTCAATGAGCTCCTCATCTGACTTCAGCAATGGGATGTTCGTCCGGGGGTGAGGCTCATACTGAAACTCCATGGTGCTCCAAGTCATTTTTAGCTCCTTCAGGACCTTCTCCATACTCATTTCTCGCACTGCTTTGTCCACAATGTCACGAACCTCATCCTCAAAGTTATGCAGGTTGAGATTCAGGAGGTCAGCCAATGTGGTGTCCGAGTCCATCTCAAACCTCACGCCCATCATCTGCATCAGTTGGTTCCAGTGTCTTTCTCTAATGGCGGGGTTTTGAAGTTCTGCCACAGCTTTCAGGGCTGTCAGCATGTTCTTCACTTTGCTGTCCAGCCCGGTGAAAGCATCCCACGCCCTCATTTCCTTATCCAAATTCCGAATGTCTCTTGCAAATTTTTTACACTCCAGATCCATGTTTTCTACATTAATATCTACCCATTTGGTGGTCTGCCAGTCATCAAGGCTGGTGTTCACAAGGGAGATCATATCCCAGAGCTCTTTGAGAAGACACAGCTCCTTTCTGCACTGCTTCAGTTGTTTATAATCTGGCACCATGACTTCAAACAGACCAGCTGATTCATAAATCGAGGTCATGGCTGACTCCATTTGTTTAATCTCAATGTGCTTTGCATCCAGCAGTTGATAAGGCTTTTCGGTGTCAAACCTAGAAAGAAATGTTTATTCTTCATAAGTGATATTGTAACAACTTCTAAAGAAAACATTAAACAAACGGTGCCTCTAAGAGACAAAGTAGAGATGAAACGTCCATAGTACACATTGATGGTACAGCTACATGGCACTCCTGACGCCACCTTACAGTGATACTGTACACTCAGCATCCAAATTCAATCTCTTGCTGACACTGGACAGCCTTCCCAGGGACAAAACACCCCAGGTATAACAGACACAGCACTGCGAGGAGGTAGGAAATGTATGCAAAGGCTCAAGTCTACATCCTCAGGACACACAGAGGGGATCCCATAACACTGTTTTTCCTCAGGGCTTCTCTGGTGCTATGATTTGCCCATACCTGAATGGTGCTTCTTTCCGAAATCGCTCCCTGAATCTGTGCTGCTCAGCATCAAACGCCGCACAGCTCTTGCGCAGACCTGTCATTTCGTTTGCCTGCAGAGGAGCCACATGCTGTTTCACAGCTATCGCCAGCTTCTTTATATTGTTCCATTTTTCTGGCAGCTCCTGCAAGCAAAATTTAAATGCTGGTAGGTAGCATTTGATATTCAATGTAAGATGCATCTGATCTGTTTATGGATAATCACAGAACAGGAAAAGCAACAGATTCCCTGTCTAAAACTGTCAGGATGTTTTGTTGTGACGCAAAGGCTAAACACACAATTTGGGATAAAACCTACAAGTTATTCACAATTTTGATGATTAAATAAGACTGAGACACAATCACTGACTGCTCTGATTGTAAAACTGTGTTCACTAACTTCAGAAGAAGGGTCCCAGACTACCTCCCAGGCTCCAAGGATGGTTCAATGGTCAGGAGAGAACAGTGATCCAAACACCAAGCCCAGCGGGACCTGGAGCCTGCTGGGAGAGGCTGAAGGCAGGAGGATGAGCCGCGGATGCAAGCTCATCAGGTCATCTGGCTCCCCAGAGCTAATTAAGAACCAGAGCCTGGGAAATTTCCTGTCAGCTCTTAGAACAGATGATGTTATACCAGAAGCACTTCTAGAGACCCTCTGGGGCAAATACCTCCAACCAGTGTACATATTAGTGCTAAAATATAGAATCACAGATTCTTTAAGGTTGGAAACGACCTCTAGGATCATCAAGTCCAACTGCCAACCCAACCCCACCAGGTCTACTAAACCATGTCCTGCAGTGCCACATCTACGCGTTTTTTGAACACCTCCAGGGACGGTGACTCCCCCACCTCGCTGGGCAGCCTGTTCCAAGGCCCGACCATGATGACTGGTTTCTTTCTCAGGTCTGCATCCAAGCTGCAAGTGCGCAGCACTGCTGACAATCCACCCTCTGTACCCGGGATTTTCTTCAGAAGGGGATTTTATTTCTTCTCACTAGGCTTCTCGGGCCATATCCTCAGCCCAGACACTGACACCAGCCCCGGGCTCTGCTGTCCTCAGGTCCCAGTGCTTTGCTCTTGGAGAACCCACTTCCCCATATACTGTGCAAACCTACAGGAAAGACTTCAGGTTTCTTTTCACCCCAGTTTACATAGTTGAGGAGATTAATAGAGACCCACCAACTCTAAGGAAAGAAGCAAATAACCTGGAGGCAGCTCTGAGGCAGCAGAGACAGCCAGAGCAGGGCCAGTCCTTCCTGCGTGGTCTCCTTCTGGCAGTTTATGTTCCAGTCTCAATAGAAATCACTACCCATGACCTCAGCAGTGGAGCTGCTTCCTTGTCCTTCTTGTACAAACTACCAGCTCCAGCCCATCTATCTCCATGGCCATGAAGAGAGGAACCCAGAGGAACTTATTTCTGATTTCCCCACTGCAACCAGGAACGAGTGAATCATTCAGCTACGTGTTGCTGTCACTTGCCAGAAAGAACAAAACTGTTTTGTTATCTCCTGCATCTGAATGCCTGCCCCACATCCCTCATTCCTTCTGTCAGAAAAATAAATCAGTTGTTTGAATGTAGTTGCTCAAACAGGCACCAAACAAGCAGCTCTGAGGTAGAGGAATTACCGAGGCCGGGTTCCCCCCAGCACCATGTTTTATGCTGGGCTGAAGCTGTTGCAGCAGCCAGAGCATCCATGTAATGCAGCTCTCCTGGTTTTCAGGGAGTCTGTAGGAACCTAGGCATCTTTAGGACCCTCAGCTATTCCAGATGTGGTGACTCCACCACCCACAGACTGCAGCTGCCCAAGCAGAAAACCAAGGGATTGCTAAACCCCACCCAGCTCCCACCCAAGCCTGCAGTGGAGGACTGGAGCCTTTGCTGCCCAGGTGCACAAGGCAGGAACATCTTCCCAGAGTCCTGCACAGGCCCTTCTGCCCACAGCACGTCATGACGATAGGGCATCCATCAGCACATCGCCACACGCATCTGCGCTGTAACACCTTGGCTGTTGGCAGTGCTTGTCTGGCATTCCCCAAGGCTGTCTGGGCACCTCACAGCCTTTTCTAACCTCTGTCTCATGGTCCCCCTTCCCAGAAACAAAAGGAATTCCCAAAAGAAAACTGCCAGATGTGGAAAGGTGCCAAAATACTTTTATAACCTGCTCCCAGCGACGTCCTCTGGGTCAAGCAGATCTGGCGTTACAGACCCAGTGGAGGACTGAAGTCTTATGAGAAGGCAACTCCTCTGCCAGCATCATCCTTCCCATCTCCACAGTTGCCAAGAACTGTCTTATTTCAAAATAATTATAATTCAACCTAATTAACAGATGAATCTGAAAATGCATTAATTTTTTCAAGAGTAATCGCTGGGAGTTGGAGCAGGCAATTCTATGTTTTTCATACATAACAAAAGGCTTAATCTCTGCTTTAAAAGAAAAATCTCAATATAACTCCAAAATTTAGAGCTATTAAGGCACATCCCACAATAGCAAAATACTATCCACTGAGGCCCTCTAATGACAGGGAGTGGGGTCTTAAATATTCCTGCCGTGCTCTTCATCTCACAATCTCTTCGACATCTGCTACGTGGCAAGTTGGTGTGTCCGCCACAGGTTTTCACCCACCTCCAGTTGGTTATAGACTTCTTCCGGCAGCGGCTGCTCATACGTCTTCAGCAGTTCGATGGTTTGCTTCAGGGGCTCAAACATGGCATCGGTGGCACTGTGCCTTTCTTTAACAGCCAGGAGATGGCCCATAATCTCCACCAAGCCATCATAATCTCCTTTTTCAACCTTTCTGCTCAAACCTTTATCAGCAGTCTTTATGAACTGGTCAAGGTCAGCCAAGCTGCATAACGCAAAGCAGGAAAGCACAAAATGAGAGCAGTCCCTAATGAAATAATTATCAGCCTTATGCCAGGCAGCTGGACTGGCATGGTGGGGGGAAGGTCTGGCTAACGCTGTCCATCGCAGGGCAATGTGCTGAGGGCATCAAAACCACAATTCACAATCAAAGGGATCCCTTGGTGTGGTACAGCTTCCTGCAAGGAACGGATGAATAGCTGGAGACTTCTCAGGTTGGAGAAAAGGCCTCTGAGGAGTATAACGGAGAGCTGCCAGCTCAGGAGGGGTCTGGAGAGAGTGAGTCTGAAAGGACAGTTTTCATCTCGTCTCTGCCCATACCAGAATTCAAGATCCCCAAATGAACCTGGCAGGTTACAAAGCCAGAGCAAACAGGGATTCTTCGTCACGCGCTGCCTCTTTCCACAGAGTAACTCCCTGCTGCAGGAGGATGCAGATGATAAAAATTCACAGCAGTTCAGAAAAGCAACTGAACATTTGTGGACAAAAAAAAATAATCCATCCAGGTCTTTAAACACAAAGGCATGACCCCTGTCTGTCAAAGTCCTTGAGCTATAAATTGTTAGAGACAAGAAGAGTACCTGGGGGAAGTTTCCTTACCTGCTTACCCTGCTCTTAACCTCGCCAGTCACTGGGCACTGTCAGCAGAGGCATGATGGGCCCCTGGACCTCCAGTCCTTTCCAGCACAGCTATCCTCCTCAAAGCACTTACTTTTTAAGTGCCCACTTAAATTCTGTGCATGCTGCTGGGCCAAAATGTATCCTTAAATACTTCACCTAATAAAGACTAAACTGCTGAGTCAGGGACTCTTAATAAGAACTCCTAAATTCGCATTCTAAGCCACATAAAAACCTCCTTGCACAGAAATTATCTAACAGAATTATGGTGCTGAAAAGAACACAGGAGATCACATCATCCGCCACAGGCAGCAGCCTTCACCTCTACATATGCCTGCGAACACTTCCGTGTAAGCGTGCGTTGTGACATCCTTCAGCTGCAAATAAATCACCTGACGCATCGTCCTGCACAGACCTGGCGACCAAGCAGCTACACAGAGCAGGGAACACATTAACTCAAAACTTACGTCCCAAACTCCTCCTTTGCGTAACCTTGAAGCCACCTCCCCATGGCTGCCCATGCCAGGCAACCTGAAGTACCTTCTTTTTTCTTTTTTTCATACAGAGTGCACTTAAAAGAGCAATGCATTTAGAAATAGAGCGAGTACCTCATGGCATTAAGGCAGTTTTACTGATGGCTCATATCACATTCAACAAAGTAAGCACAGAGCCCTGGCAGAGATTAGATGAGTTTGATGAGGATGAACGGACAAACAGACGCCCGATCTAATGCCACACAGCAGGTCCCTGGAGCATCGGCTCTTGGGATGTCAGGGGTACAAAGTCCATAAAACTGCTTCCACTTTACACACTCAGCTGTACTAGTTCCCAGCAGACACCAGGGATGGAAGATACAGGGGACATGATGGAGCTGGCATGCGGTACATGTCCCCTTCTCCTGCTCCTCCGTTAGCCTGTTGGTTATCAGTGTGAAACAGTAAAGCCCAGCCAAGACAAGAGGAACCCCTTTGGTCAGCACAAGTCCTGGGGAGAGGAGGCAGGAACAGCTCTTACCTATGCGTGACGTGGTCCATGAGATGCTGCTTGAACACCAAGCTCCACCTTTTAATCACGTTCAGCAAGGACGCCTTGAAAGGTCGAGCATCGACTTTCATCCAGCTCTGGAAGATGCTGATGGGCTCAATGCGATTCACCTCCTCATAGATCTTCTCATAGGAGTCGATCTGCTCTTTGAACTGCTGCAGTGTAGGAGGCGTCTCGGGGACCCCGTCTTCCGCATGGGCCTCAATTTCTGCAGCGGTAAGGATGTGCCCATAGAGGAGGAATTGGCGGCAGAACTCCTTTCTGTCATCCCCATAGAGGTAGGAGTAGTGGTCGAAGGCACTGCGGTAGTCGCAGCAGGCTGCCATCACGGCCTGCACACGTCCCATCAGGTCATGGCGCATGTCGGCCAGATCAGCCATGTCCTCCATGTCAGCCTAGGAGAGGAGAGATGAGAGCGCAGTGATGCGGGAGCAGCATGGTACCTCCTCACTGGCACACAGCATGAGGGAGCTCCACAGCCACAGACCTGGTAGTGTGGGAGGCCACTGTGCTCGGCCAGCCTGGGCACCAGCGATGAGATCCGGTAGATATCATTGAGAAGACTTTCCACCATGTCATAGAAGCCATCATTTGTGCCAGGTTCCAAGGAGGGACGAAATATCAAATCTGGGATCACCAAATCCAGCTGGACCTCAAACAGCGGGGGGAGCCCGGCCTTGGGATCTGGTAGGGAAGAGCAGAGATGCCAGGATCTTTTCCAAGGGGAGAAAAGTGATCTTAAGCCACCACTGACATCCCACCACAAGATGCACATGTGCCCCAGAGGGACACCAGGCAGGTGTGACCACAGGGACACAGGGTGCAGTGACATTATGTCTGCACACATCACAGAGGAGATGCTGGCAAACCAGTTGGTGTGCTGGTACCCACAGGAGATACTGTGGAACAGACGAGACACAAGTGATTAAAGGGCCGGAAAAAATGCTGTGGAGGAAAGCCTTAAAGAGACCAGGCTCTTTAGTTAATCAAAAGGGAGTCTGAGAGCTGAACAATTACAGTGCATAAGTACTTGCAGAGGAGAAAAACAACAGGAACCAAGAGGCTCTTTAATTTAGTGGAGAAAGGCATGAAAAAACCCAGCAGTTGGAAAGTGAAGCCAAATGCAAATATGAAATTACGTGTGTGTTTTTAACAAGATGGTGAGGAACCGGATGCAATTCTTCAACTCGATGTGCCTCAACATCCTGGAGAGAACATGCTGGAGAGCTGGACACAAGCTGCTCTCAGCAGAGTGAGTGAACCTCCACAGTGGCCTTAGGGAGGAGGTCTGATTCAGTGACTGCTGATCCCACCCCATCTCTTCACTGGACTTACTCAGGGCTGAGGGGTGTTTTTTGTGCCTTTCATCAGCAGAACCAGCTCTTGAGACTCCACAAATGAAAGACGGTGTCACTCTGATACTTTGTGAGGGAGGGAGGTGGCAGATGCTCAAGCACAGACTGGGGTTGACAACTCAATTTTGTTTGTTCATTAATCCCTGTAAATGGTGCATAGTTCTCTCCATCCCTTCCCTCTGAGCAACATTTCGCTCCAGTGACTGGAGTCACGCAGCCTGTCTGGAGGGTCCCCAGCACCTGCTGAAGGCACTGCAAGAGGTGCAGCAGAAAGCCAGGAAGAAGAGAGCAGCTCTTAGGCATGAGGGAAAGCACAGAACTCTCCCTTTGGTGAGACTGAAGCAGCCATCAGAACCAGGGGAGGAACCAGCAGTCACCTGTGTTTTCCAGTAGGTACTTCAGCGAGCACTCAATGGCAGTGAAGAATCCGTCCAGGACTATCTCATCCACATAATCCACATAGTTCTTCCAGACATCAGATGCTGGGTCTGCAAGTAAGAGGCTCTGGTTTTCCTGGAAGAAAAAGAAGATGCCTTCAAACACAGCAGGGCTGAGTCTGTCCTACGGGACAGCTGCTCACAGCTAAGGGCAGATGCCAGTGAGCACATGGGTACCAGCCTCATGGAGGAACAGGAAACCAGACAGATGGATGTTGCTGCTGGTGGCATCCTTCTGTAAAGGGCTGTTTTGTCATCTGAAGCAATTAGTGAGGTATAGGAACAATTACTGAGGTGTTGGAACAGACTGCCCAGAGAGGTGGTTGAACCACTGTCCCTGGAGACATTCAAAAAAAAGATGCAGACGTGGCACTCCAGGACATGGTTTAGTAGGCATGGTGGTGTTAGGTTGACAGTTGGACTTGGAGGTCCTTTCCAACCTCAGGGATTCTATTCTATTCTAGTCTAGTCTAGTCTAGTCTATTCTATTCTACTCTACTCTACTCTAAATTCTATTCTAACTCAAAATAACTGCAACATAAAAATGGAGTGCAGAAGAGGCTTAGCAGCTCTGTGGCACGTTCTCTTCCCTGTTCTCCAAGGCCACAGGGCCTGAGGCTGCTTTGCACACCCGGAGCAGGGAGTGCCCAGGAATCTCAAAGGCTCATCCCAATGCATGAAGACCCAGCCCTGGTGGCCTCTATAACATTACCTTGAGTGGATAAGGCCTTCAAGGTGGACTGCTGTCCTGGTTTTGCTGGGATAGAATCATGGAACTAACTTTCTGCACAGAAGAGCTGCATTTTAGAGCAGACTGCAGCACTTAATTCTGTGAGAACAAAGTTGATACGACACCTTGATGTGGTTCCTGGCCAGCTATGGAATGCAGGTTCCCACAGGGATCAAGGTCTTTAGAAGTTTTGAGACAGCTGGGTGCAGAAGCTGGGAGGGGCGACAGCCAGGGCACTGCCCCGAGCTGGCCAGCAGAAGGATTCCATCCCATAACTGTAACGCTCCCTATACACTAGGAGATGCTCTGGGACGACCTTCTCCCTGGGGTGGCTGCCGTCCCTGGGGGGTCTCGCCCGCCACCCCGTCCCTGACCCCACTCTGTGCCCCAGCCCTGCCCTGCCGGGTGCGGTGCCTGTCCCGTCCTGGCTGGAGCCGTGCTGCTCGCTGGGTGGCACCAGCACCCACTGCTGGGGGGGCAGCTCGCCAGCGCTGTGTCAGCTGAGTGTAACCTGCTGTATGTTATACGGTATTGGGGTTGATATTAAGGTTTTTACTCTTTTTATTAAATCTATTTCTATTTCAACCCACGTTTCTTTTTCTTCTCCCAATTTCCCCTTCTCACAAGGGGGGGCATCGGGAAATAAAACAACTGTCTAAACCATGACAACTGCTTACACCTCTGCCCTGCAAATGGTCCTCTCAAGACCAGAGAACTTTTAAATTCAAGAAAGGGTTTTAAAATAAACCACATAAAACCAGATGAAGATTGGGATCAGACGACAAAGGGTTTGCTGACAACCTCCCTCCTCAGCTTACTGTGCTCCCTTCCTCCAGGCAAGCTCCCAGTCAGGAAACTGGGAGCTCAGGGCTTCTGGGTCACAGCAGGGACCTGTCCTTGGGTTTTCTCCTCCCTCCCCCGAAGGCCAGGCTGTGTACGTGTTCCCTGCACCTCCATGCTCCGCTGCGATCCTGTCCCTCCGAGTGCTCCTTCTCCAAAGCCGTCCAGGGGCTCTCAACAGAGGCAGGGTCTCAGGAAGGATGAGGTCCAGCCTGCAGCCAGCAGACACCGACGCACACTGCCTGTCGCCAGGCACCAGCAGCTTTTCACGCGCGGTGGCACAGGCCAGGGCGCCGTTCCCAGCGCCGACACGGCAGGCTGGCACACGCGAGAGCAAGGGGCATTGCCAGTTGGGCTGGAGCCAACCCAAAGCTGTGGCTCCCCAGCGTGACATGCCGTGTGCTTAGACTCCCAACAGCACACGCCTGGCTCCGGCCCCTCGCACTTACCCTGGGCCACGTTTTGCTGACACGAGAGGAAGGGGAACGGCACAGGAACAAACTCTGCGGGAACGTCTGGCTGAAAGCACCACCCTGTCTTCGCCATTCCCTGTCCTTGTATTTGATAATGTCCCCTTGTCACTGGTGTTTTACTCAGCCTTTACTCCAGAGGCCTCACCCTCGTGAAAGGAGGGCAGCGGGAGCTGGAGCGGCCGTCACCTCCCACGCGCTGTCCTGCCTTTGCCCTTGGCAGACCTGCCCAAAACCTCACTGTGCTTCTCTCAGCAGCCTCAAGACTCACCTACCCCCGGGAAGATGTGAACAACGGGGGAAGCCCAGCAGAGCAGCTCTTACCCCTCTGCTGCTGCTCCTCCAGGTTGGCCGGCCCAGCGGGACAGTGGCACAGGGACACCCTGTTTTGGGCCATGGTGCCTTTCCCTCCCCCAGGACCTTCACGCTGCTTTGTACTTGGTCCTGCCCCTGAGAGCAGCACTGGCACTGCCACCACACCAGTGGTGCCAGCGCTCCTGCCATGACCAGCCCCATATTCTCCTGGGCCAGTCCAGGAAGAGCCCTGGTCTGCTGGGTGATACCTGGGGGTGGCTGAGCAGAACAAGTCAGACATGGTAAAATCCTCACCATGGGTTCAGAGTACAGGGAAGGGGTGAGAGGGCCAGGGCTGACTGCAGACAGCAAGGCAAGGTGAGCAACAAGAGCTCAGTGTCCCAGAGAGGGCCAGCTCATTCTCTCCAGAGTCCGAGGCCAGATGGTGGCCTTCAGGATAGGGCTCGATCTAAAATCCATCTCCCTCCAGGCCAAGGTGCTGTCCCTGGCATGGATAGCACCTCATTCTGAGCAGGTGAGGAGCAGAGCTTTGGACTTCCTCCTGGCCTGCAAAGAGGACCCTCAGCTCTGGCAAAGCCACTGAAAAGCACTGAGGTTCCCCACAGTCGCTTTTCTCCTGTCCCTCAGCTTCTCCCCGGACCGTCAGCGTCATCTTCTGCTCCCACAGGGGACACCAGATCTGAAACAGAAAGGTCAGCCACAGCCAGCTGCCTGTTTTCAGGTGAATATTGTGGAAGGGATTTTCCTCTGAGCAGGATCCCAAAGCCTGATGCACGACTCCCCTCTAGTGGTTCCACAGCAGCCAGGGCTGGGGGCCAGACCCCTCCGCTGGGCTGCAGCTGCTCCCATTCCTGCCCAGCGCCACACAGCCACACCAGCTCACTCATCAACACTATAGTTAATTAACAGTGGGTAAGATTCTAAAATGAGTTAAGGGAGTTAATTTCAAGGTGAAACAGCTCTGGACATCGTCATCAGAGCACAGAGACACAGAGCCTACAAAGAGCCAAGAAACCCCTGGGGAAGGTCCTCCCTCACCTTCACCAGTGAATGAATCCTCAGCCCTGACTCTCTGATGAGGCTGTAACGCCTTTCCAGATGGTCCTGACAGTCCTCCAGGCTTAGCAGCGATTCCCTTTTACCATCTTTCCTCTCGAATATGGGTGACACCCACGATCGCACGATGTTCTGGATTTCCCCAACATTGTTTTTGGCTTTCTGTATCCTCTGCTCAAGGTCATGGACACCATCCATCACCACGGAGATTTGATCCCAGGCACCTAGTGAAAAATGAGATGTTTGACTGCTGCTTTTCAGAGCTGCTAGGCTAAGCTCTGGTGCACCCTTAATATGAACCTCTAACTTTTTTTCCCATGGTCTCATGTATTTCTCACCCATCATTAACACAAGATACCTCAACCAACCAGCCCTTCCAGCCCTGGTTCGGAGAGCCGCAGCCTCTGCTTTCTGCCAGCAGTACCAGCACCACAGGGGTGTCTGACAGTTCCTGCTTCTCTCTACCCAGGTTTGCTCTCCCACTTTCTGCTACTGGAGAGAGCAGCACAGGGAGGATGAGTACAAGGGGCTGAGTGTCCCTGCCACCATGACCAGAGCAGGGACCTTGCACCTGTAGCTCTGACACGAGGGCTGTACTGGCCCCAAGTACCAGCGAGGGCTGCATTTACATGCAGGGAACTGAGGTTTCATCTGCAGGAACATCCTTTCATCTTTATAGTGCAACAGAGAAAGGCTTTTCCAGCATGAGGACATCCGCTTTGCATGCTCCCAAGAGAGGACACTTGTTCCTGTTCATACCACAAGCCTGATGACAGACACATATATTCCACTCGCGAGTAGTTTGCTTTCACCAAGAGGAAACAAACTGTCATCCTCCGCTCTGCTCTGCAGTTAAAACTGATGAAGCAAGAACACTGGCTAAATCATCCCAAAGTCACGGTGCACAACACCCACCCCTAGCTGCAGTATTTCATCCTTCTGGAAAAGATAACGAGGTGGTCCTGCCTCTCACTGGGACACATCCACCCCAGTGCCAGATGGCTGGGCCAGGGGTTCCCAGTACCTGCAAAACTGGGTGAGAAAGCAGTGCCTCGGGATGCAGGCACACAGCCACCACGGGACACTTGGACTGGCATGGGGCGGGCCAGCACAGGCAGTGAGCAGATACTTCAACCCTGGTCTTGACAGCTCTCGCAAACCCAAACCTTGCCATCTCCTTGGCAGCACTGCCTATGGAGCAGCCTCTCCTCCCTAAAAGCCCAGGCTGAACCCGAAGGGAGCAAGACCCTGTCCATGACCCCAGCAGAACATGGGAATGCGGAAAGGAGCTGATGAGACCCAAGTGTACGTGCTCTTTCCCCCTAGCACAGACCAAGCTCACCCTCCGTCTTCCAGTTCAGTGTTTCTTCTGCCTCTTTCAGCTTCAAGTCAATATCCTGCAGCTGCCCCTGTATCAGAGGGTATTCGACCTCCAGGACTGTCTTCAGGACCTTGTTGTATCTGTTCACCATCAGCTCCAAGTTGGCCACCATCTGCCAGTATGATTCCTTGGAGGAATAGATCTCTGCTGCCGCCAGTGGTATGGCTCCCATCTGGCTGCCGGACAGGTAGCTCACCTCCCTCAGCACCGAAACCAGCTGGAGAAACAAGGCAGAGAGCTGAACATGGCACAACCCCCCCCATTTACCTGGTAGACATTCTCCAATCAATTCTCAGTGTCTAAGGGGTTTCTTTCTGGTTTATTCACAAAGCAGCACGCTGTGCAAAGGGCCTGGACACCTCCCAGTCCGTAACATATGTCTCCCATTGATCTTTGCCTCTGGTTTTCTTCCCACCCAAAGACAGACAGCTCTGTTAGCTACCCAGCCAGCAGACTCTACGCAGCCTCTAAAGGGTCTGGTCCTCTCAGCTGTCCTCATCACAGAGTTTTTCAGCAATACCACACCTGCCAGAGGAGCTCAGCACTTATCTAAGGAAAGATGGCTCCAGTTCTGTTGGTTTCCTGGGCTGACTAGTATTAAAAAAAAAAAAAAAAAGAACACCCCCTCCCCCCGCCAAATGCAAAACCCAACCATGGCCCCAAACCCAGTGACTCAAATCCTCCTGTGGCCACCTTTCACCACAGACTTCTAGAGATTTCTCCCAGCCCAACTAAAAGCAATCGGTGCTGGCAGATGTTTAAGCTGTGATGGGACCGGATTGAGGGGCATTATTAAATTATAAACCCAAGTAAAAGTGAGTCCTGCAACAAAGGGAGCAGTGAGGTCTTCCAGTGTGATGTATCACTTCTAAGACTAAAAATCGTTGCTCAGTTTAGCGGATAGTGAGAGGTGAAGTGCTCCCGGAATTGCACATGTTGGCGCCTTAACCCTAACCCTAGAAATTCGGTGTGTTACATGGGCAATTGCAGGGGTGAGGACCACTCCTGGTTGTGGCTGGGCTTGGGGTTCAGCTCCCTAAAAATCACCTTTCCCTTCAGTTGGCAGCTTGTATCATCCCTCCCTGTGAAGACGTGAGTAAGAAGTCACTTCCTGGTCCTATCCTGTTCGTGCCCTCTGATCCCAGCTCCCTACCCCTATTTTCGACAGGAAAACTGGAAAGCTGCAGGTATGAGCAGAGGCAGGTGAAGCCCCGAGTGCAGGGTGTTACAGAAGCCTCTCCATCACTGCCTGACATCAGCCAAAACCCAACATGCAGCAGAACAGGCCAAGGCACCTGGGCAGCACCCTCCTGCTGAAGGGATGGCGAAGGGGAGGAACGTGCAGCGCACAGCGGGAAGGCAAGTCGTAACACACTCGGAGTATCTACAGTGCTAAAGTGACAGTGAACACGATGACGAGAAGAGGAAAGAAGGGAGGGGTGAAGAAGGGTGCAGGGGGCACTCTGGAAAGGTGGACGGAGGAGGATGGGGTGGGAGGAAAGGCAAAACCAGGTGACTGAGGGAGCAAGAGGGATAGCAAGATGGAACCAAGCTCCCCTCCCTTCTTTGCACTAGAAAGTCTGGGACATCCCCTCCATGGGGTCAAGGGTGTCTTCCCCTCTTTCCCCCTCCTCCATGGAAGGCGAGCTCTGGAAGACTCCTCCATGCTGAAGGGTTGCAAATACATCCTCCCACTAGGCAAAACGAGGTGCTCCTATCTATTCTGGAGGGTGTGAAGGGGCTGCTGAGCAGGCACGTGAGGACATCAGGCAGCCCTCAGCATGGCCAGCTGGGAAGAGCAGCGCAGAGGCGCTCAAAGACTGGCATGAGAGCTGAGAAGAGGCACACTCAGCACATCACAGGCTCCAAATCCTGTCACCAGGGTGAAAGGTGGAAAATGTACCCTGGGGCCATTTAGCTCCCAAATTAGCAAGGAGCTTCCAAGGACACGGACAAATCCTTTGGCTGAGGGCTAAGCTTGAATGAGCTCTAAAACATTTTAACAGCAGCATGCCCCAGGAATAAGGGAAGTTTTTGATGCCAACATTTCCCAGGCCCCTGAGACTCGGCATATCCCCAGAAAATGGCATTTTTACAGACTGACAGTTGACAGACCCTGGCTCCCATCAGGAGCTTTCAATCCATCTATGCACACTGCTGGCTTGGACCCCTGCTTCTGCTTTGGGTGAGATGGATGGTCAATCTTCCCTGTGCTGGAGACAGGCTTTGGGGGAGCTCTAAGGGACAAAGATCTTAAATCTATCATAAGCCTCATGCACCACAATAAAGGAAATCCAACAGCCACAGCATTGGAGTAACAAACCAAGCTTTTCCTGGGCTTTCTGTACCCTTCCAGGAAGCCCAGAGTTCAGGTATCCATAACACAAACCCACCTCTGCAGATGATGCCCCAACACTCCCCACACCAGTATCAAATCTGATCTGGAGATGCTGACACCAGGTAAACATCTGGCCACCCAGGGACTTTCTGCCACTGCCAGAATTTGCTCTGCTTAAAACTGCAAACCCGGTATTTTACTAGGAGAGCCCACAGTGAGGACGGTGAATTCATGTTACCCATCACAGAAGGGGTTCCACAGGCCTCAGCAGAACAGAACTAGTACCGATCCCACCAGACCTGCTGGCACAGTGGGGCACAGCCTGCAGACCTGTGCAGGCAGGCAGGAAAGCTGACCGGCAGCAGTTTTTACCTGGGGATCAAAATTAACTGTGATCAGTTTGGTTTCTGGATCTCGCCGGATGAGCGGTTGAGTGAGGTTGTACTGAGATTTTTCAGAGACTGTCTGGGACCATTCTACATAGAGCTTTTCCTGATACCTGCCAGAAAAAAAACCAACATCCACCATATAGCTACCAAACCAGCAGAACAAGGCACGTAACCAAATGACAGCCAAATCCACTCCTGAGCACCAAAGAACATGAAAAAAATATTAAAAACCCATCCATGCTATCTCCATAAACAGCATGGCTTCAAAGACAAACACCCAAAACCCAGTGACAGCATCAAGTCAGGACAAAGATCTCTCGAGTATAGTTTTTAGCAAAGGATTCAGATTTGGAAACAGACTTTCAAAAACATTAACCCTGTGGTAACAGAAAAGTGGCTACTGGGTGTTTCCAAAGTGTCTAAGCAGGACGGGTGCCTAAACCCGTACAAAGGCCGGGGATGGGTGTAGGTGTCCTCACTTCTCTCAGAGTCACTGCAGAGAGACCGTCAGTCCCAGGGAAATTCAGCTCTGAGAGCTCAGTGACACCCCTGGAGATGGAACAAGAGGGCTGAATCGGGGTCCTGATATCTCATGTGTCACGGACAGCCCCAACCACCCAAGTAACAAAGTCTCCTCTGAATCCTGTTGTCACCTGAGCACTGTGGGAAATGTCACCCAGAAAACACCATCTCTGTTGAAGTCACCCGGGATCCTCTGTTGGACTGCTCCCTTCTGAAAGGCTGCGCCATAATTATTCTGCCCTTGCTTCGGAAATCGGGAACAGGGCTCCCTCCAACCACCCTCAGTACCCATCAGCCAGATGTCTCCGTCCCATCCATTGCGGGTGCAGGCCCCGCAGAGCCCACCCTCCTGGGGAGGTGGCTCTTCCCGAGGGAAAGCCCAGAAGGAACAGTTCAGATTTAACATCAAACGTTACGATATTAAGCCAGGGGCAGTGAATCTCACTCTGAGTTGGGGAACATACACATTACAGCCACCAAATGTGCTCTGTGAAAGGCCACAAGTGGATTGAGACCTCTCGCCAGCCCAGGTTTTCCACCACAGCAGCTCCTACACCCAGCAGAAGCTTGTTTCAACACTTCTGCCAGGCTGCACGGCTCCCATTCCTCCATGCAAGCTTCCCTGTGCCAGATGTCATGGAAAGGCTGTGGTACACAGCGACAGGATTCCTCCTCCTCCGCTCTCACTAGGAAACTCCCTCTGACTTAGAAAGGGACATTCCCAAGCCCTGGGCTGCCAAACGTGCTGTAAGGTGGCTTAGAGAAAGTTTCTTCACGCAGTTACGGCCTTGCCTGAGCTTACCTGTCGAGCAGCTGGATCATATCTTCATACTTCTCCATCACCCGTCCTCCTTCAGCAGCGTCCAGGCAGCTGGCAGCACAACGGACAAGCTCAGCATTACGTTTGGCTCTGGCAGGCTGTGGTCTGTGCTCAGCCCCTCCCCAGATCACCCACCGGTTTGCAGGCAGCCTCTCACTGACTGGGGACCTTGGATTTCGTCCCCGCCACATCACTGAAAATCATTTCCCTGCACAAACGCTGTGGGAACCCCAGCGCGCTCTTTCCCGGGTGTTTACACGGCACCCTGCAAAACGGGACCCACCGCCCGGGGAAGAAGGGCCCTGTGCTGCCGGGGGACGTTTCACCCCCCCTGTCTGCACAGTGCACGGCAACCTCCGCTTACCAGCCAGCGCTCCCTACGGTGAAAGAGGCTCAGAAGGAAGCAGCACGTGGCTCTTGCTAGGTGCAGCTCCCGGGGGTGCCAAATCTGTGCCCCTCAAACCATTGGGGTAGGGAAGAGCAAAGGCACCCCAGGGCACGGGAGGCAGAGCCCTGGCCGTGCCGCTCGGGCTGCACGGTGGCCTCCGAACCCAGGGAGCAGCCAACTCTTACAAAGCCATCTGGGCCCCGCCGTTCCACCTGCAGTACGTCCTGCTGTATGCAGTGCTGGTGCGGCCTCACCTTGAGTACTGTGTTCTGGGCCCCACAGGTTAAGAAGGATGTGAAGGTCCTTGAATGCACGCAGAGGGCAACAGAGGTGGTGACAGGGCTGGAAGGCATGTCCTGTGCGGGGTGGCTGAGGGCTTTGGGCTTGTCTAGTGTGGAGAGAAGGAGGCTGGGGGTGACCTCATGGCTCTCTGCAGCCTCCTGAGGAGGGGACGTGGAGGGGGAAGTGCTGAGCTCTTCTCCCTGGGATCCAGGGACAGGAAACATGGGAATGGTTCAAAGCTGCACCAGGGGAGGTTCAGACTGGACATGAGGAAGCATTTCTTTACAGAGGGGGTGGGTCAAACCCTGGGACAGGCTTCCTGGAGACGTGCTCAATGCCCCAAGCCTGTCGGTGTTTGGGAGGCATTTGGACAATGCTCACAATGACATGCTTTAGCTTGGTCAGCCCTGAATGGGTCAGGCAGTTGGGCTGGATGATCACTGTAGGTCTCTTCCAACTGAAATAACCTAGTCTGGTGTAACATCCAAGCTTTCCTGAATACAATTGTTGATTTTGGAGGGCATTTTGACAAAACCTGAATTAACTTAAACAAAACCTCACAAAGGAAGGGTTTGAGTCGTCCACCACTGGATACGTGCTGAACCAACCCTCTAGAAGTTAACAAGTCCCTTAAGAAAACCTCAGCAAAACCATCTTCATTTTTCCTTTTTAATCATTTTTCCCTTCCAAGTTTCACGTAGGAAACAGCACCACGTCACCCCTGCTGCAGGACATGTTATTACCTGCTCTAAACTGAGGAAAGAAAATCAATGCAAAATGTAGATCTGGGTCCTTCTTCATCGTTTACAAAATTTGCCGTTCAGATTCAGACCAGACATGGGAACTTGGGCTCTGTGCTGGGAATGGTCCAAGAGCCTGTTTCATTGCACTGCTGCCTCTACTGCTGCACGATAACTATGCGCTTAAAGACCTACTCAATGGTAAGACATCATGAGAGGAGGCTACAAATATTGCACAGTGATGGTGATGGCTTATTTTGGTCAAGCACCTAAAAAAGTGGATCCATTTACTCAGAACCCTGTCCAGCACAGGTAAAGCTATTCCTGTGAGCTACAAGGTGAGTTCAGTTGTCCTAAGTCCAGCCCCGCTTTGCTTGCAGGGCATTTAAATGCTGTCTTCTACAGTGCTATGCGAGCGTGGGGCCACACTTCTCCAAGAGCACCCACAATAACAAGCGTTCAGGTGGTCAGTATCCCAGCACTAGCTTCCTTCCTTGATCCTGGGAGAAAGCTACTTTGTTTGAGCAAGTTGTCTTCTGCCAGTGCCCAGCCAAGTCCTCATCTGTTCTCCAACCTGAAAACTCAACTCCATCAACCCACCCTAGATGAGTCCAGTCCAGCACCTCTCTGTCCTTCACAGCTCGGAAGATGCCAGAACCAGGGCTTGCGGCCAAGGTCTGGGCTGCTCCCAGGGAGGTCCTGGAGCATGTGCTGCCTGGGATTGCAGCGGGAAAGTTCCGATATCTCTTTCAATTGCACCGAGGACTATGTCTGAAAGCTGAATAGCCCACGTACTATCCCACTGTGCCTCTTAACCACTTCAGAACAAATCCAATTAATGAGTTTCTCAGAAAAAATGATCACAGAGAAGCTGAAAAGCACCAGTGCAATCACTTTACACCTCTTTGACTAAGAATTATTTCAGCTATAACCATTGGATAATGTTCAACAGGGAAAGAAAGATTGATTAGAGAAAAGATATCAAGATGGTGATAAAGCAACTTAGCTGGAACAAGACACGCACAGATGTGTGATGCGCCTGAAGTGACCAAATGGCACCTGGATTCGTGCTCGCAGCTCCCGAGCCCAGCCCAGCGCTCCAGCTACTGGTGGCATGTTCTTGTGCACGGGGGGGGAACCTGGGGAGGGCACATTGAAACAGCATTTGACTGAACACTGCGCTTGTAACCCCAAAGATACAACAGAAACTCATCTGGACAAAACCGCTCTGATTTCCCAGTACCTTCCTTAAACCCAAACCTCCTCCACACTGATGTAGGTCTGTGACCAGCACACATCTCCTAGGGCCTCTGGACCTCAAATAACGTCCTGAGATCAAAGAAGCCGTCTGGCTTGCATTAGAAACAGAGCTGACACAGAGGCAACCTTTGGCAGGGACGCACTCCCTGCTCCCCACAAACACTGCTGCAGGGATTTCTGACCAGGAGCTTGTTCTGACCATCTTATCTAACAGCCGCAGCGTTATCTAACACCCAAATTCACAGCAAACGACGGACTCGTCCTCCATGAGTCTCTCCACTCCCTTTGTTAACCTGCCCTGCTTCCAGCAGTGCTGCCTCTCCTGGACGTGCCCGGTTCCAGTACAGACTTTCTGAGGCAAGTATAAACGAGTCGCTGTTCAAAACAACACACTCGAACCCTCATCGTCTGGCACGAGTCTGTGCATTCCCTCCAGTGCCAGTGTCCATGGGAAATAATAAATGTGGAGCAGGCTGATTAAACCCTTGGTTACAAAGTCCCACTCACACACTTTGCATTTACAGCATTACCAGGGAAATGCAATAAACTCATACCGGGGAGCACACGGGCAGGTTTGCACGTCCCGTGGGGTGTTCCAGGCAGTGCACAAGTGTGGAGAGAGAAAGCCCTTGGCATGGCCTCGCTGGGGGAAAGGCTCAGCATGAGTCTTCGTTCCCAGTCACCTACCATGCATACACATTTAAAAAAGGACACTTCCCCCCCCCAAGACTGTTTGTTTTAATACTAAGAAAAGAGCTTTCCGAGGCATTTCCATTTCCACTTGGAGCTGCAGAGGCTGAAAACGTTTGCAATTTGGGAAGTGTTGGTTTCCTTAGAAAAAACAAATTGTTTTCCCCCCACAATTAATCTCAATCCAATTTCCTGTAAAATCAACTTTACTCAGCACACGCCACCCACCGAGCTCCAGCTCTGCCTGCATGTGCCTGAGGTAGATCAGCCTGGCGTGGTCCAAGGCTCTGCTGAACATGCGGATGAGGACAGAGTATTTGTCAGCAGCATCTGCAGCAATTACTGGTCGCTCCAGAAGGCTCCCAAACATGCTCAGCAACTGCAGAAGTGAAGAACCAGGGAAAGAAATGGGAAAAAAGGGAAAGAAAGGTGGAAAAAATCACAACCCCAATTTCTGCCAAGTCTGGGACCTTCCCCACTGGGACCTTCCCCACTAGCACAGACGTCTGCACAGAAGGGCACTTTGGAAAAGGGAAATTTGTTTTCTCTACCCTGCTTTCCCAAGTAGTCCCTCCCTTTGTTACAGAGATGCTCAGACTTTCTCTGTGGGTGAACCATATTCCAACTGCCACTCTTCAAATGCTTCAGAACATGGTATTTTTTCAAAAACCTTAGAAAGATAAATGCTGTCACTTCCTACAATCTTTTCTACAAATACTTCTATTGAAAATTTTCAGAAAACACCATTTACTTTTTCTACAAGATAGATTAACTGGTAAGCAGAACAGCCTTGTTTCTAGAAAACCTCAGTTTCCAAAACTGAAATACATCCATGTATTAACAATATTAACAAATTTACATTAACAATAATCACCTGGTTTTGAACAGCGATTCTCACCAGAAAATCCTAGAAAAAGTGTAATTTCCTCCAACTCAGACAGAGACACAAGTAAAACTCCTGGCATCCAAAAGCCTGATTTGAATAATTTCTTTGACTACTCTTCCCAGAACTGCACAAAGCGCTGCCCTCTTTGTGTCTGAACTGGAAGAGCAGAAATACTCCCAAAGCTTTCAGCAAACACCCTGCTGCCAGCTCCACGGCTTGCGAGGGGCCCACAAGCCTGAGCACCACGAACCAGCACCAACCCAGAGGCTTAAGTCCGTTCTGGTTTCAGCTGGGCTGGAGTTCGTTTTCTTCAAGGCAGTGGGGACGGTGCTTGGAGTTAGAATGAGAATAAAGTTGGCAGCGTACTGATGTTTCGGGTGTTGCTGGGCAATGTTTGCACCAAGTCAAGGACTTTCAGCTTCTCGTCCCATCCTGGCAGCGAGTAGCTGGGGGTGCACAAGGAGTTGGAGGGGACACGGCCGGGACAGCTGCCCCCAAGGACCAAAGGGATATCCCATCCTGTACAGAATCATGATCAGCATGTAAAGGTGGGGGAAGCTGGCTGAGGGGGGACCGCCATGGCTCGGGGACTAGCTGGGCATCAGTGGTCTGTGGGTGGGGAGAAGCTGTGCATCACTTGTTTTGTATATTCTATTCTATTATTATTATTATTAGTAGTAGTATCATCATCATCACCATCATCATCATCATCATCACCACCATCATTATTTTCTGTTCTATTAAACTGTCTTTATCTCCACCCACAAGTTTTACCTTATTTTCCCCAGTTCTCTCCCCCATCCCACTGGGGGCGGGCAGTGAGTGAATGACTATGTGGTTGTTTTAGCTGCTGGCCAGGTTAAACTACCACCAAGTCTCATTGTTCCACTGTCCATTCCCATCGGCAAACACCAGCCCCGTGTGCCTGTAGCTGCACCACTGCCTGGCCTCCTCTGTGTGATTCTCACCAAGGCAAGCTGTAGGTCCCCCGATCTGACTTCTACAAAAGCGAAGGGACGTGATGACAAACCTTGAAGGCGTGCTCCAAGTCTGAGGCATCATCGAAAGCCTGGATGAAAACAGTGCCCAGTCTCCGGTCAATGTCTTCTACCTTCTGCTGGAAGTCAAAGGCATCTTGCTCAAACTCCTGTGGGAAGGCGAAACAGTGAGCAGTGAGGCTGTGAGATGGCACTGAGAAGGTATCTGAAATCTTCTAATACAGAGATCTTTCCTGTTCTTATTCACCATGAATTAAATCACTCCTCTGGCCAACCTTCAGCCATTGTCGCATGGCAAAGCCCCACGGAGCCTGAAGACATTTCTGTCCTGTCCCATGGCTGAAATCATGGCCCTCTAGGATTGATCTTTTGGTCCTGAGGGCTTTCCACTGGCCAACAAGCACTAAATTCAGCCTAGAGGCAAGATGGACTATTTCCACACCTTCTCCCCTTCAGCTGGCCTGAAGACTACACCACCATCCAGAAAACCCACAGATACACCTGCTGAGTTCCAAATCCAATCTACTTCCAAGTCAAAACAAGCCTGTGGTTTTGATCATGAGTTGGAGCAACAATAAATGCAGTTTCAAAACACTGGCACAGGTTTCCCAGAGAGGTTGTAGAGTCTCCACCCTTGGACATATTCGACTTCAGAGGTATTCAACCTGTCTGGTCAGAGTCTTGCTCTAGCTGAGCCTGCTTTGAGCAGGGGAGGTGGACTAGGTGATCTCCAGAGGTCTTTGCCAACCTCAACAGTTTTGTATTTCTGCAATTTCCATCATCTTCCAGCACTGCTTTTCTTGCTCCAATTAAAATAAATCCTTTGAAATTCAAGCATAAAATCCATGTTTGTTTTGCTAGAGGTAAAAGACCCCAAATCAAAGACTGAACTTGACAAACTGGGAGACTTCAGTCCTTCTGTCCTTGCTTGGACAAAGCCACTAAAAAGAGCCATGTGTCTCTTTTCTGAAATGACAAAGCGTAAGGCAACAGCTTTTGCTATTATCACCTTTGAGCTCCGGCAGAACCAGATGCCACGTTTTAGCTAAAAAAGAGGCTCTAGAAGGTAACAGAGGGTGGAAAACCCAAGCATGGAAAGAACAAGGGTGACTCAGAGTCACACAAAGGGCCATGGGGTCACTGAAACCAAGCCAAACCAGCTCCTGCAGAGCCACCGTCACCGCTCTTTCTGTGCCCTCCCTCCTGACGGGCGGGTGACATGGAGAAAGCGGCTTTCCAGCAAGATCCTCCCAGGCAGCACTGGGGACTTGCCAGACGCTACAGAGATACACCAGGAACAACAGGAAGCAAAGTGCAAGGCACCCATCACCACACCGGACAGGTCCCAACAGCGGAAGGACAGGATGCCAGCCCCATGTCCCACTGCCCTTTCTGCAGGGAGCAAGGCAGGAGCCTCCTGTGGGGAGGAATTTGCCCTGGGATTACCTGCCGTGAATGGCTGCCCCACATGCAGTGTGAGGCTGGAGCTCCTCACCACAGAGCTTCCCTACCACCACTCCAGTTTTGGCACTCCCTCCTCTACATGTGTGGACAGGCCTAACCACATCCTGCTCACCAGACACAGCAAACTGACCCCAGGGCAAACAGGAAATCAAAGACCCTCTGAGATCAGACACAACCATGGGGCACAGACCCCTTCAGAAATGCCATTCCCACCCTTCCTTCAGAGCTCTCCCAGGCTCTGCTGCTCGGTGTCAAAGCCAAGAGCGGAGGACAGGAAGGAGGCCCATGGCACGCTTGCTTTGCCCGGCCTGTATGACACATGCTGGTGTGAGCATCTGTGATCCAGATGGCCACTGAGCCATGACCCAGAGCGCTGGGAATACTTCCTTAATTAAAGCACTACTGATAACAAAATACGGAGTCCTTGAATTCTGAGAGCACCAGGTGCCATGCGCTCATCTAGACAGCAGCAAACATGTCCCTGGAGATTACCTGAGTTGGCCCTCATCAGGAAAGCTAGACATCAAGAGCAGGAAAGCAAAGAGACGTGGATGTTGGTACAGCTCATACACACCAGCAAGCACCACGTACAGCGAAAGCTTGGATGAAAGGCATGGAAATACAGGTTTCCCTGCTGCACAGGCCTGAGGTCCTGAACTAGCAAGATATGCTAGATATAGACCTCGGAGAACTCCCAAATCTCTGCAGGAAAGGCCAGCAGGTCCCTGTTCCCTACAGTGGCAGAACAGACCATAGACGAAGGAGCTGGGAAGAAGCCAGCAGGACTGCACATGAGCCAAGCCTCCAGCACAGAGGAAACTGCTGCTTTGGCAACATGCACTTTGCTGGGGTTCCACCTACCATGTTGGTCAGGTCAAGACAGTCATAGGTTCGCTCTGCAAACACCTTGTACGCCTCCAGGAATTCCTCATACATGTCCAGCACCTGCTGGCTCAGGGCCTTCCCTTTAATCCCGCTGAACTCGATCTTTTCCAGCTTCATCAGGTCCAAGGCTGTTGCCAGGAGATCCTTCAAAATCAGTGGAAGCACACACAGGTTAAGATGTTGACAAAAGAAGTTGGCAACAGTTGTCACAACACAGAGCTGTCCTTTTGCCGTGCCAGAGGACCTCCTCAAGCACATCGCTGGTGCTCACGAATGGGAAGAGGGGAGCCAGATGTGGCCCGCCACAAGCATCAGTGGCTGCACAACATGTCCCTCCCTAGTGGGACGTGCTGCTGCCACTGGAAATACTACAGCAACTGCAAAATTGCTTCTAAGAGTATCTACCAGACAGATCCAAAGCAACATATGAGACTCTGATATGTCCCCCAGCATATCTAAGAATCCAAATTTCAAGGTTTTAACCAAGAGGAGACCTCTAATGTCTACAGGTACCTGAACTGTCCAAAAGCTCCTGCTCGGCAAAGCCTCTGTGTCCCTACCCAGCCAGCCCTCTCTGCTGAGGTGGGTGTGTGGGTCCTTCCCTTCCCACTCGCTGCTGCCTGGCAGGGCTGGACCCCGCCGTGTCACCTCTCAGGCAAATGCCCCACTCACCCAGCCATGGCAGCAGCACTGGGCAGCCCTGCCACCACCCCATCCAGCTCTTTCGGTGCAGCTAAGTGGGGGGCTGGGCAAACGTCCCTCATGGCAGAGGATCAGGAGAAACGTACTGAATCTCAAGCACAGCACGTACTGGTGGCCACCCTGCTTGTACTGAGCTCAGGGGACAACCCCGAACGTGGGGTATGGAGCTTCACCCCCCAACGGACAGAACTGAGCCAGTGTCAGTGCCTCTGGGACAGGGGCTGTTGAATGAGTCGCAGCCCAGACACAGCCCATGGCCCATAGCTTCCCACGCTGCGCTGGGGCACCACCAAGCTCCGGCGCCACCCCACAATGCTCCGGGCAGCTGCTGACATGGTTGGGCTCATCAGGAACAGCTTCCAGCCAAGGGAAGAGCTGCTTGCAGGTCCCTGGCAGCTGAACGACCGCTGCTTCAAGAACCTCCTGCGTTTCTGAGAGCAGGATGCAAGCAGAGAGCCAAGCCAGCAGATCTTACAACAAACACGCAGTGCAAAACAGTGAGATGAACCAGGGAGAGAGACCCTTCTCCCACCACGTGTGCACGGGCTACCCGTGCACCGGCGTAATCACAGCTTGTATGAAATTTTACAAACAAATGCACGCACACTGTTTATCACGAGCACATTCGCTGTAACAATCACCTTGGAAGGAAAAAGCAACAGAAAGAATCGCTGCCCCTTGTTTGTTGTACCAGGTTACTGAAAAGCGGTGGGGAGGGACATAGAGATGGGGAGAGGAAGAGGATTTCCTGATTAGTAGGTTGATGTGCACAATGCTCTGGTCTAGTGTAGGGTGTCCCTGCCCATGGCAGGAGGTTGGAACTAGATGATCCTTGTGGTCCCTTCCAACCCAAACCATTCTGTGATTCTATGATCATTTTACAGCTCATCCACAGGGTCTCCCTCTGCCTGCAGGTACTGCAGGAGGTGTGGGACAGCCATGGCAGGAGGACAGAGGCACTGGCCGAGAACAACAGTGCTCTGCTGCTGCAGCAGTGCATGGGCAGCTCAAAACCTCCCTCCTGGGACCTTCTGTAGCCCATACCCATCACATCCGAGCAATGAGCAACCAGTGCCCACAGCCTCTGCAGAGTGACAGTGCGTAATTACCGTCACTCATATTGTTCTCATAAGGACCTGCTGTTGCTTCTGTGCCTCCTTACATTCCTCTGTGCTCTGACCAGCATAATTTGGTTTACTGCACATCAAACCCTACTGCAAATCATCATTACAGAATCATAGAATCAT
>VWZZ01004631.1:52666-80070 GCA_013399095.1 Psophia crepitans | reverse complement strand
CCTGGCGCCGCCGGGTGTCGCCGCCGCTTCCGTCGCAGTCGCTGTTCTCCCGGTCGGGTCCAGCCGCTCCGCTCCTGTCTCGGCGCCGCCGGCACCGGCACCATGAACAAGAAGAAGAAACCGTTCCTGGGCATGCCCGCGCCCCTGGGCTACGTGCCGGGGCTGGGCCGAGGGTGAGGCGCCGCCCTTGCTCCCCCCGGCTCTCTCACGGGCCCGGCCTAGGCCTTCCCCGGCCTTGCTCCCCCTCACGGCCCGTCTGCCCTCCTCGCCGGGCCCCAGAACACCCCCGGGCCTCAGGACACCCCCGGGCCCTGTTTCATGCCCGGTTTCATGCCCGTGTCCCGTCCGTCCCAGTCCCCTCGGGCAGGCCGGAGGCCCTGTGCGGCCTGCTCGGCCTTACCAGTGTTATTGCTACGAGATGGTTCCCGTTACTGTTAGATAGGCGGGTGTGTATTTAAACGCGGACTACCTGGGATGAGTTCCTGGGTGCTTTAGATGCTGCTGGGCAGGAGAGGATTGTGTCTCTCCGGGTTTTGTAACTGGGTGCTACCTGGGGCCCAGCTAAGTCTCATTAAATCTGGGCGCGTTTGTGCTGGGACAAGCGAGAGGCAGGTTTCGGTGCTGGGTGGGCACCAGGAGTTGCCCTTTGCTGGGGGTGAGTCATGTTTGCTGTTGGGTTGTGCTGATTTGTTGGTGCCCTTATGCTGGGGTGATTCTATTGACTGTGCCCTGGGAAATAGTCTGTCTGAATGTGGGGTTTCTGAGGAGCCCCAGTCACCCCCCGTGCCCAGTTCCCCATCTCATAGTGCCCTACAGCCCACAGGATCAGCTTTTTTGCTGCGTCCCACTGAGAGACACTCGGTTTAGAAGGGAGAGCATCTCCCAGTGTAAGGTAGATGGTAGAGCAGCGAGCCATGTGAGTGCAGTGTCTTTGTAGATCACGTTCTCCCTACAAAAAGACTTTTTTTTCCCCTCAGGCTTTATGAACAGTAAGGGTGGGGAACGGCTGGTGCCGTTCTTGAGAAAGAGTGATATTTTTATTGTCCGCTGCAAGTAATGATTTTGACAGTCTGCTTGTGTAACAAACAGTGGGGTTGCAGGGTGCTAAATAGCTGCTGCTGGTTTATCAACACAGAGCCACAGGTTTTACCACCCGCTCCGATATTGGCCCTGCGCGTGATGCCAATGACCCTGTGGATGATCGTCACGCTCCGCCGGGGAAGAGAACTGTTGGGGATCAAATGAAAAAGAACCAGACGGCTGATGATGATGACGAAGATTTGAATGACACCAATTATGATGAGGTGATGGGGTTTTCATCATCCTGGAGATGTTTTTCCCCAAGTGGTTAGCTCCCTGCTCTGTTGCTGTGAAACCCCGTATTAGCTGAGGTTTCCAGGCCAGATTTTCCTGTAGTTTCCTAGCAGCACTTCCTTTTTCTTCTTTTTTTTTTTTTTTTAATTGAGACCTCAGTATATGTGATGGCATTGTGCTTGCAGATTTTTGTTGTGGCTTTGGTCAACGTATTGTGGTTTAATTATCTGTACAGAGCCCTGAGAGTCTTGGGAAGAGATCCATAAATAAAATATTAGTTTAAGTACTTTGGGGGACGTGTGTTGTACTCTCCTGCACAAATGAAAACTAAGCTCTTGTGCATTGTCAGATATTTATGTGGCCTGTGTGGTCTATTGTGTTTAAATCCCACTTTGTTGAATGTTGTGTTATTCTTTTTGTTCGCTTTTAGTAGTTTAAAAAAAAAAAGTGGTTAATGGAAGAAAATGACCTTTCTATACTGGGATCTCATTTATTGCTTAATAGAAGCCCTTTTGGAAGAGAAGCAATTTTGAAGCAGTTTTACTTTTGAAATGGTGTGGGAGAATAAACTCAAGGGTGGTAGAAGAAAGCTGCTTCTATTTAGGGATGTGTTAGTTTGATGCAATGTGGTTAGAAATAGCCTGCCTCATGCATTTTCCTTCTTCTGGGTGACTGTTGGCTGTAGCAGGAACATAGCAGGAGCTTTAAACTGAGGATACTGCTTTTTTTTTGCCTTCCCTCTCTCTCCAAATTGTTAGTTCAATGGGTATGCTGGGAGCCTGTTCTCAAGCGGTCCCTATGAAAAAGATGATGAGGAAGCAGATGCTATTTATGCAGCTTTGGATAAGAGGATGGATGAACGCAGAAAGGAAAGAAGGTAGGATAAATTACAACACCAGCATGGAATGTTTTCTAGTTAGTTTGTGTTTTAGAATTTTCCTCTACCTCTTCCATTTTCCAGTTCAGATTTTGTCCTTGTCTACAGGGTATGTTTTCAGAAGCGTACGCGGTTTTTGTTTGTTTTAATGCTGAGCCATTGACACTGCGGGTCCAGGTTGATGGTATTTTGCACAACTGACTCTGAGCGTTGATGTGGTTGAATTGCTTCACTGTAGTTAATTAAGATTCATTGTAGTTCATGAAGATGATGTGGGGAGGTGCTGAGCGACTGGTTTTGACACATCACATCCTGCGCAGCACGCTGGAAATTGTTAGAGAAGTCGAGTAATGCAGGTGTCTTGTAAACCGGTGTTAGTTAGCTTGTTCAACTCACTACCTAGTCTGCACGTAAGAGGATGTTAAAGACTGAAGTCCTCTTGTTTGGAGACCTCTGTTTTTACACTACGATGTTCTCTTATTTGATAAGTAATCTCTGTCATAATGCTGATAATCTAAGCTTGGAGAAAAAAGCACTTTTTGATGCTTTAGTGCTGATCAAACGCATCTTTGTGTAACATCAACACTTTGTTTAAAGACTCACTGAGTGTTACTTTGAGCATAACCTCAGTACTCCTTTTCCTAAGGGAACAACGAGAGAAAGAGGAAATAGAAAAATACCGTATGGAACGACCCAAAATCCAGCAGCAGTTCTCAGACCTGAAAGTAAGGAAAAACTGGCTGAAATGTGACTTGTATCTCTATGATACGTGGGAGGTGGATGTGTGTTCTGCATTTCTTTGCTCAGATTTTGCGTGTTGTCGAACAAGTACTTTGCTATTCTCCAGATGAGAATTACTTTCTGTTGGAAAAAAATAAGGAAACAAATACGAAGCTGGCAGCTAGTGGTGCGGAAGCTCTTTCTTGGTTTGAAGCTCTCTCGAGTACTGCAGTGCAATTTTCAGGCAGTTGCACAGTTATAGACAGGATAATTGGCAGTGCTCATTTAAATTAAAGTGGTGATGCAGTAACTGATACAGCAATATTGTCTCTACAGACAGCAGCACTCAAAGTTATGCTCAGGTGATGGAAGTGGGTGTTCGTAAGCTGCTTTGTAGGGAGTATATGGGAGAATACAGTGATTCTGCCTGTTGAGCACTTTCCTTGTGGGTATCTTGTGATACTAGGGTTTTGTTTTGTGCTTTATTGTGACTTCACATCAGTTCCTGAGAAGGTGCGATGCTTCTGTCTCTGAGGGACTGATAACTTTTTGGCATTGAAATAGTAGTTGAGCAGGATCTGACTCGAAATCTTCTAAATAAAATGTATCGTTTAAGCTATTGTTTAATGATTCGTAATAAAACTCTCAATGCTGCAGGCACTGAGATTTATCTGAGTATTTGTAGCACTGTATTTAATACACTGATTTGGAATCTCAGTCTGGACTAAAACCAAATTCTAATTAAATGCATCTAATTCTTTTGTACATGGGGTTAGAAGAAATCTGTTCTTTGGCCTTTAAGTCTTTAATTGATCTGAAATCTTTCAAGAAAAAAAATCTATTAAGGAATAAGAGCAGTTAAAAAGAAAAAAAAATCTACAACAAATAACGCTGACAACTCGTGTTTGGATAGCGGAAGCTAGCAGAGGTCACAGAAGAAGAGTGGCTGAGCATTCCAGAAGTTGGTGATGCCAGGAACAAGCGTCAGAGGAATCCTCGTTATGAGAAGCTGACTCCTGTACCCGACAGCTTCTTTGCAAAGCATTTACAGTCAGGGGAGAATCACACTTCTGTGGACCCACGCCAAACGGTGAGTACGAAAGCAAACCTGATCAAGGAGTGAGGTGTACTGTATAATTAGAGACAAAGGTTAAACTCTGCTTTCGTTAGTGGCGTTTGGAAAAAAAGATACTTGACCAAAAAAAGCCTGCTGTAGGTCGTGAGTTTGCCAAAGGAATTGCTGGATGTTAAACTCCTGTGCTCACTGCAGCTGTTCCGTACATGTCGATTACCAGACAAAATTTGAAGACTGACAGAGATATCCTGGTTCTCTTGTTAAAAGTGAAAGAAAATGTTTCTTTTCCTTTTTTGTGGCTGTAGATTGAGTTTGGGTGAGCATAACCAACATCCATTTCTGTTATAACAACAGTTTGCAAAAATGGAACAGAAAATAAAGTTCACTTTCACCTAATGGTCTGTTCAACCCTGGAGCAATTGTGTTAAAAATTATTTGCCTTACCGTCAACTGAAAGTTAAGTGATTTAGCTTGTTGCTACATGGCCGCAGGCTACTGTGGTCATACAGTTACAGGAGAAGCTGAACTGGCACCAGATGTCCATGGCACTTCTTTGTAGATATTTGTGTTTAAACGGGCTAGGTTTAAATACTTGTGCTCAAATTTTTCATTTTCTTGTTACTTCACTGACTTGACTAAACTTGAGCAATTACCCTCAGATTTGCAAAACGTGTATGAGAAATGTTTTGTGATTCAGGGAAGCCACCGTTTCAGAAGTACCTATTGGGCTTTGGCATCGCTGTCCTGTAGCCACTGGAGAAGAGCAGATGAGCCAACAGCCTGAAATATTTTTTTAAATCTCAGAAGAGATTTTAGGAGTGTATTTCTCTTGCTCTTGTTTTTAGCAATTTGGTGGATTGAATACTCCCTATCCAGGGGGCTTGAATACTCCATACCCAGGAGGAATGACTCCAGGCTTAATGACACCTGGGACAGGCGAATTGGATATGAGGAAGATTGGCCAAGCCAGGAACACCTTGATGGATATGAGGCTAAGCCAGGTAAGGATGCTGGAGGGCAGGATCTGTCACAGCTATACTTGGGGCTGGTGGTGTGCTGCTAGTTAAGACCTGATTTTAGAAAAGTCTTTAATTCTTTTGGATGTTAGAAGAAACAGCTCAGCTGTGAAATAACTTTGTACTCCTTCCCAAATCTCATGCTCTCTACACTAATACAATCTCCTGAGAAATAACAGTTTGTCCCTGGAAGTCTTGGTCACGATGGGAGAACAGACTGCCCTGTTATACCAGAGGTGGACTTCAGACGAACCATGCTGTAGTTTTACCGAGGGAAGCGTATCTTCTGTCCTGTGCAGGCATGCAGGACAAAATGCTGAAAAATCCTACTCTTAAACTGTTGTTCACTTCTGTTCTTTCTCATTGATTTTTTTTTTCCCATCTAAATCTAGTTTAAACTAAAAAGATGGGTGTTAGCTGGCAGGGCTGCAAGACCTTTTGGTGACTGAAAGCCAAGCTGCTTTTTTTCTGGAGTTTTAGTGGTACTAAATTTTTGGTATGAAAAATGGTGTATTTTAAAAGTGGAAAAAACCTAATAAGCAAGGCTCTGTGTTTTCCTCCTTCCTTGGTTTATGAATGTCTAAGTTTCTTGTATAGCTGCAGTGTCTTTTCCAGTCTTTAATGTCTGAGGCAGACTGTGGGGCTATGAATGGTCATTTCAGTAGCTCTGACTTGACTTTCCCAGGTGTCGGACTCTGTGAGTGGCCAGACTGTAGTGGACCCGAAAGGATATTTGACAGACTTAAATTCGATGATTCCCACACATGGAGGAGATATCAAGTAAGTTTAAGGAGGATTAACTGATTTATCCTCTTATTAGTGGCTGTGATCCTACATATAAATGGAAATCTGTCTGACTGGGTGGCTTTCAGCTAGCATTTGATTTGTAAAAGATGATAGGTGAGTTTTTGAGGATGAATTCTTTTAACATGAGATCTGGTATAGTCTTTAAACTGACATAGTTAGCATCTGATCTGGATGCATCAGTTGGATGGATTGGTTCTGTTCCATCCCTGGACTAACAAGCCAGTGTGACGACAGTGTGTGGCTCTCTGCCAGCTAGGAAATAGCCTGGTTAATTGTACCTGTGTACTGCTAATATAGGCTTGGTTGGCGATCTCTGAAAACCTCTTTAATCTGAGGCTTGACACTTGTTTCATAAAGAATTGCCATTTCAGTTGAAGTGATATGTGCAAATGTTAATGCTAATACTTGACTTAAATCAGTGCTTGTGCTTATCAGTTTCCAACTGCAAATGACCAACTGTAATTCTTAAAAATCTTACTTAAATACTTCACTGGTTTTCACTGTGATCTCCCTGTATTCGTGTGTATTTGTAAGCTTGTTTTGGTAGTACGTAGTTTGTGTCACCAGTCTGGAAATGTTTGATGTCACAGTTACCATGCGTCTGAGTGTGGCTGTGAAGAACTGACTGTAAAGCACTTAGCGATTCAGGAGACTTGTTTGCTAGCGTGCTGAAAACATTCCTGCCTGCCTTCCCTCCTCCTTTAGTGATATCAAGAAAGCCCGTTTGCTCCTGAAATCTGTACGAGAGACCAATCCACATCATCCGCCAGCCTGGATAGCATCAGCCCGACTGGAGGAGGTCACTGGCAAACTGCAGGTGGCTCGAAACCTCATCATGAAAGGGACGGAGATGTGTCCCAAGGTCAGAACTGCTCTGCTTCCCTGCTGATCCTTGCAGGACAGTAGGAAAAGCACATCATCTCTCTGTTAAGCTTGTATCAGGCTCTATCTGATACAGGTTCACTGTCTGCAGTATTAAAAGAACACTTATTTAGCTAGAAACTCTTACATCAGAACAAGAATTTAAAATTAAGCGAAACTGTTTCTTTTTCCTGACAGAGTGAAGATGTTTGGTTAGAAGCTGCTCGGCTTCAGCCAGGGGATACAGCCAAGGCCGTTGTGGCCCAAGCTGTCCGCCACCTTCCGCAGTCTGTCCGGATCTATATAAGAGCAGCAGAGCTGGAGACAGATATTCGTGCAAAGAAGCGTGTCCTTAGGAAAGGTGAGAGCTCCTGCTGGGTCAGGGAACAAAGTTTTGAGTCTCCCTCTGTTTGTGTTGAATTGTAAGTTGTTCAAGATGTGTCCATAGGTTTAAGTTGGGTTTTTTTGCACCCTTGGTGAAAATATGGCTGTTAGTAATGTGCAACTTAATGGTGGAACTTGCTGCTGTTGAGTCAGAGTTGTTGAAGTGTGTGTAAAACGTGCTTCAGCAGAAAGCGGCTGTTACTGGGCGATTAAATGCTCGGCAATGAAAATGACATTTCACTTACCAAAACCAATTCCAGCTTGATCGAACTTAGATTGGTAGATGAAAGAAATTGAAAAATGATACTCTAAGGAGAAAGGGGTGTTTTAACTGTCACCTTGTGGTACATTTTGGAAGAGATACTGGACTTCATGTTTGAGTTCCAGCCTGTCAGTAACCTGTTAGAGACCACAGAGATTCCTGGTGGAGGAGCTTTAGAGGCCTTGGGGTTCTTATGTCATTGAGCCTGGTGGGCCTCAGGGTTTGCTTTAGTGTAGCAAGTTCTGTGTTCTTGACAAGCAGCTTTTCTCTGTGGTTCTTACCTAAAACCTTAAGTCTTTGGTTGTATTGCACTTGGAGGCTTTCCTCTTTTGGGGAATTACTGTTTTTTCCAAACAATGATCTCTTTAACAGCAGTTTGTTGAGTTGTCCTGAACATAGATCTTCCTTGCAGGTACGTAGTATTAATTCTTTGATTAACTTACTGTGCCTGTACCAGTAGAGATTAGATCCTTCACGACTATTGAATCGTATCAGTTGTATCTCCTGACTTTTATCTAGACAGGGAATAGGGTCTGGATTTGATACATTTACTAAATCACTGTAAAGCAATCTACATCGAGTGGCTTGGCTTCAAAGGAGGTAAATTGGCTCCTACCTCTTACAATTGCATGTAAAATTGCACATCTCTGGTGAAATGACCTCTTTCTGCATATAGATGAAAGGCACTTAAAGGTTCCTGGGTTTGAAGTTGTAAGAGTTCAAATATTTACTATTCAGTAGCTTTTTTTTAATTTGGCTAAACAGTGCAGCGTGTGGTGAAGTGTCGCTCCTGTGACACTCTGTGTCCTTCTCAAGAACAATAATAGATGCTGAACAGAGAGACACTTGTACATGAGCAGAAATCTTCTTTTTTTTCCAGCTTGTGTAGGAGAGCATTTTGTCTGAAAGCAGTGACTTCAGCATTAAGTGCTGAGTTTTGCTTTAAACATTGTATTTGTGAAGAGAAAAACATCTTGCTTCAGTTTTTGGAACCACCTACTTAAACTCTGATATGAAGCTGTTAGTGGAATGGAACACGATTTATCAATCTCTTTCCAATTTCTACCTGTTAACAGCTTCACAGTGCTCCTCTGCTACCGGGGGAACATCAGTAACATGATGCTTGGAGTTGTTTATGTATACAGCCTTGAGATAAGTGGCAGTTTAACCCGTTATTTCTCCTAAAATAAAAAAGACTGCCAGGTAACATCCCTGAAGCGTGATCTTTCATAACATGTTCTCTCATCTGTTGGCTGTGTGCATTCCTAACATCCAGCAGAACCTCTGGAGTTTTTAAAGCCTCTCTCTGACTGGAGAGCCAGCAAGCTGAGTGTTTGAAATGCATCCTGAGGTGTAAGAATCAAATGCTCTATCTATGAAAACACGTTCTATCCTGCTGAGTGATGCTTTCAGCTCTTGCAGGCTGATACTATTCACTTAAATTCTTCCAAAAAACCTTCTGCTGCTGCAGACTTGAGGAGAAATGGTTAATGCCTGACTCCTCGGTGCACACTGCTTGTAAATGCTCTGTGTATTTTTGTAGAGCTGGGATGTGCTCTGAAGGCGAGGCTCAGCAGCGTGCCTCTGCCTTTGCAGGAACACTTAAAGGAACAGTCTTGCCTAGAGGCCTAGCTAGTTTCAAAGTAGGTTTAGATGCCTCTTCCCACCTGTTTCTGGGGTCCTGCGATTATGCTCGCTTTACCAAAAAAAGATGTGCTCAGTCCTCTGTTACCAAGGCGTGTTTGTGTACAATCACCATGGAAGCAATGAAACTACTACTGCAAAGCAGCTGATACTGGTCTGATACTGGTCATCTGCAGAGAATGCAGTTTCTAACTCTTATAGCAGTAGCTGACTCTTGGGCAAGATTAAGGTTGCCTCAAAGACTCTTAATTAGAAGGAGCCCGTATTGGTTACTGGAAGAACACTTCGATTCAGTGGCTTAGGGTGTTAGTGTCAGCCATACCTTTGAGCTTTTACACATCCTCCTGTTTTATTTTTGCGTAGTGGGCCAAACTTTTTGGGAAGGTAAATGGGGATCCTTTAAGCTTTCAGGAGATGCCTCATAGAAAACTAAATTGTGAAGAGCCAGTTTCAAGTAGGAGAGCATTTGGTTGTGTTGTTAGTTAGTATTGTGGTGTTAGTTAGTATTGAAGATGCTTCTTTTTTTCTAAAGGGAGACCCAGCATGATTTGGCTTCCTAGTTTTAAAGATGCTACACATGCTCATTTGCTGAGACTGGAGGCTTTGTTCAGCTAGGTGTTTTACTGAAGAGGAAGCAATTACAGTTTGTACAGGGAAAAAGCCCTTTGCTCGTTGAAGTCTGTTTCCAGTTAAAATTACTAACTTTTTTTTTTCTGATTTTAAGTTCTCATTGTTGAAGCAAGACCTAATATAGGTACAGTTTCCTCTGTACCTTCTTTCAGGGGATTTCATCTGTAATAGGACAAAGCCTTTAATTTATCTTTTAAAAAATACAGTTCTCTTAGGTAATCTGTCATGATTAACTTAATTATTTTGCCTCTCTAGCCCTTGAGCACGTTCCGAATTCAGTGCGTTTGTGGAAAGCAGCCGTGGAGTTAGAAGAACCTGAGGATGCCAGGATCATGCTGAGCCGGGCTGTGGAGTGCTGTCCGACTAGCGTTGAAGTAAGTTTTTAAAAAGTAAAGCAGAGCAACCCCCTACACACCACTTCAGGTTGGCCGTAGAACTTTGAAAACAAAAGGCAGGTTGCGTGCAGTAGGAGTTTTCTACCATGCACACACTTTATGCCGCAGTGAGTAGGGTGTGATGAGTAGTGGACTGTCCTTTTTCTTCCTCCAGAGTTAATTGGTGGTTCTTATATACCTCATTTTCCTGTGTAATTGTTACGTTAGTTATGCAAGTGTACTGCTGTGCCTGCTGTAGCCAATTAGCCATGTTCATGTGTCATGCCTCGATGATTGTGAAAACAAGCATACGTATAGCCTGGGGAATCTAAACCAAAGTTGCTCATTTATGAAATTCTGAACCAGAGTGTTTGAAAGGTGATGTGAACAGGAAATGTGAGCGCAGCACCCCAGCAAACGGAGAACATATCTTGAGATGATTAGGATTGAGCTTTAAGGACAGTAGTAGACTCTGTTTCTGTTTTTCCGTTGGTGTTCTGCAGCCTGCTCATACTACTTGAGGACAACTGCCAATCGGTAGCAAAGAGCATAAAGCTGCTTATCTCTTTGGGCTGACACTGCTATACGGCGGCGTTGTCATCTCCTTGTTCTAATCTAAATGCATCTTTTGTTGCTCCGCAGCTGTGGCTTGCGCTGGCAAGGCTGGAGACATATGAGAACGCTCGTAAAGTCCTTAACAAAGCCCGTGAGAATATTCCAACGGATCGTCACATCTGGATTACTGCTGCCAAACTGGAGGAAGCCAATGGAAACACCCAGATGGTGGAGAAAATCATTGACAGAGCCATCACATCTCTTAGGGCTAATGGTGTGGAAATCAACAGAGAGCAATGGATACAGGTATTTCCGTTAAAGACCCTTTAGACGTGAACTCTTCAAGTTCTGTTTTGAAGGTGATTGATGCAAGATATTGTAGGACAGAGTAATTTTGCACTGGGCTTATCAGTGGAGATCCCTATGAAAATACAAGAGGCAAGACTAAGAAGCTGAGGAGAGCCAAGGCCAGAGTTAGGTGATACTCTGGGGTAACATTGCGTGTGTTGAGCTGAGGAATGTCTGGTTTCCTTCTGGCTTGGAAGATAACCAGCTTCAAGTTGAAGCAGCTCCTCCCTGAAGTAGGACAGAGGCTTTAAGCCCTCAGTGAAGGATTTATGTATTTTTTGCATATGTCTCTTTTGGCTTCAGAGGTATCTGTTTGCCAGAGAAGTCTTTGCCAGATAGTGCTGTAAGAAGTCGATACAAATACTGCAGATGCAGCAGGCAGGAAATATTCTGTTAGTCCTTTATTGGTTTGTAGTCCTGAGGTTGTGTGAAGTAGTTACAGCTGCCATGTAAATGTCACAGTATAACACAAGTCCACAAAATGCGACCTCTGTGGAGGTTCATCCCAGTTCATTGTATTTTTGATGTTCTGTACTGGAGAGTAGCAAGAAGTTGTAGGGGTTTCTAGTGTTTTGGTCACATTCAAAACCTGCAGTGCTTGAGTTTCTTGAGTTAGTAAGACACTTCAAAAATTATTGCTGTCTAAATGGCTTGATGTTGAGGTTAAAACAGCCTCTTTCCTCCTGAATGTGTACTGTGCTTTGTTTAAGCATAAGTCTTTAAACCAATGTACTACTAAAATCACTTACAGTGGGTCAGGGCAGCAAAATGTGCTTGGCACACTGCTTAAGAGTAGTGATAATGAACCAAGCATTTAATAGGAAACAGATACCCTTGTTAACATCTAAGAGAATTACCACTTTCTTTACAGCAGTAAAACAGTTAAAGGTTAATTTCAATTTCAGTTGAAAACAGCACCACCACAGCCTCTGCATCATTGTCTTCTCGAGTTCCTTTTCAGTACTAGAGCTGTTCCATTTCTGTTACCTGATCAGAGGCCTTTTTAACAAGTTTAAGCAAGACACGTTTGGCTTTCTGAAAGCTTTGTATGTCAGAAAACTCCACTTTTCCATATATGCTCTGGTGAGAGAGCCTTTGCACCTTGAACTTAAATAAGTACTCTCTCAACTGATGTTAAGTTCAGTTATTTCTTAGCCCTTATTGAGACCTAAGGATCAACCCAAAGCTGAAAGAAGATTGGTGGGTTTGATGTTACAATTCTTCCACCGCAAATTCTTGCAGTTTTTTATTGGCCAGGTCCTTGCTTGGCCCAGCCCAGGGCAGGGCAGCGGAGCTGTGAGAGGAAATGTGTCAGCCCGGAAAAGTCACACAATGTCACACTTACTGCTTTTCAGTGGATGCAGTTGACATGCTCTGTTTCTAGCCAACTTCTGTACAACTACAGCACCTTCCTTGTGGGTGCAGGCTCACTAGTTAGTGTCAAGATATGTTTGAGTAATAAGATATTTTTAATGTGGCAGTGACCCACAATGTCTCTGTGTTTGAACATGAGGAGTTGCTGTTGCAGAATTTAACTTTTTGTGCTGATTTCTCAAAATGAGCAGGGGTTTCCTCTTGTTTCTAGGATGCCGAGGAATGTGATAAAGCTGGAAGTGTGGCCACGTGCCAGGCAATCATGCGGGCTGTGATTGGGATTGGGATTGAGGAAGAAGATCGGAAACATACCTGGATGGAAGATGCAGACAGTGTATGTCCAGCTGTGATGCTGGGTTTTGGTGGTTTCTAGGGGTTTTTTTCCTGTTTGTGGGATTTGTTTGTTTGTTTCTAATTTTATTTTAATTGTGGGAAATTGAACCACACCCTGGGAAATTATTTTTATTTTTAATCAGTGAAGGTGGATGTGATTCCCCCAACCTCTGCCTGCCTTTGGCCAGTCTGCCTCTCAGGAGGTTATTATATTGTTGAGCTTTTTTCAGATTTGAACTTCTACTAAGCAAAAAGTCGGTATCATGATAGATTGCAGGTTTTGGTGTGGATTTTTTTTTGTGTGTGTGTGTGTCATCACAATCAACGGAGATTGAGGGTCTCGTTAAAGGATCTGGCAGTTGAGTTTCAAGGCATAAACATAGTAGCTCAAGAGTTAATGTAAGACTGAACAGGGGAGTAGGTGAAAGTTTTACCAGGCTTTCTTTGCTTTAGGGGAGTAGTTTGAAATATGCACTAAAACCTAAATTGTATCGCAGCATGAGAAATGTCCACCTCAATGGCCTTGAACTGGGCTTACAGCAGGAGGGGGGCACGTGCTGTGACGCTTGTAGTTCTGCCCGTAAAGAAACAGATGGAGTGCAAACAGGAGAGCATTTATGACACCTAGCTAATTTTCTGGGCTGGCCTGTGTGTGTCAGTCCCAGTGATACTTGGGCTCTGATAGAGCAACGCTTGAAAATTTCCTCCCTGCTTCCTTTTTTAAAAGCTGATAGTAACTGTTCTGTTACATATAATGCCCCGATTCATGTATTACTCTGAGTTAGAGTTCTGTGTTGAATTATGCATGTGTCAGTCCTTCCTGCACTTGATTTCGGTGCAACATTAGACTGTGACTTAGTTCTGTTTTTTTGTAGTGTGTTGCTCATAATGCTCTGGAGTGTGCCCGAGCGATTTATGCCTATGCCTTGCAAGTTTTCCCAAGCAAGAAGAGTGTGTGGCTGCGAGCAGCGTACTTTGAAAAGAACCATGGAACCAGGTACGTGTGTTGCATAATCCTTGGGTGGAGGGCTTCAGCCTTCTTGCAGGATGGGAGCTTGGGGAGGAAGAAAAGCTACAAGATGACCCCTGAAGTGTTGTGTTGCACACACAGAGTTGGTCAGCTGGTGGAAACTTGCTGGCATTGTTTGCAGGTCTGACCTTCTTTTGTTATGGTTGTGGTCAAAACATCTTTGGTTTTTATGAAGTCATAAAAGCTCTTTTGCAATAGTGATTACTTGGTAAAAATAACTATGAATAGGCAAGGTAGGGATGGGTGTCTTTGAGAAGGCATTTCTAGAAAAAACTGTTGATACAAGTCACCTGGAAATGCAGCATGTGTTTGATGTCATTTTCATAGATAAACTACTTCATCGCTGAGTTGTCCGAGCATCTCTGGCATTTTCTGATTAAACATACGGTGCGTGTGTATCGCACTCTGTATTAAGATTGATGTTATACTCTCACAGTTCAGGCCTCTTATTTGGAGATTTATTCATAAAGCTTTACACATCTGAAACTTTCTGCCCAGAGTTTAGAAGAAAGTGAACCATCTATGCAGTAGACCACTTATACATGTGGAATCATCCTTATTAAAGTCAGCAAGGCTGTAGTGAGGAAGTGAGTGCAGATGCTGAGTTCTGCCTCTTTCAAACCTTTTTTTTTTTTAACAAGTATGTCTTTGCTTTTGTGTTGTTCTCCCATGTTTCCTGGTGGTGGCTGACTTTTAAGCCTCTTGTTCTACCTGAAAAGTGTATTTTTCAGAGCAGAAAAAAAATTCAGTAAAATCAAGCCAGCTTCATCTAATAATTCTGAAAAACTTCCTGTCTCAGTTTCTACTAAGGTTTGTTAAGAAGAATGGCTCTTTCCAAGACAAATGAGCTGTTTGTGTGCAGGATCTTTCCGCAGAGGCTATCAAACAAAGGTGTCTGAACAATGAGCCGTTTGTGGAGTGCTGATTTCAGAACCCTTGTGAAAAAAGACCCCACCCTTTCCTTGTTATGAAACAACTTATCAAGGTTTACAACGTTGGACTTTGCAACAATATTTATAACATTGAGTGATAGTGGAAATGATGTGTGTGAGAGCGCGCCTTTGGCAGCATTTCGAGTGATTGTAACTTGCTCTTTCTTGTCTCAGAGAATCCTTGGAGGCTCTTTTGCAGAGAGCTGTTGCTCACTGTCCCAAAGCAGAAGTGCTCTGGCTCATGGGAGCCAAATCGAAGTGGCTGGCAGGAGATGTGCCAGCAGCCAGAAGCATTTTGGCCCTGGCTTTCCAGGTGGGTACATTAGACTTGTGTGATGGTGTTAAGTACGACTGGTAAAGAATACAGAGTAGGCTTTTTCTGTCAACACCTGATTCCTGCTGCCTTTCAAAATGCCTTTCCGCTGTTCCTTGATTGTTTTATGTGGCAAAATGTTCTCCTGTAAAATAACGGCAAGCTGGAAGCAAGAGCATATTACTACTCTGAGTAGTACCACAGCTGGTTCGGAGTTTGCAAGCCATTAATTTTACTACCATGCTTCCCACAAGCCCCAGTCATGGATCAGAATCCCCTTGTCTTGGGTCACCCACCTCCTCAGTAAAAAGGGTAGTGGTCTGCCCTAATCAGTAAGGTTACTGCATTACTTACGGCTTGGACCAAACCTGTTCATCCACAGCAAAATGAAGGGAATTGTCTGCCAGATGCTGAAATAAAGATGGGCAGAGCGGTACAGTTGTAGCGCTGGGAATGAGGCTAGAAAGCTAAGCGATAGCAAAAACAAATGACTGGTCCTGAGATGGAAGGTAAAAAATACTTACTTCCTAAATTTGCTGTTGGTGCTTTTTGTTACCATCCTGAAGACTTCTTGACATGGTTGCCACTGAAATGAGTTTTATAAGAGGACTGTTCACAGACCTCAGTTGGGAATTCAAGCTTCAGTCTTTTCTGCTCAGGGTTTATAAAATGAGGGTCTCATTGTGGCAGACCCTATGATCTTTTCAGTATTTAAACTGGAAGTTCAGAAGATCAAGCATTAATGCTTTTCAACAATGGGGAAGCATCCCGCTTCCAAACTGGCATGTATCTTTGTGTTGTGCATCTGTTTTGGAGAATTTCTATAAACTTCAAAGGTCAAAGAAGATTGGGAGGAGCTTGAACAGAAGAAAAAAATCCGACTGTGGATTGACAAAGCTCTGATTTCAATTTTAATCTGGATCAAACGAAGGATTAAATCTGCTGTTGATTCACTGTATGCATTTGTCTGTCATTTTATGTTCTTACAGGCCAACCCCAACAGCGAGGAGATCTGGCTGGCTGCCGTGAAGCTCGAGTCAGAAAACAATGAATATGAAAGAGCAAGGAGGCTGCTGGCAAAAGCTCGCAGCAGTGCCCCCACTGCAAGAGTAAGGATGTGTGAAGGGTGGAGAGGCTGAGACCTCGCCGGGCCATGGGGGAGTTGAGGCGGAAGGAGAAGTTCCTTCAGTTCTGTGGCCTTAGTGATTGACCAGATGGCTCCTTGCCATTGCCTTTTGCAGGCATGTGGCCGCTTTGCTGCAGCGCTTCTCCAGCGAATTGCGACACAAAGTCACGGCATCATGGGAAAAAAAGGCTAGGATCGAGTGAAGGGTTTCGGTTTTTTTTACACAAATGGCAAAAGTCAGGAAATTCCCAGTTTACAGCTGTTTGTATAATGTTCATGTTGCATAAAAGCATGCCTTGGAAAAAAGAGAGAGAAGATACTTTCACAGAAGACTCACTCACGCTTGCTGTGCTAAAGACAGCTCTGGTCCAGTTTGTTGTTTAAAGTAACGCTCTTGTGTTTATCTCAAGCGATACTTCTGGTATGGTAAACTTTGATTTTCAGCCGTTCATACAGAACCATTTTAACTTGTCCAAGTAAAAGAAAAATTAGTTTGGTTTCCCTCCTGCCTCCCTCCTCCAAATTTCTGCTTCATCCTAGATCTTTGACGCTGTCCTCTTCCTCTTTTGTCAGTTGGGGAGCTGGCAGCTGGGGCTGAACCTTTGGTCTCTGACTTGATGCTTCTCTTGTGAAGTTGTGGTGGGGGAAGTTTGAGAACGTGGAGGATGGGGATCAAAGAGTAGTGAAACAGCCTTCAGTCTATAATGTATTTCTCACAGCTGTGACTTCCATGCATGGCTAAAAGAAAGGCATTTGTGGGGAGAAAAGTGTATGTACCGGTTTGTAATTAGCAGAAGAGTTGCAACTTGATGCCATAAGTAAGTCTTGGTAGCTGGGGTCTAAGGAAATCAAATTGTGCTGATGAAGCAGGCTCAGATTTGTTAATTAGTCATGCTCTTAAAGCTATGCTCTGCGTACAAATACTATACAAATGTCAACTCTATGCTAATAGGTGAGATACTGGTTGATCACACTGTCCACCTCCTTTAATATTTGCATTTACCTTTCTCATTGTTACCTGTTCCCACTATTGTTTAACCCTGTTGTGGTTTGTGGTTGGGTTTTTTTTTTAATTTTACTTCAAACTGTAGCTGATGAGTAACATTCTGATGAATGTATGAAAGTGGGAACCCACGGCATTGATGGACGAATGGTCTTTCAATGGCTGCCAGTGACAAACAGCTCTGGTTTCCTTCTCAGGTCTTCATGAAGTCCGTGAAGTTAGAATGGGTGCTTGGGAACATTGCTGCAGCCCAGGAGCTGTGTGAGGAAGCCCTGAAGCACTATGAGGACTTCCCCAAACTGTGGATGATGAAAGGACAAATCGAGGAACAAAAAGAGCTGGTAGAGAAAGCACGAGAGGCTTATAATCAAGGGGTAAGACGTATGTTGTGGCAAGTTTGCTTTGTGCTTCTGGCGTGGAGAGATGTCTATCTGAGTCAAAATGGAGAGGGCTCTGTCCCAGACTAATGGGAGAGATGATTTTTGTTCTCTCTGTTGTTGGTTAAAACAATAACAAAACAAAAAAACAGGACCTTGAAATAAGCAGCAAGAATTTCTCTTACCCAGTATCCCTGTGCAGAATTCACTTTCTTGCTTGAGTGAGTTTACTGTACTCCTTACTGGGAGGAAAAAAGTCATTGCACAATAATTCTCTAAGACCTGTAAAGACTAAAAGCAGAACTCTTAAAAGAAAAGCCTCCTAACGAGCTCTTAGACACACACTGTAAAAGAAAGTGGCCTACAGAGCACTGGTGTTTCTTTTAAATGGTAATCGGTGTCCTTGGGTATGAATGCTTCTGAAACTGTCAGCTGTGAAAGTAAAATGGAGGCAAGTTTCTGCCAGTGTCGATATCCTAATGACTTCCAATATCCTAATGACTTCCTGGGGTTTGTGGGCAGTCTCTTTCCTGCACACTCTGTTGTTGTGGTCTGGTTATGTATAAGAGCCCTCCATTTCCAGATGGAGCACAAAGTGTAGATGTATTATTAAGGTAGGTGTATTCTTTCTCTTGCTAATGGGATAGCTCAGTTGATGCATCCGACTGTTCTGGATATAGGACAAACTTGACTTCTGGATGTTCTGTGCCGTAAGGCTAACCAGGAGAAATCTGAGCAATATAATCAACTTTATCTCTCTTCTAAACCCTCCAGGAGGATGCAGGAAGGGAAGTTCATTTCTAGAAAGGTTATAAGGCTTTTTTGAATCTACATATTACCTTTTTTTTTTTTTTAACAGTTGAAAAAGTGCCCCCATTCCATACCCCTGTGGCTTTTGCTGTCCAGGCTGGAGGAGAAAGTTGGGCAGTTGACTAGAGCAAGAGCCATTTTGGAAAAGTCTCGCCTAAAAAATCCAAAGAATCCAGATCTTTGGTGAGTTGTGTGGAGATAAACTGAATTTGGGCTACAAAACTAATGCATTCTTCTGGGCAACTATTTTATGTATTCTCAGCTGTTTGAGCCCAGACCTTACAACCCTACCCGTTCTAGAGTTTATTCTGGACTAATAATTGTTTCTGAATACCAGAAATGCTTTGGTGACCCTGGCTAGTATGTAGCTACCCTAAGGAGCTGAGGACTAGTTATTTCTTTACTGATAGTTGCAGTGCACAGAGCATGAAATCCCAGGGATCTTTCATTTCTGTTATAGTCCCTTTTTTAGATTGTTTTTGATCTAAGCCATTATAGAATAAAGGTCATGTTTATTTTTAGAGAGAGAGGAATGGGAAGATGTCAGTCACCTACACATATTCAGAATGTGGGCAGATGTTTGCAATTTCCAGTGACCTTCATGTGACTCGCTGTTTGTTTCCCCGTAGTGAATATGTTGTCATAAATATCCTCACTGCGTCTCTTCCTTACCAGGTTAGAGTCTGTGCGATTAGAGTACAGAGCTGGGCTAAAGAACATTGCAAATACTCTGATGGCCAAGGCATTGCAAGAATGCCCCAATTCAGGTGAGCTGGATCTCATTTCTGTCCTAAACATGGTTCTTTTGCCCGATTGATTAAGGCACATCTTTTTCCAAGATGTCCTTTCTGGCCAGGTCTCAAAATAGCAATGTTTTGGAGAGGTATCAGTCATCCTTCTGCAAATGAAATGTTGAGGGTCTTTGTGAATAATCCCGGTTGCTTTGTGCTGTCTCGCACCAGAGGTTGCTGTTGGTTCCATTGCACTGCAGTACCCAGTATATTATTGGGTCCCAGGTTTCCTGGGAAAGCCTCTTGGATGTGGGTGGTTTTTCTCAGAAGCTGGTAGAAGTCTGCCAAGGTTTAAAATTGAAGAAAGACTCTCAAGTATTTGTAGTTAGGAAGTTCAGTGGAAAAAGGTTGGGTTTTTCCTTGTCTCGTTGGAGTACAGCTGGCCATAGGAGACTTCCCGTTGTTGGTTTGCCTGCACTGGTTGCACTACTGACTGTGTGCTTAATAACTTGTGATGGCAGCAAATTTCAGTCACGGTCATGATTACGGGATTGTGTACCATAAACGTTTAGTCCTGGGTTTTTAATTGTTTCAGCTCATTTTAAAAAAAGGCAAATAGGTCATATAATGTAAGTCAGTTGGTTCTAACCAGCAGTGGAAACATTTGCCTCTCGGGATGGGAGGAGAAAGTGCATGATGCTTCCCTATTTTTTGGCAGAATTGTGGGAAGACTAAATTATTTAAACATGTTGACATCTTTGGAGAGAAGATGTCACATAACTACAAACTGTAGTGGTCTACTGCAGGGCAAGCCTTTTTAGCTTGCCTTCAGGCTGGATTTTAAAAGGTGTTTAACTGGCGGTTGCTGAAGTCCCAGTGAAATAATTGGGAATTAAGTGACTTTTATGATATGATAAACTCATTGCAAGCTGCTCGCCATGCAAGTGGGTCAGCAAAGCAATACCACCCAAGTCCCACTTTGTTTTGTGAATGACCTAATGCTTAACGAGCGTTTGCCACCACAGGCTTTTTTACAGAATCTGCCTGTTGCTATGGGAATGGGCAGCAGGATCTCAGTTTTGTTCAAACTCTATCTTAAAACTCTACAAACCAGAATAAAAGCCTGCAAGTCTTAGCTCGTTGGACACCTACAGTCATGCAAACCGGAGGCTTGGGTCCATCGATTGCTGAATTGATTCCCTGTTGCTTATGGCTGATGTACGTTGGCTGCACCAAGTAAATATAATGGTGCTTGTGTCCTCAGCAGGCCTGAAAATAGAGGCCTGAAAAATGTGGTTTGACTCTGTATATAAAAAGCGAGAAGGGTTCCGCTCCAGTCTGTCACTGCAGTCGTCAAAGCTTGTGTATGTTCCCCTGGTGCAATTTATGAGAAGTGAGAACACTTTGATAGAGTCCTGGCAGACACAGCTTTCAGGCTGTGCTTTGAAGAGATCAGCAGGTATGGTTGGCTGACATGAGAAACTGAAGATTTCATGCTCCTCTGAGCATATTTCCTTTCTTGCTTTTGGCAGTGAAAGGAACTAGGGATTAAACCCAGCTTTCCTGGACCTACTCTGTCCTTCCTTGTATGTGTGGAGAGCCAGCATCAATAAGACCGTGGTGCTCTCTGGCACCCCTGAAACTGCTTCCAAACGGTGTACTTTGCACCTTCTGGGACTTCTTCTGCCACTGCAGTTTCCTGTGCAGATAAATGGATATCTTTCACTTTTGAAAGGCTGAGTTGCCCTCCCCTGTTCCACTGCTTGCAGTGTCTCACCCGAAAGGCGTGAGCACTGGGTTAGCACAGGGATTGCCAAAACTGCAGCAGGGTTATGGTACAGCGGCGTTCAGATCTGAAGGTCCAGCGTGGTGCATGCAGTAGCTAAAAATTGAGTACTGAGTGAGGTATCCATGCAGAAAGAGTGATCTGGGGTGAGATTGGGGCATGAATAACTACCAGGGTGGGAACACTAGTGCTGCTGTGGTAGAGACGAGTGGCCAGATGACAGGATGGCGAGGGTTAATCCTGGAAATAACACTAAACAATCTTTCTTCTTGACTTGATTAAGGAATCCTGTGGTCAGAGGCAATTTTCCTTGAAGCGCGACCGCAACGGAAGACCAAGAGTGTGGACGCTCTCAAGAAGTGTGAACACGACCCACATGTCCTGTTGGCTGTGGCCAAGTGAGTTCCTGCGCTTGATGTAGTGAAAATACCCGTTTGTGTGTGTGGCTGCATCCATGATGAAACATTGCACTCGAGCACAACCATGTGATTCTGGCTGCAGTGGCTCTAATAAGCCTCAAAGCAAGTAACAGCTCTCAAGCTGTCTCCTAGTAACTGTGCAAATCTCTCCCTTGATTCAAAGCAGGGGATGTCAACCTGCCCTCAAGCTGTTCTGGTGGATCTGGGACTGCGGCACAAACAACAATACATTCACAGAGTCCTTTTCCAGTGCTGGGCATAGGCACTCTGAAACTTGCTATCTTTGTGTCCCTTGGAAGGTAGTTCACCGTGCTTGCAGATGAACCAGGCTTAGTTAAGTTTTGCAGCATATGTTTTAAGTACTTGTGCAAACAGGGACAATTTTTGATGGTTATTTTTCAGTTTTTATGTGCCTGATTGTATTCTTCCTCTTTCCTCTCTATCCTGTCAGATAGAGATCATGTCAGATTCTTTTTTTTTTCTCCTTTTTTTAAATACTGAGCTAGATTCTGTGCTCTTCTAGTCTTTTCCCTCCTGAATTTCTGCTATGTCAGTTTTCTTCAGTTGTGGCCCTTTCTGGGATGCAGACTACCAGTCATACTGTAGTTTGCTTCTCTGAAATGGGAAGATAATCTCCTAGGAATTGTCGTCTTGTCCAGATTGAGTTGTCAGGCTGCCAGTGGCAGAAAACTGCTAGTAGTTGACTCATGCCATATCCTTTCTGATCAGATGTGTGAATGGCTCTACAGCAGTCGTGACTGGAACAAACTTTCTTTTCTGCCATTGTGAATACCAGAAGAGGTTAATACAGGAAGCATGTTGCCCAAACCGTTGCCCAATTCTTTCACAACGCTTTTTTATAAGCCAAAGAAAACTGTAGGATACACTCCAGTGACTGCAAGGCTGAGTTCTGCCAGATAATGACAGCTGGCTTGTTCAGCTTTAGGAGCAAGTGAGAAAAATGTTAACTTTTGCTTTATGGAAACTGCTTCCAGGCCCATTCTGGTGCAACCTCAGACAGTTTAGCTGCTAATCCCAACACAAACAGCTTCCACCTCCCATCACGGCTTGCGTGAAGGTACAGTAATACCTTTGTGTCACACATGTGAAAAACTTGTTAAGTATGTTGCTGAAAATGGCCACTACCTGCAGGTGTTGAGCCTCTGCTATCATTGTTCGTGCTCTTTTAAATCACAGTTTATTTAACACAGAACAATCAAGAGTATTATAGGGCTTAAAAAATATCACATAAGCTGTATAATTTTATGACTGGCTAAGCTCTTTATGAGGGATGGCTGTCTGATTTGATAAAGGCCTTACTAGCTCGAATGAACTCTTTAATGCAAAGGAGTGAAACCAAGAGACTATTGACTCAGCTGGTCAATTACTGGGGAGAATTTTCAGCAATCACAAGCACCTTTATGAAATGGCAGCGGTCGGGCTGGGTGCCAGGCTGGGATTTGAGCGCGGAAGCTTACGTGCTTGCTTTTCCTCCTGAAGGGGAGCTGACAAGATAGGTCTGCTCCACTAGAGCTTCCTTCGTGGATGTGAATGCGGCCGTGGCTCCGGGAACGTGCATGCAATTTTCAGTGGTTTAGCATCTAACAATTAAGTAACTTTGAAAATTAGCTTGAAATATTGAGACACTGGAAGAGGGGAAATAGAGGCAGGCATATAATCCTGTCTCTTTGTACACCGAATCTGGAACAGCAAAATTAAGCAATTGAGTTAGCAGAGATTGAGCTGGAGAGTAATGCCTCCCTTCTCGGGAGTGTCAGTCGCCCTTTGGCTGAGGCTGACTTAACCCTCTTCACTGCGGGGAGAGTGAAGAGGAAGTGGTGGATGTTCTTTTCGGTCCTTTCATGCCTGTTCCCTTCCCAGGGAAGGACAGTCAGTGGATGCCTACAAAATCTGCAGTTTCTTTCTTGGGGCAGCAAAAAATGGAAAGATCTGTAGAGCCTTTAAGTTGGGAGTGTTTGCGGATTGCCATTTTCCTCTGAAGGAGGGCTATTTGTTGACTCACTTTTGGTTTTCTCGACAGACTGTTCTGGAGTGAGCGTAAAATAACCAAGGCCCGAGAGTGGTTCCACCGAACAGTGAAGATCGACTCTGACCTGGGGGATGCCTGGGCTTTCTTCTACAAATTTGAGCTCCAGCACGGCACAGAGGTGAGCGCCTGCCTGGGAACAGGGGGTTGGGAATGGCAGCAGGAATCCCTTGCCGGTGTTGGTTACGCAGTCCCAGGGACCACTGCAGTGCTGGGCTGAGCACGCTGCTGCCTGTGTGCCTCACAGATGAGGCTACGGCTGTCACGCCTGGTCATGAATGAGCATGAACAGGCCTGTGGGGTGGTTTTTAAAAGGCTCTGTCATGAGCTGAGCTGTCTTTCAGGCTGCTCTGCTGTCCACAGTCAGGCTAGTTTGTGCAAAAGTCTATGAAATCGATCTTCCTTCTGTAAAACTCAAGCTTCCTCGTAGGAGATATTCCTGTAACTGCGATGCTGGGTTTGTGTAACTGGTCCCATTTCTTCACAAGTGTCAAGTGCAAGTTGCACGTGAACACAGCTGGAGGAACAGTCTGTTCTAATCTCTTATGGCAGTTTTTACTGCCTGATATTACTGAAATGATGGGAGTATTTATCTTCGAACTTCAGAGAGACCTCTCACTTGACAGATCTCCTGCAGGTGGTAATGCAAAGGAGGTTTTTGCTGCTGTTTCTCTGGTGTAGTCAAAACTTGCTTGACTGTAACTTGGCCAGTTTGTTCAGCAAAGCAGGAGAGTTGCTGCCACTGAATTGTTGACTCGTACTTCCATACTGCCTTTAAAAAACCAAAACAAAAAACCCACCGTAAGTTTTGGAAGAGTGTTTGAATCAGGGAGGGGACAGGGGATTGTTAAATTTTTGGCTCTGTGGTGGAACAAACCGAGGCATTAAGACACTTGCAAACGGCTCTTTCTCTCCTTCATAGGAACAACAAGAAGAGGTGAGGAAGCGCTGTGAGAATGCTGAACCTCGCCACGGAGAGCTCTGGTGTGACGTCTCCAAGGACATAGAGAACTGGCAGAAAAAGATTGGAGAGATTCTTGTGCTTGTGGCAGCCAAGCTTAAAAATACCTTCTAGAGTGTGCTGGCTTCAGCTGCGTTAGTCATCTCTGTAGGACTTGTCTGCTTACCCGCTTTTGGTGCGTTTGCCCTTACGGTGGCACAGATTTCAGAGGATGGGAGATCAGTGGTGATATGAAAGATCTTTCTTCCAAAAAAGAAAAGCTGCTTCCTGCTTTTCCCAGTGATAGTGCTCTTGGCTCACACAATGCGGTCATCAGCTTCTGCACCACGTCTGAATGTTACCGCTGGCGTCACGTGGGAGAGACGAGCAATCTTGTGAGGCTCCTTTGGCATTTTCATTCTGATGCCTGTTTTCCCCTGTAAATACAAGCTTTCATTTGTGCTTGTAGAGATTCTGACATTAGCAGTCCCTCTGTTTTCTTCCTAGCATGCATCCCCGTCCTGTCCCGTCCCCTTTCATGCAGTTTCTTTAGCGTTTGGCCCATCTGATGCTGGTTCCTTGTTGGCAGATCTGGGTGGTCGCTGTTTGAGTACACTGAATGTCCTTGAACGAGAGGAGCGGAGTTCTGAAGGGTGAGACCAGCAGCTGGGTGGGAGGGCTGGGCTGAGCTGGTCCCTCTCTTTTTTTTTTTTTTTTTAATATTTTGCCACAAGCTTGGTCTCTGCTGGCCAGCTGCAGCACAACTTGGAAGTATTCCTCAAACCTGAGCGTTTTGTGAATTTCAAGAGTGTATTTTTAGGACCTTTTCCTCAATTTTTTAAATGTATATAGTATAACCTTATTCTTTTAGGTGTCTGATTTCATTAAGCACAGTGGTATTTTAATGCAACAAGGCAAAATCCAGCAGTCCCTGAAGGCCGTTTGGAAGGAACAGCCTTTATTTAGAGCTGTTGAGAGACTGTGTGCTTTTACAGTGGCAGCTGCTTTCAGGGGGGGTGTTTGGGACGACTCTTCAAGTGCAGGTGGAAAACAAACAAATTCACGAGAGGAAAACTTTGTGTTTGGGACCCTTTATAAGCTGTCTTCAGTTTTCTACACTTGTGATCTGTATTATTTTGACCCAGAAAACCTGACTTTGTAACCATTGAATGAGAAGCTGTAATGTCATATGTGTTAGAATATAGCACAAGTATCCAGGTCTGTGTGTGTGTGCGCATTATATAATGTATTTAGTTGGAGGAGAAAGCTCCTTATCACTTATTTGGGCAATACCTATAAAATACAGCTTGGGTTTTTTGTTGTCTTCCATTCTCTTTGAATGTGGTCTTGCCCTTTGACTCCGACTGGGAAGAGTGAGTCTGATAGCAGAAACCGTAGAACTTACCAGGCTCCCACCACTCTGGGGATGTATCTCCCAGCGGTGGTTGCACCAAGTTGTGCTACAGCCTTTTGCCAAGAAGGATGAGAAACCCGTCTTTTAACACTGAAGTAGAAATGGTTGGTCTGGAAGCAAAAGCCTGTTTTGCTTTGGCTTTATAACAGAAGCTCTTGGGCTTTCTCTTGAATAGCAGGTGAAAGTGTGTGAAGCTGCGTTTTCATTAAGGAGGGTGTAAATCACGCGTGTCCCCTGAAATTGTAGTTTCCCAAAGGTGGGAGAGAGGCGTTGGGAGTTGAGAGACTCTTGCTCAGGGATTTCGTGCCGTCATTGGCATCCTTCCTGTACGTGGGCTTGTACAAAGGGGGAGGGGGGGGGAATTTGGGGAGCAGAACGGAGACATCAGTCTGTTGTGAAAAGAGGAGGGTGGACATGTGGGAGGGAACGTGGCTGGACCAGGATTTCAAGACTGGAAAGGAGTCTTGAGGGAAAAAAATAAAAAAGTAGTTTTCAGCTCATGCTGTCCTTCCTCAGCCCCTTGTGCTTCTCACGCAGCTTTTACTCTTCCTCCATAGTGTGATCTGCGCAAGTTCTTGGACACAGGGACTGTATCCTGCTTCTCTGGGAAGGGAACACGACACTTGGGTTGCTGTGGCATTCCCTAGTGTAGTGATGTCTTGGGCGAGCAGAGTGCTGGTGGCACAAATTCCTCTGCCCTGCGGTGCTCTCATTTGGTGGCTGTGGAGTTGAGATGGGGAAGGACGGTTGGGACTGCGGTGGTGTGGGGTTTCTCGCTGGAGAAACCCCCGACTCGTACCAAGTGTTGGGAGCATCTCACTCGAGCCAAATAATTGTGCGCGCCCACTGATCAGGATCCGTGCGCTTCCCCTGCCCCTCGCTCAGGTGGCAGCACCACATCCCGTAAGGGGTTGATGGGACAGGCTACCCCAGAGCCCTGGGGCTGGGAAAACGCACGGGAAAGACCTGCTGGGGAGTTGTTCCTTGTGGGTGGTGAGGGAAGAGAAGGTTGCCCAGCGCTGTGTGCTGACGCGCTGGAAGCCCCGGGCAAGGGGACCTGCGCTGGGTGCTGCACCGCGTCCTCGCAGCACCAAACTCCTTTCGCCACCTGCTCTTCCTAGCTGCAGCTTCCCTTCCCCCTGGCCCGGGGGTTACATTCCTCGGGTTTGGGTTTGTTGGCTTTAGATAAAAGGGATCGCCAATCTTGGAGCTTTTTAATGTTTCTAGATGTCTTTGTGTTTTTAAAATGGATTATGGCACCTATTAATTTTAACTATATATAGAGCTCAATAAACAAGTTATACGGGTCCTGTCTTCAGCGGTATGTTGTTGTGTATGCTGTGGTTCCCACTTCCCAGGGAGGAGTGTTCTTGCCAAGCTGAGACCACCTGGATTATTCAACCATTTCTTTTATCTCTGGTTAAAACACACGCGCTCTACCCTGCAGTGGACCCTTGTTGCTGTCGGTTCATGTTTTTCCATCGCATCCTCTACAGAAGCGATTAGAACTGCGTCGGGGCAGGGTGCTGGTGTTGATGTACCTGTTCAAAACTTGGGGGGGGAAATGGGAGGGGGACCACGATGCATGGGGGGATTTTAGGGGTCTCGCTCTGTGCGGTCACTCCTGCCGTAGGTGGTGTGCAGCCTTAAGTGCTAACCAGCTGCTGACTGCGAATCCAGCACGACAATGATCAACGCAAACGCTGACAGAGGTTGAAACGCGGGGTGGTCTCTGCTCCTGCGCTGCGGCACACCTTCGCAGCACGAAATGCAGCCCCTGCCCTGCGCTGGTGCAGGGTCGTGCAACGCTTTGGGTCCACGGGTGGGTGATGCCGTGGGGTGCTGGCTCTGCTGGCGCCTTCGGGCCCTCCAGGGCAGAGGGACCCTCTCCTACCCTCCCCG
>VWZZ01004631.1:33068-44617 GCA_013399095.1 Psophia crepitans | reverse complement strand
GAGGCGAGCGCCGGTGTTCGCGGGGGGTTACAGGCATCGGCACGTGCTCCGCCGGCTCGCCGCCGGCTTGCCGTGAGCACCGGCTGCTGGGTGGGGGTAGAGGGAGCCCGGTGCGGCGGCAGGAATGAGTGCATGGAAAGGAAGGAAAGAGTGAAGGAAGAGGCTAAAGGGAGGGAGGGGAAAAGCGAGGTCGAAACGATGGTGGAATCACAGCAAAAACAGCCGGAAAAAGGAAACGGGCCCTGAAAAGTCAAATAAAAATAGCAGCGAGGCGAACCCAAGTGTGCAGCACATGGGAGTGAGCGCATTTCCTTCGAGGGCAGCACCGCACGCTCCCGGCTGTTCTGAGGGGGCCGCTCTGATGTGACTCCAGCAGCCGCTGCTGCCACAGCCCCCTCCAACCCCCCCAGTGCCGTACCAGCAGCTTGGCAGCCGGTCAGCGCCCCGCCAGCCCCCACCTCGCCCATAGTCCGGGCACGCTTGTGCAAGGCACCCACGCTTTGTGTAAGCCCCCCCAGACCACAGACAAGGCGGGTGCAGGGATGCCGTGTGCATGCTGGGGCGTGCTACGGGGCAGGACGTAGCACGTGTGCAAAAGTTGCACAGGCGTTTGTTAGAGCGCGCGGGGATGCGCAGGGCGGGGGGGACTCGCTGTGCCCTCGCCCCCGCGCTGTGCCATGTGCCGCCGGCTGATCGCCTCGCCAGATGCATCCGAGCGCTGTGCAAACAGCGCAATCACGGCTTCCTCCCCTCGCTGCTTGTTTTGCAATCACAGCAGGGCCCCGCGGGACGTGGGGGGCGGCGGCGGGTGCTGCTGGGGCTGCGGAGACGGGAACGGGGATGGGGACAGGGTGGGGATGGGTGCTCCTTACCCGGACTGGCGCGCCGCATCCCAGCCCGGATGCAGGCTGAGCTCGGAGGCAGCAGTGGACCCCGGCATGGCGGGGCACTGTGCCGGGGCACCATGCTGGGGGACCATGCCCGGGGTGGTGCCAGGGGACGGTGCCTGCCGTGTTTCCGCAGAGCCAGCGCTGGAGGCTTGTTTTGCCCCTTTGCACTGTCACTGTCCCACTGAAACGCGGCTGCCCCTGGACTGGACCAGAGCCGTCACCACCCTGGGGTCCCAGCCGCTGGTGTCCAGGGACATCCTCACCCACGCTAGCCCCCCGCTTTGGTCCTCATCTCCCTCGCAAGCGGGACTGGTGGCCAGTCCCCTGTCAGCCCCAGCGCTGGGGGCACTGGCACACGCAGGCTGTGTCTGACGAAGCAGAGCAGCGTTTTGTTCTCTCCCATCTCCCTGCAGCATCGTAAAGCTGTTGAAAGCCCAGATTTACGGCGTGATAAACGCTAGGGGCTCTGCTGAATATTTTACTGCTCCATCCTTTGGAGTGCGGCTGGTTTGGAGGAGCGGGGAGAGCCGGGCGCGGGGCGGCACGCCCAGTGGCATCGCTGCCCGGCTCCAGCTGGAGGACGGCGGGTGCTGGAGGATAGGGACGGCCCGGAGCGGGGCCGCCCAGGGCTGTGCCGTGGCCAAGGTGGGTCCTGGCACCCCCAGCCGTGGGATTCCAGTTGCCTGAGCCCCTCTGCGCAGTGGGAAAATGCTGATCCCCCCCCATTTTGCAGGCCCACTGCTGGTTTTGGAAGCATCTGCTGACCAGATTGTGCCACAGCGTGCCGGAGTGCCTGTGCCAGGACATGCCAGCCGAGAGGCAGGGTGTGCCCAAGCCCGGCTCTGGGTGCTGTCCCTCCCCGCACCCCCACGGCCCGCTGCCCCGCTGGGTGCTGCAGGCTGCTTGGCGGGAGGCTGCGTCCTTGCCGTGAAGGGTGGGTGACGCTGAAAGCAGCTCTGCCCCGCTCCACTGCCGCCTCCACCGGAGAGGGGTTCGCACCCTCGGGGGCGTGCGTGTCTGCGGGTGTAAGTGCATGCATGCGTATGAATTACATGTATGCACACGTATGCAATTGCGTGTGTGTGTGTGTGCATGCCTGCGTGTGCATGGGTGTTTGCACATCATTCCTCTCCATGGCTGCTTCCCCAGGGGTGGCTGCAGCCCCCGGCATCGCCGGCTCTATCCACCCTCCTCCCCGCTGCCGGAGCTGGAGCCAGAGCCGGGCGCTGGAGCCGGCAGGCCTCGGCGCAGGGGGAGGCCAGCGGGGCCGGGATGCCGGGCTCAGCGGGAGTGCCAGCTCGTGCCGAGGCGGGATGCTGTGGATCCGGGCCCTGATGGTATCGCATCTCCCCGGGCGGGCGCTGGCTCCGGCAGCTCTTGACGCCCAGCGGGAAGCAGGCAACGGTGAGCGTCCTGCCTGCACCCCGCTCCCTCTCCGTGCCGGGGAGCGCTCACACGACGGTTCCAACGCCAACATGGGGCATGTCCACGCCGAGCTGCCGAGAAGCCGGGGGAACTGCTGGGGCTCGGCTGGGGGCCAGCGGGGACCACTCTGCCCCCCGCCACCGTGGCCCCCGGCCCCGCTGCTCGGCCCGCGGCATCCTGTGCCGGAGCCCATTGTTCGGCCGCGCCGGGCTGCGGGGCAGGATTCCTTTGTCAGAGCTCAGCAATATTTTATTCTAACAATTAACCAAACACGCCCGGGCTCCCGAGCCTGTTTGTGATTATTGGAGGGCGAATTCCCCAGCCTCGCTCCCTCTCGGTGTCAGCTCTGCCTGGGGCCACACCGGGTGGAGGGGATCCAGCCCTGCTCCCACCAGCTTGGGGTTGGGGACCCCCAACTGCGCTGAGAGCCCCCCACTCCTGCAGCTGGCGCTGGGGGGGTTTGGTTGCCTCGACCCCCTCGGGAGCCCGTGAGCATCGCCGACATTGTCTCCGCAGCAGCGGGATCCGTGGCGGCGCAGGGGTAGCGGTGACTCATGGAGGGGGGATGTGAATCACAGCCCTCGATCTCCGGGCAGGATGCGGCCCTGCGCTCGCAGCTTGCCGCATGCCAGCCATGGACCGCAGGCTTTGTCCTCGGCGGAGTGGAAGCGGCTCGCTGCTTGGGGCGCGATGGGATGGGGATGCTGCTCTTCCTCAGGGCCCCTCAGCTCCCTGGGATGCTGGCACAGCTTTCCCAGCCCCAGCTTCGGGGTGGGATGAGGGTGGTGCGGGGTGTGGGTCCCTCCTGCATCCTGGCTCTCTCCGAGGCTCCTCGCCATGCTCGGACTGAGTCCTCATCGCTGCTTGCTGCACCAGTGGTAAAAAAACTTAGCACCTCCCTTTGCAATGTAGCCCGGAGAGGAGATTGCCCAGCGTAAATTATCAAATCCCCGTAAAATCCCTTGCTTGGGGCCAGCTCAGCTCATGTCACCTCACCCTGCTGCTGCGTTTCTACCCTCCGGGAAGCGGATGCTGGGTCCTGAGCCATGGCTGGAGCTGGCAGCGGGCCGGCAGCCCTCGCTGGGTGCTGCCTGCTGCGGGCAGGGAAACCCCGAGGTGGAGCTGGAGCAGAGGGTCAGGGTGGGCACCGCACACAGTGGTGCCACCGGCCAGGAGTGACATGGCCGATGCCAGGGCCCTGCGGTGGGGCCGTCGGGGTTAGCCGGGGGTTGTTATCCACCCCGGGGGAGACACCCTGAGCAGGTTATTTCTTCAGTTGCTTCTGGGGATGGCGGGAGCGGCCGAGGAAGAGGAGAGGGTTTGCAGCCTCAGGGTGGGAGGATGGAGGAGGGACCTGTGCCTCGGTGCTGCCCCAGCTCTGTCAGGATCCTCGGTGGCTGGAGCCGAGCGTGGGGCAAGGAGTGGGTGCAGGCAGCATCTCCTGCCTGCTGCTCCCTGCGGGTGATGGGGGTGGAAAGGGCCGACCCCTGAGCCGGTGCCCCGGCCCTCACCATCGCTGCACGGACCCCAGTGCCTAAACCTGCTCCTTCAGGGCCAGGGCTCCTTCCTCAGCCCTGCCGCCCAGCGCCGGGCTCTCAGCTGGATCCTGGATCTTAAAATACAGCGAGTCGTCGAAGCAGAGCGGCTCAGGCGGCTGGGCCAGGCAGGGCAGCCGGAGCACGGCGCCGGTGAGCAGCCCAGCAAGCAGCGAGCCACCGATGGCCACCGCCAGACCCGCCACCTGGCACAGTGCCTGCCCGCCCACACCACGGTTCCCCCACTGTCCCCATGCTGCCTCGCTGGCATTCGCCCCTGCCAGGGACAGCTGGGAGAAGTGGGACCCGGAGGTGTCCTCAGATGCCACCAGGATGGCCACAGCACTGGCCACCGCGCCGAGGATGCCAGGCAAACCGTGGAGGTTGTGGATGCCACACTGGTCCTGGAGCACGAACTTCCTTGCCAGGAGCGGGGTGAGGAACCTAAAGCCGAGGACACATGTCACAGCTGAGAGGCTGCCCAGGGCAAGAGCGGCCACCGGCGGCACAGCCATGTCAGCCACCACGCCGATAGCCACCCCGCCGGCCAGGCTTCCATTCTGCAGGTGGCTGGGGCTGAGCTTGCCATCCTTCTCCAGCAGGCTGGAGGCCACTACAGTGGTCACAGAGCTGGCACTCATAGCCAGGAGGGTGTTCAGGATGGCACGATGTTGGGCATCACCCGGCTGGCAGAGGACGGCCACGAAGCTAGGCCAGAAAACCCAGAGGATGAGCGTGCCCACGAGGGACTGGAGATCTGAACCAGGTGTTGGGGTCTCCTTGGGGTGGGCTGGCCGCCGCACTGTCCCAAACAGAGCCTTGGACATGCCGAGGCCGAAATAGCATGAGAAGACGTGGATTGTGATGGTGCTCCCCACGTCCAGGACACCCAGTCGGGTGATGATGGCCCACTCACTGGCAAAGTAGATGGGGACTTCACAGACAGCCACGACGAAGAGCTGGCAGAGGCTGGCTCTCCCCAGGATGGCCCCCACAGAGATGAGCACCGTCACAGCGGCGAACTCAGCAGTGAGGAGGTTGCGGAGATCAAGGTGGCCGTGGCCATGATGGAAATGATGGAGCAAGCCCTGTATCACCAGCGCCCATTGCACAGAGAAGTTGAGCAGGAGGAAGTTGTGGGTGAGGGCACTGAGCCCATAGCGGGGCAGGAATGTCAGCAAGAGCCCCAGCCCCACCACCAGCATCACCTGGATGTCCTGGAAAAGGGGGAAGATGCTGTAGAGCTGGTTGGCCACCACGGTGGCATCCGCTGCCTGCGCTGAGGGCTTGTCGTAGGTGAAGAAGAGGGCAAAGAAGAGCAGCAGGGCGCCCTGGAAGAGCCCCAGACAGAGGGGCAGGAGGCGACGGGAGCATGCAGGGGGTGTCACAGCCATCCTGGGGCAGACAGGAGAGGACAGTGACCGGTGGGACGGCTGGGCAGCAGTCTGACAGCCTGGCAGCACCCGCAGAATCAGGTCCGTTTGCTCCCACCTCATAAAACCCGTGGGTTTATGGCCACAGTTAATTTTTAACCGAAGATATAGGTTTATGTGCTAGAAGAGGAGTTTTTTCCCCTCCTCTCTTTAAACACAACGCCCTTAAATTGCCCACATGCTCTTGTTTGGCCACCATAAAAAGTGGACATGAGGGGGGTTATGATTTTGAAGGGAGACAAGAAAAAAATTGCCATGGGGCAGAGGGGGGAGAAGAACAATCTTCAAGGGGCCAGCCAGGTACGAGGGTACCACAGCATGCACCCCCATTTAACCCATCCCCATCTGCCGAGCTGGGACCCTGCCACTGAAGCCCCAGGAGCAGTGCTGGGAGCTCAGAACCCCTCCAGCTCCTGGTGTGGCTCTGCCGCATCCCACCCGGAGATGCTCCAGCACCGCCACCACCCCACGCGACAGGACGATGCACGTTTTGCTCGGCAACCGCCCGGATTTTGCGAAGCGCCATAAAGCTCCGAAATCAGGGCTGAAAAGATCATTTTCTCACAGGTTTGCGTTGGCTTGAATGGCTGGAAATTCATTAACAATTAGCGCGCGAGAAAAACAAAGCCCAGAGCAGCCAAGCAGCTACCCCGAAGTTTCTGGGTTGCTGCTTAGTGTGACATTTTGCCAGTGAATGTCTGGAAAAAAAAATAAAAAAAAAAAAAATATATGAGAACCACAAGAACAAAAGGCAGAAGGGTTGGTAAATATTTGTTCCAGAGAGAAGATATTTTTGTGCTGTCCCTGATCTCAACACCCCTGCCGCGGGCGCTGGCTCCGCGCCGCTCTTCGTCATTGTTACTGGAGGATGAGGCAGGCGAGGGCGCAAAATGGGAAACAATTGTTGAATAATCTGCATGAGGCTCCTCTGCCAAACCCTCCCCAGCCATTTTTCAACCCAAAGATGCTGGAAATGGGGGCAATGTATAGGAAGAGGAGGTGCTTTGGAGGCAGCACCTTGGGGGGTTGAGGAAGGGTTGCGTTGTGCCCAAGCCATGGCCAACAGCGGTGGAGGGATGGTGAGAGCTGTGGGGGTTTGCGGGATGGGACCTGGGATGCTTTGTCTGCCTGTAACGTGTCCCTGCCGCGTGGCCAGTGCTGCTAATGGCAGGAGATGGTCCCATGGGGATCTCTGCCCAAGGCAATGTGGGGTTGGGGTCCCGTATGGCTTTCTCCAGTGTCCCTGGGGTGGCTGAGGATGGAGTGGGATGGGTGGGCAGGGTGGTCCCATTCATCCTGCCCATGCCCACACTGGGGCATAGTCCAACCTGCTGCCCACGGCTGGTGCTGGCTCCCACCTCCACCAGCAGAAGGAACGAGGGATGAGGGGCTGAAGGCAAAGCCTCTCACCCCTTGCTGGTAGAAAAAAACCAAAGAAAGGCAATTTCAGCCCTGTGACCCCTCACCTGTAGCCCTTCGAATGCCACGCCAGCCTGCCAAAGGGGTTTTCAAGGGGACAGCCTGGCACAGTAAAACCTCTTAGGTTGATGGTGGGTGAGATAAAACCCCAGGGTGGTGCTGGGAGCAAGCAGCACTCCTGAAATGGAGGAGCCGGGCTGCTCTCAAGGAGCTGGGGGAAGTGTTTTGGCCCCATCTGAGTAAGGGAATGTCATGTGAGCAAGGGTAGGGCTCACCCTGGTGTGCCGGACACCGGAGTGCTCGCTGCTGCGTGCTCGGTGCTGCACGCCCACTCCCCTCTGCTGCCCAGCAGTGGCTCAGCCCTCCCCTTCCTGCTTCACTTTGGGGCTTTTTTAAATTGAGGTTAAATAAAATGCTAAAGGAAAAAAGCTTTTGAGCAGGTCTTTTTAAAAGTAGAGTGCTTTGAAGATTTCACAGTTATGGCACAGTGCCTCCTGTGAGGAAGAGGAGGAAGATGCTGGAGGAGATGCACCCTCCTGGAGCATCCCAGCACTGTCAGATATGCTGGAGAGGACAAGCATCATATTGAGAGGTTTAGGGTGTAACAGCCCCCCTGGATCTGGCCGTCACCTCTGGCAGGGGGCAGAGGTGCTGGGGCGCCAGGAGGTTGGGGGGTTCTCACCGGACTCAGCTTCCTGGGTCAGCAGACGCTGTGTGGGGGCACGCCGGGGAGCAGCAGCGCGGGGTCGGGCTGCTGGCCTCGGTGCTCAGGGACGGGGTGTTTTGGAGGTGATACAGCTCCTTATCTCAGTCGGTGGGCGATAGGGAGTTGCAGGCTCAGCGGGATGTCCTTGGACATACGCTCTTTTTCTACCTGGAAATCTTGCCCTGGCAGCACTTGGGGATTTGGGATGCTTATCCAGGCTTCCAGAGGGGCAGAAGCCAACGGAGGGGCTCCTCTGCAACTTGCAGCCCCTGGCATCCCTCCTGCCAGCTGGAAAAAAAAATCTGCATTTAACGTGGGCCTGAGCCGTGCCAGTGCATGGGCACACGCGGTGCCCAGGGCCAACCACCACCATACCCCTTTGCCAAGCCGTTGGGTACCACCGTCCCCCTCCCTTGGGAAAAAGGCCATCCCGTTTAGCCCCCTCGCTTCCCAAACCAGACGAGGTGCAAAGAGCAGCGATACCCAAGTGCTCCCCAGGCCAAAGACCCCACTGCAGAGAGGGGGGAAGCCCCGATGGGGTGCAGATTAAAAAATAACCTTTATGGCACCCATAAAAGAAGGTTGAAGTTTCAAGATGTCGCTGGGAAGGTGAAAGTCCCCCCGGCCCCAGAGCACCCCCGAGGGCAGCGAATGATTAACCCCGCGGTGCAGGGTGCGTCTGCGGGATGCCACAGTCCTTGCGGGGAGGACCCGGCGTGGGGGGTAAGGTCCGGTCCCTCCAGTAACATTTTCCAGGCACAGAGAATTTTCTTTCGGCACCGAAGGATCTGGGATGGAGGAAGCATCTGGCAAGGGCTGGGGCGGCGGGGAGGGGACCATTGAATTCCACCCCCCACATCCCCCTTTCACTGTGTGGGCAGTTGTTTTATGGCTGGAGGACTGGGGAACCATTTTAGCATGATCCACGCTGAGACTGCTAGAGGAGTTCCCCACTGAGGGCTGGATACAAAGAAAAGCTGAATTAACCGAGGGTCATATAAGGCAACAGGATCTGACAGATCCGAGCCAATATACGCTGGCAACAGCCAGTCCATGGCACTGTGAGAAAACACTCCTGCAAATTTAACAAATCCCTATGGTCTAGAAAGTCATGTACAAGAAATTACTAATGAAGGGATCTAGTCATATCTGGATTTCCAGACGTTGGTCGTGGTCCCACCGCATTTTGCAGGCCATATAAGTACATGGATCTGAATCCCGGGCGCTGGAGACCGGGAGGATTGTTCCGATCGTCTTGTCTGACCTCCTGCGTCAGACGAGGGCTCCCGGCGAGGAGGGGATGCTCAGCCCAGCCGGGCGGCGGCGGCCGGATCCTGCAGCCGCGCTGGGCTGGGGTTGGACGGAGAAGGTTTGGGAACACTGGGGTGGCTGGGTGTCCCAAAACGGTGGCGATGTGCTGGCAGCTGGGGTGGGTGCTGGGGACCTGTGGCCGGTCAGGGGGGAGCGGGAGCTGCGGCTTTATCCCTGTGGGGCTGCGAGCGGACGCCTGGCTGAGGCACCGCGCGGTGGGGAGGGACTGCCGACAGCATCCTTGGCCTCAGCGTCACTCTTCTCCCCACTGCCCCCTCCAGCCAGTCTCCTGAGCCAGGAGCACCCCAAAATTCCCTGTTCCCTAAAGATCCTGCTGACAAGCTGTGCTGCCTGCGGAGCTACGCCTGGGTCCCGCTCCAGACGCTCTGTAGGTCCTACATAAACACCCACCTGGTGTCTAAGCGAGCCAGGAGTGAGCACTGCGAGCGTTTTAAAAGCCCCAGTCCAGCTCTGACCCCGGGAGCCCTGGTGCTGGCTGTCAGGCAGCGGGCAGGGGGCCACCCTTCCCCCCCAGCCCCTCGCAGCCGGGTCCTACCGGGGAAGGGGGGGGACGGACACAAAGCTGAACAGACGTCACAGCGGCATCACGCGGTCCGAGTGGCCTTCTCCATCTTGTTAGCACATTGTGTAACACAACATGTGGAGGCGCTGGGACCGCACACGCATGCACTCCCCGACAGCCCAACCGGGGGGAAAAGAAGGAGGGAAAAAAAAAAAAACAAGAAAAAGAAAAAAAAAAGGAAGCAATTTAAGCTTTGAGTCTTTCTCTTTAAAATGTTCTCATGGCTTCATTAGAATTTGCAGCCACAGAGGCTTTGAAGAGCATGGTATAAGGAGTGAAACATCTGGAAAAATTAGGATTAATGAAAACATAATTCCCAAGACTAAAGGAAAGATTAATCCTCCGTTACCACTTGTGTGTTCCACAGCTTTTCCCCAGCTCGTAACGCTGAACTTATTAAATCGCCCTGAGCTGAGTTTTCCTTTTTCTCTCTCCCTCCCCTACAAGCCCAATGGAAGCATCTGATGCCAAATGTAACGATAACCAACTGTGCTCAGCGGCGCGGGCGCGAGCACGCTGCCCGCCCCCCCGCACCCAAGCGGGCACCCATGGCCAACCGGTCCCATGGGTGGGGGGCCTTGGATGGGGGTCCCATGGGGTGGGGGTTCTGCGGGTCCTGGAGGGCTTGGTGCTGGGGCAATGGGTGCTGTGCCCTGGCGGGGCTGCACCTGCTCCCATGTGTGCTCCTGAGCAGGATGGAGCCCAGTTGGCTCGTGAGATGGGGGGATGCTGGCGAATTAAAGAATAAATAAGGAATAAACCACCCTGCTCTGCTTTCAAATGTTTGGTCAGGTTGAGACCGAAGCGGCCCTGAGGTGCTGGCATCTCTGGGTGGTGTCTGTGCAGGCACAAGGCTTGTCCTGGTGCTGTGCTGTGCCATGATGTGCTGTGCTGTGCCATGACATGCTGTGCTGAGCCATGCCGTGCCGTGCCACGCTGTGTCATGCCGTGCTGTGCCGTGCCATGCTGTGTCATGCTGTGTCGTGCCGTGCTGTGCCGTGTCATGCCACACTGTGCCGTGCCCGCACTGGCACCACGCTCTCCTCCAGCAGCAGGTACGTTCTGTCGCCACGGGGGCAGGCTTTGAGCAGGGCACTGGGACATGCCAGCCCTGTGCCAGGCCACTCCACTGGGCTCTGGACTGCGGTGCTGGAGAGTACGAGGGGCTCACACCGGCTGAGCCCCCTGGGCTGGGCTGGCCTGGGGTCTGGGGTTGCTCCACAGCAGAAGTTGGCTGTGCAGAGGGACCAGCTGGGGAAGGTGCTTTTGGGTGACAGAGCCTTTGTCCCTGTAAAATGCCACAGAAAATTCCTCTTTATCTGGGGCAGCGATGCCACCAGCAAGTAGCATGTGAGTGCAGGCATTTGGGGGCCACATCAGATGTCTGTCCCTGCAACTTTGTCACTGCAGATGCTAATTTGCAAAAACGGTGGAGTCGGGGTCGGAGCGTGTCTCTCCGCAGATCAGGCAGCAGTGCAGCCCTCTATAGCGTGGTGCTTCTCTGGAAGAATGAAAGCAAGCAGATTTCACTGCATTATGTCTTCACCCATCCCACGCTGGGCGCGGGGAGGCCAGGCAGCTCCAGCCTCGCTTCGAGGCCGGCTTTGCCGAGCAGTCCCGCGCAGCTCCCCCGGCAGCTGGAGCCGGCAAGCGGCTGCTCCGACCGGCTGCGGTGCCGGCCCCGTGCCGCTGCGGCCCCCCGCGGGGACCGGGATGCTACAGCCGGCCGGAGGAGCTGGAATGGAGATGGGGAGCAGCACCCGCTCTGCAAACTCCTGCTGGGTGCTCCCCAGGCCCGTGGGGCAGGAGAACCAGATATGGTCTGCAGCCTTTCCTCGTGCTGCCCCCGCTGCAGCCAGGGCTGCAACTGGTGGGAGCTGGGCGTGTGTTTGCCCCATGCATGGGAAAAGGCTCGTTTGCCCCACACGTGGGGGGAAAGGGCTTGTTCGCTCCACACACGGAGGAAAAGGACCCTTTAGCTCCACGCACGGGGCAAAGGAGTTGGTTTGCTCCATGCACAGAGGAAAAGGGCTCGTTCACTCAGTGTGCCCTGGCCACCCCCCCGCAGAAGGGAGGGCTCCCAGGGGACTCAGTGAGACCCTGCTCCCTCCTTCCCACGCTGCCGCCCCGCTCGGTGCTCCCGCTTGTTTTCCAGAGAGGAAACCGGCAACCTTGTTCTTTTTTTTCTTTCTTTTTTTTTCCCTTTTCTTTTTTCCCTTTTTTTTTTCCTTTTTTTTCCCCTTTTTT
>VWZZ01004631.1:18491-33035 GCA_013399095.1 Psophia crepitans | reverse complement strand
CCGCGGGGGGACAATGCCGGCGATGGCCTGTGGCGCTCGCGGCCGTATTGTGTGAGCGAAGAGGAGATGGATGAAGGTCACATCCTGCCACTCTTCCGATGCCCAGCACCAGGAAAAAGCTGTGCTTTGTAAATACAAAAATAAACAGCGGACTCTTCCCCCCATTTACCACCTTCCCCCTGCCCAGAAGAAAACAACAACAGCCCCGGCGGTATCGGAGCCACCTGCTCAGGGAAGTGATTTTTCATATAGACAGGAAACTGGGGGTCTAATTAAATCTGGGGTCAAGAGCATAAAGGGAGAATGAAGTTTATTTAGAAGCCCTCGAGCAGGGCCGGAGAGGCGGGAGGGGGATGCTCGGCAGGGCTGCGGGTGCCCGTGCCTCCGTGAGACTGTTTCGGCAGAGCCGGGGAGGACCCGGGTGTATTTTGGTCCTGGGGTGGGTCGCAGGGCACCGCCTTCCACCCACCACCAGGTTGCCACCAGCCCCCTCCTCCCGGTGCCGCAGGGGATGGCGGTGGCCACTCAGTCCTCCCCGGGATGGGGGTGCGCTGGGGGAGTCCCTGCTGTCCCCATTCCCCACGGGCAGAGAAAGGAGTGCAGGGAGCGTCATGCTCAGACCTACAAGAGTGTCCCCAGCCTTCAGCGAGATCATATGAGGTTCCTGTTTCACAAGACAGAGGATGGCATTTCCATTGTGCTCGCCGGGGATGTGTTGCAATGGGGCAGCCGCTTCCATCCTTTGTCCTCCTCCCCACAGAGGAGGAGTCTCAGCCTCTGCCAGGGTGACCGTCACACCCTGGCCCCCCCCAGGAACCAAATTCGGCTCTACTGGCGGCGGCAGCTCTCCCCGGCGGGTCCCGGCCGCAGGCATTGCCGGCACCGCCAGCACTCTCTGGCCTCAAAGGTGCCTCCTTGCTGTCACCATGCTGGGTGCCCTTCGCCTGGGGTCCCCAGTGGGTGTGGGGACATGCCATGAAGGTGATGCCCCATCTCGAGCTGCTCCTGGCGCTGTCCCCGGGGTGCCCAGGCTGCCACCGCTGCCCACTGCCTAATTTTCACAACCAATTAACAAACGAGGGGCTGACCCCACCAAAGACCAACTGCGGATCCCTGAGCGCTGGCGGCAGTCCTGGCTCCCCTGGGATGATGCCATCGTCCTGGCCCCACTCTTCTGCCCGCAGCGGGCAGCTGCCAGCTTTTAGGAAGCGCTGCAGCAACCTTTGCCTTTGGGTCAGGCACTCCCAGCCCGGACCCGCTTTCTACTCCCCAACAGGGCGCAATGCGCTGAATGTAAAGGAACACAGCATTGTTACAAGAAATAATTAAAACCCAACAAAAAGGCGAGCAGCAGCTGGAAGGGCTGAATCGGAGCAAGCCAGGCTGGCGGTAACCCTTCGTGGGCAGGCAGCGTGGGGCTTGGGGTGGGCAGGGAAGGCAGGGTGGGCAGGGAGCCGGCATCCTGCATCCCAGCTCTGCTGCCGGTGCCTGCGGGAGAGGAAGGGGAGGTCACGGGCTCGAGGCATCCCAGTACAGACCATGGGCAGGAGCGGGGGCAGACTGCGGGCAGGACGGGGAATGGTTCCCTGCGGGCAAGGGGGGACTTATAAACCACCAGGATATTTGCCCAGGCTTCAGGGATGCTGGGAGGTGCGCTGCTCCCCAAACCCATGATGAAGAATGGGATGCGCAGCCTGGGGACCACTGAGCCCAGGTGCTTCCCATTCCCATCCCCACCCTGCAGCAAGGTGTCAGGCCCCTTCTGCGACCACCGACGGGACGCAGGTGCCACCCACCGCACCGGGCAGGCGTCCCCCCCCTGCCCCCAGCATCCCACCACCGAGCGGGTGCCAGGGGCAGCGGCACGGGGCCGAGCACGCGTCCCCAGCCGCGGGCCTCGCTCCAGCTGGGCGCTGTTTTGTAAGGACTCCTGGGCCTCTGCGGCACAGAGATAAGCCCAAGAATTCACCGTCGGTTCCAAATATCCCGTCCGCTTCCTCCCGCCGTCCTCGCCGCCGCTCCAGCCCGCTTGTCTCATTTCCGCAGCAGCGTGCTGGGGAGAGCTTCCTGTTTTCCCCCCGGCCCCGGGGCGGCGGCGGGGGGCTGCGGGGCGTGGGGAGGAAGGGCAGGACAATGGGTGCAGGCAGGGACGGGCAGCTGCCCACCTCCCGGGCCGGGGGTTTGTGCTGGGGGGGGATGGTTCCTCTGTGGCCTGGGAGGGGCAGGAGGGTGGCAGCGGGGCTGGCAGGTGGCAGCGGTGGGAATGCGGGTCCTGAGCCGAGCTGAGATTGCGGATGGGGTTTTCTTTCCTTACCTTTTATTATTTCTTTTTTTTTCTTTAAAGGTTTTGCTGTAAATCAGCCCAAGCTCCCTCCGGAGCATCCTTTCTGTGCTGCAGTGGGTGGCAGCAGCTGCAGGAGCCCCCCCTCCACCTGAGCATCATTCCAGCAAAAGAATGGGGATGGAGCCAGGTACCACCGCTCAGCCCAGATGCCGTGGAGCAAATCCTTGGGTGGGGGCACCCTGCCCTCCCTGGAGACATGAACACCCCTTCCTGCCACCAACAAGGCACTTTTTAGGGTCTTTCCACTAAATCCAACCCCCCCACCCCCAGGTGCAGCATGGGAGAGCAGCATCCCCACGGGATTGCAGCCTTCCAGGGGCTGTGCCGTGAGGCAGGATGCCGGGATGCTGCTCCCCCATCCCAAACAGGAAAAGAGGGATCTGCTTGCCGGCTTTGCTTGCTCCGAGCCCAGCATCCTCCTGCCACAGGCGGGACCAGCCAGCGGGCAGCCCCGCATCCCCCTGGTTTTGGAGAGGGGAGAAGGCTCTTGCCCCCTGGCTCCTGGGCCGAGTGTGAGTGTTTACTTGCTGCCTTTCTCACCGCTCGCAGCGTGGCAGGAGTTATTCAAAGGCGGGCGGAAGCAAGCGCAGCAACTGAAACAACAATGAAAAGGAAACGGAGCCTGAAAAATTCTCCGTTCATAAATCAACTGAACTGCAGGTGATCCCCAGGCAGGAGCGAGCCAAGGAAAAGACACAGCTCGGCTTGACCGGCAGCCGGGCAGACCCTGGCTCCCCCAGGCAGGGATGGGGGGCACAGCCAGGGTGGTGCTGGGGTGGGTGTCCATGTCCCCAGGGCTGCATGTCCGGGGCTTTGGGGCAGGTGAGGTGTAAGCAGTGCGGGGCTAATTTTTACTGTGTGTAAGCAAATCTGGGTGAGAGAGGTGAAGCTGTGCTGGGTGGAGCTGCTTTCCGCGGCGGGGCCAGCGTCGCACACACATGCACACACACATGCACACACACATGCACACACACATGCACACACACATGCACACACCTGCCTGCCTCACAGGCCAGGGAAACGCAGGGGAAAGCCGCCAGCCCCGGGAAGGGATGGGGCACAGAGCCTGTGCTGTGCCGTGCTGTGACTCCTCGAGGCTGGCAGAGTGGGGGCGCAGGGCTACCGGGGTGCTCGAGGAGGTGCAGAGCAGCCCCCTGGCTCTCTCTTCACCTCCTCTGCAGCTTCACATCTGCTTGTTTTTGGGATGAAACACATCATTTTTGAAGCAGAGGAGCCAACGTGGTTCAGGTGAGCATGGCTCCCGTCTGTGGCCATACTGCTGGAGATGCTGGGGTTAATGAGATGATCCAAGGGCTTTCAGTGGCATTGGGCCATGGCTCCTTGCTGGGATCTTGTAAAGGCTTTTTCCTCCTTAGGAAAAGGAGCTGCTGTCTTGGGACGGGCTCCCTGGTGCTGGCAGCATGCCTGTGCGGGCAGGAGGTGAGCAAGGGATAAAAACACCTCCCCCCCCAAGCCGAGTCCTGCAGCATCTCACTGCGGGCGAGATGGGGACCAGTTTGGACAAACCTGGGCATGCCCTCCTCACTGTCCCCTCTCTGCCAGCCCCTGTGAGCTGAGACTAGATCTCAGGGATACCAGGAAGGGACTCGTGCTTTTGGGACCAGTGCATGGCTGGTGACAGCAGGCTGAGCCTTACAGAGGAGGAAAGGATCCGGTCATGGTCCCCATGCTGGGAAAGCCAGGCAAGATCATACATCCCTCTGTGCCGCTATCCGTCTCCTCTTCCGAGATTTCCTTGTCACCTTGTCTTTCAACAGAGCTGGAGAACTGGGTGATCATCGTAAATAAATCCTGTGTCTTTAAGCCGTTTTGTACAGTACAAGAAAACGCACTCGTTGAATTACAGCTTTTTAATCAAATACATGTAACCATGTCACTTAAAGTGCTCGCGAAAAGCAGGGGGAAAAAAAAAACCCAACACAATTGGAAGAGCAAGATATTAAAACCAGCTGCTTGCTTACCCCCACCACAGTTAATAGTTTTTGAATGTTCTGAATGAGAGAGAAACCAGAGCCAAGCTCCACTTTCATGTCCATCTTTCTGATCAGACTCTGTCAGATGGGGGGAGCGGGCAGCCTGGCACAGCGGCAGGGGACGCAGGGGATGCAGGGGACATGGGAGAGCTGCGTTCGCCTCTTCTGCCTCTCCTCCTGTCCTCTCCGGCTTTCTTCCCATGGTGATGGGGATGGGGGAGCCCATGGTCTTCCTGCAGCAGAAGCAGCGCAGCCCGGCTGGGACCCAGTCTGGAGATGCGAGCACAGGTTGCCCAAGCCCTGCAGCAGCGAGGTATGCTGCCCTGGAACATCACCGTTGTGTCACATCCCCCACCGCCACCTTCAACCCAGCTCTACCTCCTGATGCTTCTTCCTGCAAGTTGGCATCGCCGCTGCCGTAGCTCATCCCCTGCAGATGCCGAGGCGCCACGGTGCCCGCAGCATCCCTTCCTCCAAGCATGCCAGCACAGTCCCTCGTGCCACGTCCCCAAGCCCCATTCCCTCAGGGTACACATGCCAGGACCACCTCAACGTCTACCTCCAGCCTCGCTGGCCACCGACCCCCCCCCAGCACAGCCTGCCAACCACCCCGAGCTGTGCGGTTCCCCTGTAACGTGGACCAACGCTCATTAAGTGTGAGGCAGAGACCACCAAATATGTCAAAACACACTTAAAATTTATTGTTTCATACCATACGTTTGAGTCTCTTGAACGCTGGCCAGTGTTTCTCTCTCTCCGTGATGGGGCCTATCTGCTGTCACCGATGCTTCATCTATATGTATAGCCCACTTGCTTTCTGTCTTCCCCCCCGGCTTCTTTCTTTAAATGAAAAATACAAACAATTGATGGAAAATGTACATTTGTTCCATATGGGACGGTCGGAGCATGGAGAGGAGCCAGGAGAGTCATTTTTAGGCAGGCTCCTCTCTCCAGCGGATGGCTGGACGGCTTCCCAGAACGGCCCCGCGCGGCCTGGCCTGACTCTCCTGACGAGCCTCAGACAGTCTGTGACGCTCCCACGCCGGCGGGGGGGGGACGACGTGATTCAGCTCCCTGCCGGGCTCACCCCCCTGGAGGCTGCTGAGCACGGGAGGAGGGAGACGTTTCCACTGAGACCCCTGCAATGTCCCAGAAGGGCTGAGTTCAGCTGCACGGCAGGCGACGAGGAGACTTGCTTTGCATGGGAGGTTGAGTTAGGCTGTTTGGCTTAGGTAGGCTAGGTTGAATTGGGCTGGGTTAGGTTAGGTCGGGACAGGTTGATTGGGTTTTATTGGGTAAGGTTGATTAAGATGGGTTAGGTTGGTTGGGTTGGATTCATTAGGCTAGGTTGGATTGCCTTCAGTTGGGATATGTTGCCTTCAGTTAAGCTGGCTTATTTTGGGTTGAGTTGGCTGGGCTGGGTTATACTGGGTCATGATGGGTTGGGTTGAATTGGATTAGGTTACATGGTGTTGGTTGGATTGGGTTAGATAGTGTTGATTTGGTTGCATTTGTTGTATTGGGTTGTGTTAGGTGACCTCTGGAGAGCACTTCCAAACCTTCCCATGATCCTTTGGCCTCTGTGTGCATCTCAGCATCGCTGGCTGCGCAGGAGGAGCACAAAGTGGCTTTGATGGATGTCTGTGGGGCTCAGCTCAGCTGAGAGTCACAGGGGAGAGCTTCCCAAACTCCCCATGACTCATGCGATGAAGACCAACGCTTTATGGTCCGGAGGGGACCCAAGCATGGTGTTCGGTGAGCAGATGGGTGGTGTAGGGCTGGAGGCTGCCGGGCCAGGGCTGGTGGTGGCCTCAAGGAATGTGAGGGCTGGTGAGGTCAATGCTGGGAGCTGGGGAACCAGAGCCAGAGCTCCACTGGTGAGGGAGAGACTGAACTTCACAGCAAGGGAAATGCTAAACCCCCCCCAAGTTCCGGGCTGTGCAGACTTTCCAGGGCACATTAAGGACTCCTGGCTGGCTTATTTTCTTTTTCTTTCGCAAAACGTGTAACATTTATGATACCATGGCCCCAGCTCCCTGCAGGGGTGGCCCTCCTCTGCCTGCGGCAGCCGGTGGACCGGTGCTCGGTGTTCCTGCCAGTGCCGGGTAGCCCCGCTGCTCCGCTGCTGGGAAACTGCTCGGGTGCCGAGCTGGGGAGAGCATCCATCATCGCCCCGCGCTTCTCTGCCGCCCAACCGGCCACTCCGGGCACGGCCGCGGAGGAAATGGTGCCTTTCCTGTCCTGCAAGGAGGGCTGAGATTTTCAAACATTTCCTTTCCCAAACGGGGCTGCAAAACAGAAAGTTGGGGAAGGTTTGGGAACTTCAGCTCGGTCAGGAAAGGTTACGCTGGGAACATTTGAAACCTTTCTCTGCATTTCAGCCTTTTCCCTTCGGTTAACCCCTACAATATGCAATGCAGTTCCATCTCTACATGGTTTGCCTCCCTTCTGAAAAAACCTGGAAACTTTTTTTTTTTTTTCCAATGCTCTTTTTCCCGAGTCAGGAAATGTTTTGGAGCCATTTCCCACAAACAGGTTTGGTTTTGATAAATCTTCTTTTTTTTTTTTTTCCTTTTTTTTCAGTGGAAGAGAGGAAGACAAAAGTCCCGTCAATAGCTGCAGAGCAGCTGCCGGGTGCCGCAGGTGGGGAACCAGCACCAGCAGCGTCGTCCCGTTCCCACCGATGTCCCCACCACAAGGACGTGTGGCGGTGAGCACCCAAAATACACGGATGGAGAAACTCTGATTCCTCCTTAACATGCCAGCGGGGGTTACTTCACTGAGGCTGTGCACCCATGGGTGCGGGTCCGCTTCCCTCCCCTCCGGTGTGCGCTGGGCCAGGATGGCTCAGGCTGCCCCAGAGCTGCCGCCGGCTGCCCCGGTGGGTCACCCTCACCCCTGGCTCCACTGTGGCTTCAGCCTCGGGAGCGGCGAGCCCGGAGCTCCGCATCACCGGGCTGGGCCGGCTGACACATGCTGTTTTAATATTCGGGTGATGTCATCGAGTGCTCTATAATGCCGTAAAAAACCCAGAACATCTATAAACCTGACCAGCAACCTCCAGCAGAACACACACACGCATGGGTGTGCACATGGATACACACATATGGATACATGCACATGTGCACGCACATGGAGGTGTGCACACACATGGATGCACACATGCATGCATGGAGACACAGGCATGCGCACAGATGCACACATACATGGATGCACACACAGAGACATGGACGCACATGCCTGTGCACATGTGTGTACACGCACATGCGTGCACATGAATACACACAGGTGCACAAGTGGATGCACATGCAGATTCATGCACATGCCGATACACACGAAGGGACATGCACACATACTTACAGAGATGCACACACGTGCATACCCACACGCAGATGCATGCAAACAGATGCCCAGGAATGCACACACATGCACAAGTGCATGTGCACGTGGACGCATGCAGTGATGCAAATACACAGATGCACACGTTTGCAAATGCACACATGTTGATACACACAAATACACCCATACATGACTGCACACAGATCCGTTGGGATATACACACACACGGGTGCACACACACGGGTGCACACACATGCGTGCACACACACACACACACTCTTTGTGCTGCCCCGACCCTCTCCCCGGTGTGCAGCACAGTGATGGTTGTGGTGGGTGGCACGGGAAGAACAGGGTGGGTGTGCACAGTGCACACGCTGCCCTGGGGCTGGTGGCACTCACACGTGTCACAGCATGTGGGGTCCTCTGCAGAAGGAGCCCCAGCGCGTGGGGCAGTGAGCGTGGGGGGGATCCACTGCCCCACATCCCCGGGGGATGCAGAGCAGATGCCACCCACCCATAAAGCCCAGGCGCGCCCTGGGGGTGCCTCCCCCTCTCCCTGCCCCTGCAGCCATCCCGGGAAAGCTGGCAGGATGGGCCTGTCAGATTTTACATATACCTGTCAAATACCTTCTCCATATTTCTGCCGTAACGACCTGCTAAGAGCCCCTCGCTCCTCCTCCCCAGTCCAAAAGCATCAGGCCCCGAGCTTTGGAGAGATTAAGTCATAAAAATCGGAAGGGGCTGTGTGGTAACAGCCCCGGCCTGAGCCATAACGGCGGTGAAATCATCCCCAAACTATTCCAGCCCTGTCCATTTCCAGTCCCACGTCACACCTGAGCCACCAGCACGCAGCGAAATAAAACACTGGTGAATGGTTTCCTGGCCCCAGAACAGCCGTACGGGGATGGGGGCAGGGAAAGGAGGTGATGTTAAAAATAAAAAGGCTCTCCTGGTGCTCAGGGCTGGCCATCTCTGGCTGGCCCTGGTTCCCGAGCCGTGCAGGATGTGTCCTGAGCGGGCAGAGGGGCTGCTGAGCTCCCACAGGCATGGCTGGGGCAGCCCCCCCTTCCCCGGCTGGGATTTCTGACCTGCGGTCTGCACTAACGAGCCTCGAGCTGAGCAAACCCACACGGCCAAACAGCCCAAGCCAAGTGAAACTGGGCGATAGCAGATTTAGCATCAAATCAAACGCAGCTAATTAGCAGTGTGGTTGAAGCTCACCAAGGAGGCAGCATCCCCTGCTGTGTCTGCCTCCCTCTCCGCTCTCCTGATGGAGATGGATCAGCCCCGGTGCCAACCAGCCCAGTCAAACCCTGGGTGTGGTGAGGACCAAACCCTGCCCTGGCCACAGCTAACGTGATGCTGCAGCTTCGGCTCCACAGGAAGGTGACTGTCGGGTCAGTACCAGTCACACGCTGCCCGCTCGGAGGTGAGGCTGGAGGAACAACCCCGGTTTGGGACACTTCTTGATTAATTTACTGTCAAAATGGTGAGTTCAGGTGAAAAAGGCTGTGTGAAACACTGAGCAGTGGGAGGAGGCGGCACCGCCGGGGTCTGGCACGGGTCCTTCTGCCTGCTGTTATCTAACCCAAACCTGCGCTCCTGTTTTCTTCCTCTCTCCTTTTCCTTCTTTCTCATTTCCCCGTGACCTGGGGGCCAGTGAGACAGGGCAGCCACGCATTGTTCATGACCTCGATTGCAATTAGGCTTTATTATTAATGAAAACACCCAGGGCTGGGTTAGGCAGGAGGGCTGGCAGGGCCCTGCCTGCTTTTGTGGCGCAGCAAGCCAGGGCTTTGCTGGCAAACGCCGCACGGTGTTAGAGGTGCAGAGCTGGAATCTGGCACTGGCTCTCGGTGACCCGTGGGTCTCGGTGACCTGGTCCTAGGGATGGGTGGGCACAGCAAGTCCCTAAACATCGCCCCAGCACCACTCGGTGCTTTTGCAGCGATGCAGCTGCTGTGGTCGCAACACGATGCATCCCCCTGCGGTTCTCAGTGCAGGTACCCGTGGTACCTCCGGCAGCATCCTTGGGCATAAAGCGAGGAGACCCCTGCTCCCCACCCAGCCCCATGGCGGTTATGTTTTGAACAACACACATGCGTGCGTGCTTTGGGAAAGCTCCTGCCGTGCCCAGCCATGCTGCTGGTGCCAGAGAGCACCAGAAACTGGGCTGTGCCAAACCCAGGCTGCTGCGGAGTGAGGAACCGCAGCCAAAAAACCACCCCAAGGATTTCTAGCCATCCTCTGAGATCAGAGGCGAGCTGGCACGGCCTGAGCCGTGGGGAAAGAAGGGAATTTCTGCTGCAGAAAAATGACTTAACGTTTCCTCCGTGCTGTGATCCGCTGCCGGCTTCCCTCGGCACCACGAGGCAGCCGGGCGAGGGCCGGCATGCACATCGCTTCTTTGAAGAGCGGGAAGTGATCGCATCCTCGCCTGGAAGGTACCTGGAAGCTGGGGGCTGGAAAATAAGTCAGGGCTTTTTTTCCGCCCCCCCTTCCCCTCCCTCATCTCCTTCCTCCCAGGCCGCTTTGGGGAGCGGAGCGGGATGGAGCCTATAGACGGCTGCTTCCTTTCATAGTCATCGGCGGCGGCACAGGATGCTTCTCATTTTGTGTTGTGTTTGTTTGCTGCGGCGTGGGTTCTGGCACCCGCCGGGCGCCCGCCAGCCCTCCCGTGTAGGTAGTGAGGTCATTTTTCCATGTATTCCCCCTTTTTACATACTGTATATGGAAAGACAATGAAGCGTCTTTCTGGCGTTTAACGGGAACACGTCGCCAGCCCCCAAAGTGGTCCCGTTTATTAGCGCTTCACGTTAAACAACAACAAAAAAAAAGTGAGTCAGGATTTAGTCCTGTTAACACTAATGTGAATTTAATTTAGGAGAAGCTTGAAAATTAATGTCATTTGTTAAATATCCATTTCCCCTAAAAGGCAATTCTTTGCCAACAACAACAACAAAAAACCTCTTCTTCTATTCAATTTTTTTTTTTTTTTTAAATGGCCTTTTTTGGCGATATCAGCCTGGCTTAAATCACTCGGTGTTCAAGGAACGGATGCCACCGGGGTTTTATGCAACGGATTGTCATTTCTCCTTCTCAAATTGAACAAAAAAAAAAAAGAACACTGCAAATCACAAAGTAATTCATGGGAGGGGGATGACGCTCCGGCAAACCACCGGCAGCTCAGCGCGGGGTCCAGCCGGGCACGGCAACGGCTCGGCAGGACCTGCCGGCTGCTGGAGCTGGGAAAGAACCAGCCAGGGCTGGGGGGCGGAAGGGCTCTGGCACACGGGGTTTTCTTCCAGCCCCAAGGACTAGAGCGAAGGCGTTGGAGCAGCCAGGCTCTATTTTCGGAAGTTTCACAGAAAAACGGGGTGAGCCGTAGGGACCACGCACTGATGCGCTGGCAAAATAATAACCACGCCAAGGCTTGTTTCGAAGGAGGATATCACATGTTTTATTATATTTTAATCTGAGAACAGCTGCTTTTCCTGCAGAGCACATCTCCGGGCAGCACGGCGCGGTGCCGTGGGGCGACCGCCAGCATCCCATCCCAGTGCCGGCGCTGCCGGAGCCGCCGTCCAGCGCTGAGCCGAGGCGCGCTGACGGAGCCCGAGGTGGCTGACGGGGCGGGCGGCAGCCTGGAAATTAATACATTTGCCAGGTTGTCAAAACATTAATCAACGGATACAGAAATCTGGAAATGGTTGGGACAACATGTATTTGTGGAAAATATGTGTTCACACAACAAGCACACAAGATGGGAACAATTATATGAAGATGTTTTAATAATTAACCAGTATAAAACAGTTTGCTCTCCATACAGTTCTAGACAATAAAAGTGTTTGCAGTCATATTTTTCTTTTGTACAAAATTCCAGTCAATTGTTCCATAATATTTACATTGTCATTCCCTTTTCACAAAATATCTTCTTCCCTCCCCCTTTTTTTTTAAATCCAGCTTTGCTACATAAATGCTTTAGATCTCATGGATATCCCTTGATTTATTTTTAAAAAGTCTAATAAAAAAACCCCAAAAGACATTAAATACCATTTTATATATAAAAATGCTTAGTAAAAATATAGTTTTGTTGCCCAATTAAAATATACTGCTAAGAATACAGTAAAAACTGTCCTAAAGCCCACCCCTAATGGGCACCGACTCTTTAATGGCCCCGGCAAAGTCTTCCACAAAGTTTTCCCCCCACGCAAGTTCGCCTGCCCTTGGGGTAAATACTGGGGGCAGGTTGCTTCGGCTCATCCTGGTGGTGGTTGTTTCAGGCAGGAGTTACTGGAATTGGCTTAAAAATGCCCCTTTGAGCTGGCGGGAGCTGCAGCTACGCCCTGCCGAGGGCTGGAGCGGGGAGCGCGGCAGGCAGGCTAGTGCTTGGGAAAGGCGTCTAGCTGTGTTATATAGTTATACGGTATATCAGTGAGTTCAGCATGTTTTTTCTCTTAAAAAAAAACAAAAACAAAAACAAAATTAAAAAAAAAAACACACAAAAGAAAGCGATGCATTTAATGAGATACTCTAAGTATTACGGAGCTCGTGGTTAAAGAAGAATGGCTTTTTGTTTTTAGAGGAGAGTCGAGGCTCTCCCGGTGAGAGTGTTGGATGGTGGGGCCAACCTAACCGGTGATGCAGGGGCTATAGTAAACAGCGCTGCTGGCATCGGACAGGGCAGATATCAAGCTGCTCTCCTCGCAGGAGATGCTTCTAGGAGTCACTTTGGACAGGGAGACATGGTAAGGGAGTCCCGAGGCTTCGGGACGAGTCCTGCTCATGTTCAAATACTGGTCAAACTCATTGCGGTCAACGTCTGTCCACAGCTCGGTTTGGTTCAAGTGATCCACGCTCTCCATGTGGTGGGCTTCGGGTGGGGGTGAGAGCTGGCCCAGGTGGGCGGAAAGCCCGTTCTGAGTTCCCGAGCACATCTGGTTGTAGTATATGCTGGAGGGATGGGGAGTCCTCATGGCGTCGGCCAAGTGTGATGGGGTCTGCGCGTAGGGCACCGCCACGTCCCGCCCCATGCACTTCTCCTGGGGAAACTCCATCTGGTGATGGTGGTGGTAGCCGCGAAAGGGCATCATGTTGCAGTCATCCTGCATGTGCGGAGGGAAAAACGCCGGCTCGGTCTGTTCCAAGACATCCAAGGGAGACATCTCAGGAGTTGGCAAGCCATAGTTTTCAATATCCGACCCCATGGAGTGGAGTTCTCTGAAGTGGTTAAGTGGGGGAGGCTGGGGGTGGCCCGGCTGGCTGCCGCCATGGTGACTCATGCTGAAGTTGTCACTGCAGGGCTGGGAAAGGTTATGCAGTAGGATATTGGGTTCCATCCTCTTGATTTTCTTGGCTTGCTTCTTTCTCCTTGGGCGGTACTTGTAGTTGGGGTGATCCTGGAGATGCTGGATTCGCAGCCGCTCTGCCTCTTCCACAAAGGGACGCTTGTCGCTGGCGCTCAGCGCTTTCCACGACTGGCCTGGAAGGTGAAAACGAAGCTCTGTGACAGCAGCTCGGCCACCCAGCACCGGCCAGTGCATGGGGACACCTGGGGAGAGGGCACCCTTGGGGTGGGAAGGCTTCCCTCAGTCAGTTCGGCACCTGAGCAGGGTCCTGGTGCCAGCACAAGGAGGGGCTGGGGAATTGAAGCCCAAGCAGGACTCTCCCAGCAGGCTCCAGCTGTGCCCAGCACTTCGGTGCAGGGGGGAAATGGGAGTGCAGATCCTCAGGGGGGCTGCAGGAACCCCTCTGCCAGGGCAGGGGATTCTGCCTCCCGCTGCCCCTCAGCACAGCCTGGTCCTCAGAGCGCCTGCTTCCCTGCGTCCCACATCCACAGCCCTGCTCCTCTGCAGCCCCAATCACCCATCCCCAAACCCCGCACCCCACAGCCCCGTATCCTGAATCCCATGTCCCCGCACCCCATAGCCCCGTGTCTCCGCATCCTGCTGTCCCATCTGGCCATATCCTGCTTCCCGTAGTCCCGCATCCTGCAACTCCATCTACCCATATCCTGCTTCCCGTGTTCCCATATCCCGCATCCTACAGTCATGTATCCCGCATCCTGCAGACTTGTATTCCCATATCCTGCATCCCCGCAGCTGCACACCCCACAGCCCTGTATCTCTGCATCCTGCAGCGCTGTTTCCCTGCACCTTGCATACACGTAGCTCTGTATCCCCACATCCCACAGCCCCATATTCCCACATCCTCTAATACCACATCGCACAGCCCTGTAGCGCTGCACCCCACAGCCCTTGATCCCACAGCCCACGTCCCCGCAGCCCTGCAGCCTACAGCCAGCATCCCGTGGTCCCATATCATTACAGCTTGCATCCTGCAGCCTTCTAACCTTGCAGCCCACAGCCCTGCAGTCTGCAGCCCCATATCCCGCAGCACCCTATCCCTGTATCCTGCAGCTCGCCATCCTTGTAACCCATCTCCTGCAGCCCCATATCCTCACAGCCCGCATCCTCCAGTCTGCACCCTTGCAGTCCAGCTAGCACAGCCCTGTATCCTTGCATCCCTTGCCCCACTGACTCCTATCCTTGCAGCCTGCATCCCACAGCCCCAGACCCCTGCAGTGCACATCCCAATGCCCCATATCCCTTCGTTCTGCACTCCCAGCCCTATATCCCTGCATCCCAATATCCCATGCCCCTGCACCCCACACCCCCAGCCCTGTATCCCTGGATTTCGCTGTCCTGTACCCCTGCAGCCCACATCCCCAGCTCTGTATCCCTGCATCCTGCTGTGCTACACTCTCACAGCCTGCATCCCCAGCTCCATAACTCCATATCCCTACATCCTCACCCCTGTATCCCCACATTCCTGCCTCCCCAGCTCCATAACCCCGCATCCCACAGT
>VWZZ01004631.1:1420-14590 GCA_013399095.1 Psophia crepitans | reverse complement strand
ATAAGATCGGCGCACGCTGGCTGGGTGACCTCTCCCCGCACCCTCCTCACCGGGCCTGGCGTCGGGCGAGCTGGACCCCGGCCCAGCACACAACCTCAGCAGTTGTATATTAGTTGGGGTTTTTTTATTATTATTTTTCTCTCCCCTCTGCTCCACCCCCCTCCACCAAGTTTTATTGGACTGGCAGCTCACTGCCCCCACCCCGGCCCCCGGTTTCCCTTCCTAGCATCCCGCGCAGCCCAGCACCACACCTAGCAGAGGAAGCGTGGCGGGGACCGGCAGCCTCCGCTCCCCAGCACAAAGGCATTTTCCCTCCCCGCCCCCAGCCCACGCTCCTTGCTGCTGGCTGTTCCTCCCAGCCAGGTCCAACATCGAGCTCCTGCCCACCTAAAAATAGACTCAGCACCACCTGGCCCATCCCCAAGGGGACTCGGGAATTTGGGGGCTTGAGGGGTGATGGTGGGGATGGCAAGAAGGTAAGAGTGAGCGTTGCTGGCTGAGCTGATGGCTGTTTCTGCTGCTGATGGCTGTGGGTGGGCCCAGGAGCCCCAGGTTAGGCTGGGGGCTGTGCAACCAAATTCAAAGGATTTACCCCCAAAATTCGCATCCAGGTTCCAGAGGTGGTGGGTGGGTGCTGACAGGGCCCCTGTGGCTCAGCAGCAGCAAAGCCCCGAGCTGTGATGGGAAAATTGCTTGTTATTCTCATTTCGCAGAGGGTGCAAGGCACAAGGGGAGCAGTCCATGGGGCAGGGGCAGGATCCATCTCTGGACCTGGGTGCAGCCTCTTGCGGTGCCCAGCGCCTTCCTCACGCGTTCACATGAACCAGCTTCACTTCTAGATGTGTTCAAGCCACTAATGAATTAATCACCATGCAATTACCAGCATGGGGCTCGTGCTGTGGCGTGTCCGATGGGATGAGTGAGATATTTCACAGGAAGAGGTTTCTTAATAATTACAGCTGATAATACCTTGAGGCCACACCACATGGGTACCCGGAGTGTTGTGGCCAGGCAGGATGGACACGATCCACACCCATACCTCCTTCTTCATCCCAAAGGAGATGCCCTTTACCAGGGGTGCTTGAGGGGAGCGGGGAGCCAGCGGGGAGCCTGGGCTGGCAGCTCCCCCGACATCCCGAGAGGTGCCCCCCGCGCCGGCGGGTCCCAGAGGCTCTCTCGGGGCCGGGGCCACTGCAGCCTTGCTGGAACAAAGGCTTCCCGAAGAAAGGCGCTTCCTGGAGAGCAAAGGACTTGGGGCCAGGGCTGTGTGTGAGTCCTGCTGAGAGGCTGAAGTCATCTGCTGGGAAATGCTCCACGTTTTGCCGGAGCCACCCTTTTTCCAGGGCCCAGCTCAGCACCCGGTTTCCTTGTGGACAAATAGTTCAGTGGGTCAGGCAGAGCTGGCAAGCGCTGAGCGAGCCGGCCGGGGGCTGCCGGGCGCCGGCAGATGCAGTACGGCATCTGTGCTAGGAGCATCCTGGCAGCAGCCACGTGCCTGTGCAAAGGTGACCTGTCCCTCATGTCCCCAGGTGGGGACTGGATTCTTTCCCACCCAAGTTGGGGCAGCAGGTGAAGAGCGGGTGGTCGCAGCCAGCCCCAGCCCTAGGACGGGCTGGCTCAGCTGTTTTCAGATCATTTGCTCGTTTTCTTGGCTTCTAGCTCCATCTGACAAGTGAGGGGGACTGGGGACATAGTGGAAAGGTGCACTGGGTCACAGTGGCTCTCTGCCCCTGGAGCGTGCCACTGGGTGCTCACTGCCACCCTGCCTCCCTGCCACCCATGCTGGCAGGTCCCCGACGGCTGCGGGGCCGAGCCGGTAGCACCGTGGGGTCTGTGCCGGCCAAGCCCGGCGATCAGGCTCCTCACCCGAGGAAGCAGAGAAAGTTGTCTTTTTTTCCCAGCTCTTTTCAACAACCAGAGGTCAGCCTTGTTTATACAGGATTATAACTGGAACAACAACAGCAATACCCATTGTGCGAGCAGCGAAACCCACAGCTAACCCGAAAAAGCTGTCGCTCCATGCAGGCGCAGCTGCTGCAGCCTCCCGGGCAGCGGCCGGAGCCCTGCATCTTCACCGGGGCCGTCCTGCCTCCCCTTCCCCTGCCTTTGCCCTGCCACGGCCCCTTCTTGCACGGCCCTGGCTCTCCAGTGATGGTCCCACCAGCTCAGGGCACTCCACTTCCACTCCCATCACCCTGTGTTTGCTCCCCGATCTCCTCCCCCTGAAACCTGGGGTGCAGCCCCCACGCCCTGAGTGCGAGCAAAGCTTTTGCAAATCCCACCCCTGGTGCTTACAGCCAGGCTAATGCTGGGAAAAGGCTTCGGCACAGCATGATGCACAAGGAGGGCTGAGCGCGCTGGGGCATGCGGGGTGGGTGTGCTGGGAGCACGCGTGTGCGCGTTGGCTGGAGTCGCTTCCCGGCAGCTGATTGCGGCAGCGGTGGTTGCTTCAACACTCGGTTCCCATCATGGAGAGAGCTCAGGCTTTTAGGAAGGAAAGTCTTACACTTCTACCAACTATTTCAAGAGTCCCATAAACACATTTTTGGTTCAGCATTAATGAATTACCTCAATGCAGAGCTACTCATGCCAAATACATGAACGCAGAGTGTAGAAAAGCCGCCGAGAAGCAGATTTGGCTGCCATTCAGCTGCTCTGATCGGCGCAATTTCTTTTCTCGATTATAGCAAGAAAATGTGCTCTGCCTGTGGCACCGCGTCCTCCCAGGAACAGGCAGCTGGCCGACAGTTGGGCTGTGCAGAGCCTGGGCACGCCGGGGTTATTCGCTGCTTCCATCACCCGAATTGGCAGAAAATGCTGCTTGCTGGTGTCTGTGCAGGAGATGCAGCCAAGAACTGGGATCCTGCTCTTTCTGCATGCCCAGGCTCGCTGCGCCGGGCTGCCTGACCTCCTCATGGGTACTGGGGAAAGGAAAACTGCAATTAAGAGGATTTCTGAGCCTGGCTTTTTTTGCGGAGGCAGGTCAGGGCTGCCAGTCTGCGGCCCTGCAGCCACCCGTGCCCACGAGCACCATGGCTGGGTGCAGCTCCACCACGGCCCTTCTCCATGGAGCAGTGAACCCTCGCCTGCGGCCTCGTCAACCACGGCCCCTGCTTTCCTCCGACAGCAACAGCCCTGCCACACTGGGGACTGCCAAGAGACAGCGTGCCCCAGGGAAATGTGCAGCCCCTTTTGCAGAAACCTTTCTCGCTAGGCTCTGCCCTCTGGGCTCCCGACCTCCTCACCCCGCCGGGTGTTTGCTCATCCCTTGCTCTTTGAGCATCATTTGACTGAAAGTACCACGGATCAGTGGGTTTGTGCCACATCGCAGATGAGGATGCCATTTACACGCAGAGGAGAGGAAGGGAATTAAGGACTGCAACACAGTGATCACACCTCCACTGCTTTGTGTCTCAGCCCTCAGGAGCTCCTCAGCAAGAGCTGAGCCGGTTGTTGCCTCTCTGCTCCCTAAAATGAAACTCCAGCGGCAGGTCAGCAGGGGAAAGGGGGCGGCCAGTGCACCCCTGCACCCACCGAGCCCACAGCTGGCAGCAGGAGGGTCTCCTGTCCGCTCCCTCACCGGGAGGGCTGATGCAGCAGTGCAGGACGTCTCCATCTGGGAAAGGTTTGCTGTTCTCAAGAGCTGCTGTGGCTCCCGACATGTTTTAACTTAGCGAGAGGCATTACCTCACCGGGCCGCCACAGATGGCAGATGGCTGCTGGCTGCGCCGCGCTCCTCTCTCCTCTCTCCCCTCGTCCCGCTTCGTCCGCAGCCCCCGAACCCAGGGCTTTCTGCTCGGGTTTTCCACGCACCGGCCGGTTTGCTTGCAGGATCCTGGGGAGGGAGTTGCCTCGTTTCTGAGCATCACCCCAGCCAGGCCTGGAGGAAGAGGAGCCCTTTGCAGCATCCCTGGAGGAAGAAGAGCCCTTTGCACCACCCCTGGAAGCGGCAACCTTTGCTGAAGCTCACAGCCCACCTCCTTGCACAGGGGTCTCGTGGCCACCTCTCTACTTCACCAAGGCTTTCGCCATCCCGCAGAAAGGATGAGGATGTTGCTGAGAGCAACCTCACTGTCACATAGGCAGGGAAACCCTCAATACCAAACCCAGGTGGAAGACAGGAGTTTTGGCTCAGAGTGGGGTAGATGCTGCTGTGGCTCCGTGCCTCAGTTTCCCCATGTGCTGTGCAGGGCGCAGGGCAACGCACCCACTCCTCCTGCCCTTTAGAGACAACAGGCTCCCTGGCAAAGGGCAGGATGTATGAGGGTAATTTTGACAGAGTGCTTCTTTCCTGCAAGAGAACAATAATAATAATTACAATAATAATACTAAGGATAAAGGAAAGGTCCTGAGAGCTTTGCTTCCCTGCAAGCAGAGGAACAACTTTTGCTTTTTGGTGCCATATTAGGGACTTTAAGGGAAGGGAAACAAGCATGAATGTGCTGCGTTTGCAGCTCAAAACCCCAAGAAATGTGACATCCCCCCCCCCAAATTGGCCCAAAAATGAGATTTAAAAGCTTGCCACAGACAGCGTCTTTGTCTTTACTTTCTGATTTCAGAGCATCCTTTGTGCTGCAGCTCAGAGATAACGCAGTGAAATTCCCCAGTAACGGATCTGGGGCTTGGGGATGCTGCAAGTGGCTGTGGGGGTTTTGGAGCAGGGATGCAGGGTGGGAGGAGGAGGATGGCATGGACCCTCAGAGATGAAGGCTGCGCCTATGCTGGGAATCCCTGCGACTGGTGGGGTGCAGGGGGACAGAGGCGGGGAAGGGCTCCAAGGGAAAGGCTTTGTTCATGGGCCAGCCGGGAGCGTGCGAGGGCCTCCGGGTTCCAGCGTTTCTCCTCCACTTTGCTCCTGCTGTGCGCGGGAGCCGGGCCAAGGTGGAGCATGGCGGGGTGGAGCGGGTCCCCGAGGAAGGCAGGGGATGGCCGCGCATTTAGCCCTTAAATTGCCTGGGAAAGTGGCTCTATCTTTCCATCTCCCTCCAGGGCTCTTCTCTCACCCAAGCTGAGGCCGTTTCCCAGGCTGCTCGCCCCCAACACCTCCACCTCTGCCCTCCTCCGAACAACCCCTCTTGCTTGGCCCGTTCAACCTTGCTCAGACTGAAAGTGCTCGGTAAGCACAAGCAAAGGCTCACGGCAGAGCAACCCTTCGCGGTGTGCTCGAGCTGGAGAAATAATGTTAAAGGCTCTTATCTGATGGAGCCGCAGCCTTGCCAAAGCCTGTTGCTATCAGCTCGGGACACATGTGCTATTGGCAAAGCTTCGGGGACACAATAATACAAACAGTTTTCATTGTCAAGTCAACAATGATGGGAGAAGGAGCCTGGTGCTATTACCGGTATAAAAGGCGCGCTGTAGGAAAGCTCAGGACAGGAGGATGCAGTCGGGATCAACAGCAGGGTTTAGGAGATTACAGTTATATTTGTAGTCGGGAAGGAGCAGCCTTCATCCCCAGTGGGCTGGAGCCAGAAGGTTGGAGCCGGGGGCGTTTGGGCTGCAAGGAAAAACTCTCAGAGCAGCGCTGGAAGCTGCTGCAGCGAAGTGCTGATGGCAGCAGGTTTGGGCAAAGGCAGGAGGCAGGTTTGCAGCGCGTCAGCCCGAGGTCAGGCTCTGCTGGCTCATGAGGAGTTGCCCAGGAAAAGAGCCGGGGGCTGTACATGACTGAGAGGGGCTGCAGGGCGAGGGAGGCGGCCGCAGTGACAACCTGAGCCTTGCAGGATCGCCCTACGCCCTCTCACTACAAAGTCGGTGCATTTGAAAAAGCCCACACTGGTGTTTGGGGGTGGATGGGTGACTCAGCACACGCTGCACCCGGTCTCTGCTGCCATTTGGGCAGACACGAGGATGGTGGGGAGGAGGCTGGTGCCTCCACAAACCTGGTTTTGCAGGGGGAAGCGTCCTTCCAACGCCTGTGTCACATCCCCCCACGCTGTTTCTCCTCAGCCTTCCTGAGCCCCTGACAGTCTAAACGGGGGATTTTTGGAGAAGACACGCTCCCCGGCTGGGTTGGGTGTGTGGGTGGATGAGTGGGATGGGAGGATGAGTGGGATGGGAGGATGAGTGGGATGAAAGCCATCCTGCCCAGGACAGCAGCTCCTCCAAACCGGCACCCGCTCTGCCTGCCTCAGCCCCGGTGCTGTGCCCTGGGACCAAGGCAAGGTCCTGATCCGTGATGCCACACACCGGCAAGGGCACGGAGAGGGTGCTTGAGGGACGCAGGACCCAAAGCACAAGACGGAGGGTCTCCAGCCACCCGGCTCGCAGAAAGCAGGGAAGGGGCGGTCAGCAGATGAGGCACCAGGATGAAAGCACGGTGCCATCCTGCCCCCTTGGAGGTGGATGGCGAGGTGATGGGGAGCAACGCCTTGTCTGTGCCATGGTGGGGAGGAAGAGGATGCAAGTTTGCCAGCTGTCGAGCACGGTGGCAGGGGGATAGCAGACACAAAAGCCCCCCATACCATGGGGGGCTGCAGGAAGCTGGAAAGCTGGGCAGGACGTCAGGAACTTATCGGCTGCTGTCAGGGGCTGAGCGGGGCTGGGGCAGCCATTCCCACCAGCAGCAATGATGTCAGGTGGCGGCTGGGGCTGGGAGGCAGGAAGCCCGATGCAGCCAGCGAGTCTGTCCTCCTTGGCCTTCCCCATGTGTTTTCATGAACAATGCATCCCGCGCCAGGGACGCCGCGAGGCTGGCTCTCCCGCCCTGGGGGTGCCATGAGGCTGGTCCTCCTGCGCTGCCAGCAGCCCTGCACGGCTGCCTTGCACCCACGCTGGCATCCTGGCCACTGCGTCGGGCTGGGTGCTGCTCCCTGTCCACGTGGGCTGCGGGACGGTGCTGGTGTTGCACCTTTGGGACAGGGATTTGGTGTGTCTGCTGCATTGCCGCAAGGTCTGGAGGGAGGAAATCATGGTCTGCATTGGCTGCAGCCTGCACCGCTCCAGCACCGCTGTGCTGCCATGCCCCTGCCCGCGTAGGCAGGGCTGCCACTGCGCCTCTCCAGATGGCACATCTGGCCCCGGCAGGACACGTGTGCAGGACAGACAGGCTGGCAAGCCCTGGAGGAAGCCCTTGGAGAAAGGACAGCCATGTCAGCTGCTGTCCTGGTCCTTTCCTGCCCCCAGCTCATCTGGGGCAGGGTAAATACCCGCTTGGAGCACCCAGCCGCGCCTACTTGTGTGTCCAAATATTCCATCTGGAAGTGGCAACGGCGATTACTCCAATGTGCCGAGGGAAATCTCTGGCAGACTGAGGTGCACGGTGATGCTGTGAGATGCAGAAGAGCCTCTCCAGGCTGGGGGTCTGCTGGGGTGAGGGGAGCCATGAGCTCTGTCTCTGCCCTCCCAGTCGGGGCAGCTGGGACTTGGTTTTGCCTCCTGGCCCTGTGAGCAGCCTTTGTGACCCCAGCAGGCATTCGGAACCGGCAGGGTGATGGCAGCCAAGAGAGAGGGTGGCAGGGACGGGCCAAGGCGCCTGGTCGCCAGCTCCCGGAGGGAGAGGGACTTCCTGAGCATGGCCAGCTGAAGGATGGCTCCAAGGACTCCAGCTCAGTCTCTCCCTCCGCTCTCTCCACCCCACCCAGCACACCCTTGTTTTCACAGAGGTGCCTCCACACCAGGGACATAGTGGGCTGCGTTTGCCAGCGGCTGGCAGCGATGTCCGTGCTGGTGCCGACAGGCTGGCTGGCATGTTTTCCCCCAGGGAAGCTTTAGCAGGAGGCTGTGCATTTCTGGGAATTGTGTCGGGCAGGGAAGGAGGTTATTGTTTGAGCTGCAAGTGTGTGGCGCGCTGATGAGATCAGGGCTTGGTGCTCGGCGGTGGGGCAGCTGAGCCGTCTGCAGTGCTGCTGATGGGGCGATAAGCAGGAGAAAGCTCTTATCTGTGGTCCCATCTCTGTGGGGAGAGCTGGAGAGCAGAGGGCATGGCAAAACCCGGATGACCTGGCTCTGCTTGGCCTCGCCATGTGGTTAGCACGGGGCAAGAGGTTGCCCAGGGGGCTTCGGAGGGAGTGACGAAGGCAGGGAGGCAGGCAGTGCGCTGCCTTCACCCTCTAGCTCGCCACAGCGCAGCTGCCTGCCCTGCTGACTTCAGCCATGCAGACTCTTCCTCCCAGTTTGCCCAGCATCCCTCAGGTACATGAATCCAGACCCAGCCCTAGGAGCTCCAATAGCTTTTAGATCATGGGCACCCTCACCATGGGGGGCTCCCTGCAGCCGAGCCGAAGCAGCTTTTGCTCCAGCTGTGGATGGAAGTGGCCACACGCTGCCTGTCCGCTGCCTGGATTTCACCCTCTGCCTTGCTGGTGGGCAGCAGGAGGTGTCTGTCTGTACAGCCGCTGTGTGGGCACCATCCTCGTGTCCCCATGATGGTGGTGATGGAGGGACCACCGCACGCCAGAGCCCACACTGCGGGCCCTGTGCTCAGGAGAAGGTACTGCTGAGAAGAGACCCCTCTATGCTGCCCCAGTCCTCCTCGCTGAGCCTCTTCTTCCTCCCTCTCTGCCAGTCAATCCCTGCCTCCAGCACCTCTGAGGTCTCAGTCCCAGCCCTGGCTGCCCTGCCGTGTGCTTGCTCCCATGCAGACAGGACAGAGGTCCTGACGATCCCAGACTCTGTGGGACACAATATCAGAGCTCTGCTTGCAAAACCGCTGTGAGGAAGGGGCTGGGGGCTCAAAGCACCTGAGAGGTGCCACGTTAGTCCATGAGAAGCTAACCATCCTCCTTCTCCTCCTTGGGAGGATGCCTCCCTCCACGCGCCACGGCTTTTGACACAGAGCAAGTCACGAGAGCCCGAGGAGGACAGACCTCCTGTCACGGAGGGGCACCGCCATCCGGAGAGCTTCCCCACCGCCCTGGTCTGGAGATCGCGCTGGCGAGCAGGGACAGCATAGGAAATGCTACATTGGAAAGCCCTGTGTGAGAGCCCAGGAGCCCCTGCCTTCCCACAGCAGACTTATCAAGGCACCAGTTCAGAGTGGCGCTTTCCATGGGCCAAAAGGGAAGTGCATACACACCAGACTTCTCGGGGTCAAGGATGCTGGGCAAGCAGCGAGCCGAGAGGCTGCAGGGGGCAAGGGAGGGAGCCGGGGCGTGGGGAGGGAGACACAAATAGCAAAATGAATGGCTTGAACTTCCTATGTTTTATGAAGGCGAATGTCTCAGAGAGGGGGAGAGAAAGGAGACCTCAGCGCTTGCACACGCTCTCACGCACCCACGGGCCAGCCCAGGCCCCGGAGCCCGTTGGTGTGGCACAACAGCCTGCGCCCAGTTGGCTGGCACGGCCCTGGGCCGGCTGCCCGCCTGGCCCAGCGTCCCCCGGGAGCACCTCGCAAAGCGTGACAGGCTGCTGCCCAGCACTTATTCCTCCCCCGTCTTTATTATTTTGAACAGCAGCCAGTATAATTAAAATCATTAGAAGGAGGAGATTTAGGGAACATCCAAAGTGTCTCGGAAGAGCATCTGCAAAGCTGGAGGTCCAAGCTCCACCCTGGCGCTCGCAGTGAGCAGCGCCCAGGGGAACCGTCATCTCCTCCGCGTCCTCCCTTCTATGCTCCCCGTTTTGCAGGGTGGCAGAGGCTGGGCTACCACACAGGGTGGTCCTGGCCATGTTCCTCTCCGTGGCTGCTGCCCACTGCAGCCAAATCCTGCAGCCCTTTCTGGTGCAGGACTTGTCCCAGGAGGTCCAGATGGTAGTGTCCCCAGGCACGGGCTGCTCACCAGCAGCTTCAGGACACATGTGGTGGGAGGTTGTGGGGAGGGGAGCTTCTGTGGGCTGCTCTGCCAGAGTGGCACGGATGGAGCCTGTGCTATCTCCTGGGAGCCACGCTGGTTTCTGTTGTGTTGAGGGATCCTGTGCCATGAGACAAGATGTGGAGAGGTCCTTTGGCTCCTCAGAGGAGAAAACAGGACAGTCTGCAAGACAGAAATGCAAGTCACAATTTGCAACAAATTCTCCAGGTTTCATAAGTGTTTGGATGGAGGATTTTGGCCCCCAGGGTCAAATGTCCCTGGTGCCAAGGCAAGGAGACTAAGGACATCAGGCAATTACAGCAAGGAAGGGACAAAAGGCAGGACCTCTGCCTCTGTTCTGGGGCTGCTGGCACAAGTTCTTGGCTGGGAGACTGGTTCCTCTGTCTCTTTCTTCCTCCTCTCCCAAATCTGAGCTGCCCTGGGCTCAGGGAGGAACAGCAGAATAGCCATCCCCAGGGACGTCAGTGCTGGGAAATGCTTGACCATCAGTGCAGGAGGATGGCAGCGATGCGCAGAAGCCCTGCTGCGGCGACTGCTGTGCCAGGTAGAGACAGCTGAGAGCCAGAAGCAAACCACCCAGCCGAGCCAGGAGCCCCGTGCTGCTGCCAAGGCAGGCTCAGGAGGGTGAGAAGGAGGGGAGGCACATCAAAACCCAAAAATCAGCGCTGCTTTGGCAAAGCCTATGGCAGCTGCTCCCATCGCCTGGCTAGTGTTCATGGTGCTGGATGAGGACTCAGTGTCTACCAGCTACTTGCTGCCCGTTGTTCCCCAGATGGGATCTCTCATTACCAGCTCAGAGCCCAGGAACAGCCAACCTTCCTGTCCCTACGAGCCGTGACCCCAAGGTTGAGATCCTGGAGACCTGAAGTTAGGGGTGTCTCAGGACAGAGCTTCCTCAGGGGGCCTTGTGGTGGGTCGCCGGGCAAGACTGGGCCCAGGAGGGCTTCTCGTCTCTGCCTCCTCCAAAAGTGGACCAGATCAAGCCTCCAGTGGTTGTGAGCAATAGAAAGGGTGGGGTTTGGTGGCTGGTCTCCAAAGGAATGACGGTGACTTCAATCTGCTGGGGATACTGGAAGCAAGAAAAGCTCATCTGACTTGATCCAGCCCATGTGCTGGGCCCAAATCAGCTGAGAGTCACTTGGGAAACACTGTAACTCAGTGGGAAAACCAGGTGAGATTTTTGTGGGGTTTTATTTTGCAGCAAACTCTTCTCCTGGCTCCACCAGCTTCATCTGCTGAGGGCAGGGGCCAGCAAGGCTCCAGGCATAGAGCCTGAGGGCAGGGGCCAGCAAGGCTCCAGGCATAGAGTCTTTCACGGTGTGCAGGACGAGCTGAAGCCCCCTCCCAGCCTCTCCCTGAGCCCAGCTCCAGCGACAGGCTCGCCCCTGCTCTGTTTTTAGCACATTCAAGTAGCTGCTTTCACAAGAGGTAAAAGAAAGTTCATGGATCCGTTGACAGATCAGCCCAAGCGGGAATTTCTCTGGGAATTCCTGCAATAGCAGGTTGGCTCCCGCGGAGGTGGAGTTTCCTCTGGATCTACCTCCACCCAGGCTTGGGGAGCGCTCCGGCCACCGGCTCCACGCTCGGGGGGCTGGGCTGAGCGACGCCACCGCTGCTTCCCAGCCAAGGTCAGCCAGAAACCCTCCCCGCTCTGCAAACGCCTGTCCTGTTAACCCTTGGGCAGAGCGGAGCGGCAGGCTGGCAGGGTTAGGCTGCAGAGCCGGTCCGCGCCCCGCGGGCACGCAGGGGCAGGGGGCATTTTCCTCTCCCACCCAGCAGGCAGCGGATGGGGCTGCAGGCGTGAGGATTTCGTGCCGTTACGTTCCTCGGGGACCCGCTGCCAACCAGGCAGTTGTGGTGCCTGGGCGAGGACGGTCCACCGTGGCAGGAGGCCGGCGTTGGCGGGGTGACGGGTTTCTCGCTCGGAGGCAGGGAGCAACGGGGTGACGGCGCTCGGCATCGGTGACTGTGCGCTCTGGAATCTGAGACACGTCCCCGGCCATACTTGTGGTCAGGAACCATCTTCGCGTTGCAGTGATACAAACCACATTCACAGTGGCAGCAGTGCCGCTCGAGCATGCCTCTGACGCCAAGGACCGGCGTGACCCGACCCCACACATGGGACAGGCAGCTGCCCGCTTCCAAGGACCTTCAGAAGGTCCCCTTGTTCGGACTTGTTTCCTCCTCCCTCGCAGAGGTGGGCCTCTCCAAAATGGCACCCCCTCGCTTCACGGCCAGACCCTGCCAAGGGATGGAGGCTTTCCAGATGCTGCAGAGGCTCCAGACGGCGGGTTGGAGGGAATTCGTGTTCGCAAACATGGGGCCAAGCCAAGAAGTTTCAAGGTAGCTCCAAGTGTCATGCCAGGGAGGGGGTCTGGAGCTCAGGTTTGGTCCGGGGCCACCTCTGCTGGTTTGGGGATGAATCGAAACGTGTCTCGCACATCTGGGGAGCAGGTCTTGCTCGAGGGGATCCCAGAGATCTGTCCAACGCCATAAAGAACAGCGAGCTGGCAGCTTTAGGTACACAACAGGCAGTTTGGGGGACAGCCACCCAGGGGAGGTTTAGCACTGATCTGTTCCACACTCCCCACCTCTGCGCGCTGGTAAAGCCGCGCTCTGCCCCCCGCGACCCAGCTGCCGCAGGGCAGAGCCGGGCCGGGGCTGGGCTCGGGGAGTGCTGCTTCCCAACCCCTCGCTCTGCAGCCGGAGGCCACGCAGAGCTGTCGCATCCCCGCGCCCTCGGTGGCCGCGGCCCTGCCGGAGCAGGACGCAGCCGCTCCCGACCAGCACGGCCAGGGCCCGCTCCGAAACATCCGCGCCTGGCGCGGGCCCGCAGCCGGCTGCGCGGGAGGCACCGAGGCGCTGCCCCTGCCAGGCCCCGCTGGAGCGAGCCAGAGCGTTCAGCAGCCAGACCCGGGAGCAGGCGCTGCGCAGCTCCCGGGGGACGCGCCGCCCTCGCACAGTCGACGAGTGCCACCTACAGGGGGGCTCCTCGCGCCGGCCGGGGCACCCCCAAACCCTCCGGCCCCCTCTTCGCCCTCCTAAGTGCCCCAAGCGCTGCAACGGGCAGGCTGCACGGCCCCGCGCCTCCGTTCAGCCAGGCGGCAGAGCGAACCGCGGGGCTGCAGCCACGGGCGGCGCTCGGTGGGTGCTGGAGCCGCTTCCCCGGGCTGCTGACTCGCGTCCCCTCCCGGGCCGTGCTGCTACCCGGGCTGGGGCTGGGGCTGGGGCAGAACAGGACCCACCTGTGGCAGGGGCTGGGCGGGTTATAAAGGGCAGGGCTCCCAGCTCCGGGCCAGGCTGTGTGTGGGGTGCAGCAGCGCTCGGGCCTCCCTGATGCGGAGCCCCCCGAGGGGGATGGGGCAGCCTCTGCCTGGGGATGCTGTGCCAGGCTGGGGGGGGGGGGGGGACCAGGCGGCGG
>VWZZ01004629.1:101086-130389 GCA_013399095.1 Psophia crepitans | reverse complement strand
GGCCCATAAAGGTTTGTTATTACTCAGAGGTGCTCAATAACATCCCAGATACGTGCACAGGGTGGGCAGGCACGACACAAGCTTATGGGAGACTTCTCTTTCTGAAACAGACTCTAGAGACTGAGTAGCATAAAATGACTCTATAGCCTCATGTTTAGCCAAGTCAGCTCCTCCAGCAATCTCCATTGCTTGTAACAGAGGCTTGACACCCAGTTCATAGGTAGACATATTAGTGCAGACACTTCAAGTTACTGAATACCACCTCCATAGGCAGACCTCCAGAAAATGTAACGTAACCTTTTTACAGGTCATGTGAATTAGTCAAGGATTTTCTGTGATCATTTAAAAAAAATATACCAGATTTAATAATATTTTCAAGCCATGGCCCACAAGAAGCCTGAAAATTATCTTGCAGACTTGCCATGTATTACACACAAAAAAATAATCTTCCACCCTTTAAAGAGCTGAAGCCAGGCACAAGAATAACTCAGAATCTTTCTCTTCAATGTACAAAAAGCCAAGACAGATAAAATGGAGCAGGACACCTTCTCACCCAGGGCTTCTCTTAACCAGAAAGAAAGAAAAGAAGTATCATTCCTCCAAAAACTGTTCAAAAAGGCAACTAAAGAGCAGCCTGGAAACTGTGTCCACAAGGGTGAATTCCAGTATTGCCATCACTTTGGCTTTTTTTAACAGGATTGTGATACAGAGAGTTTTTCTTAGAGTCGAGGTTCATATTATTTCTGAGAATCTTAGCATCAATTAAAAAAATTTTAAAAAGGAGAGGACAGAAGAAAATAAGGGAAAAGGGAAGGGGAAAGGGAAGGGGAAGGGTAAGGGAGAACATCTGACAGCTTTCACAAAGGAATACTTATGATAGTGACTCATCCAAACTAACAGCTCATAAAAGAGGAAGGGAAAAAAAAACCTTTTCATTATTTATGTGCGGTTTTTTCCTTAAAAAGTTCTGGCTTCTAACTCAATATCACTTACAGGAATGTGATTTGTGAATTTTCAACATTTGGGGTCAGCTGTAAGTTGATACGGATCAACAGTAATGGAGGATGATCAGAACAGTATAATACATCTTCAGGTTTTACATCTGATGAATTTCCCTCAAAGAGAAAAACATAAGAGGGAACATCCCTGGTAGTAAAAAGCTGAGCCCTTGGATGCCTGCCATGCCCAATTCCCCATCGGCACCGAAATGCCTGAGATAATGCAGAACAGTACCTTGCAAGACTTGCTTTAGTTCTCCTTCGCTGCATGTAAATGTTTCGCTTTCCTCCTATGGCAACCACTTAAAAAGCTGAGTGGTTATGTTACCCAAGTGTTTCAAATACAAAAACTTACTGTAAGGTTGGGAACTTACTATAAATATCTCCTGACTGTTTGCCCTGTTTAATGCTGAAAATGGATGTATAATTTCAATCCATTAATACGCAAAGTGCCACCTTCCTCTCTCAAAGATGAATAAATGGCAATATAATCTGAACTAATGCCTCCCTTCTGACCAGAGGGACATGGAGTCAGATTTTCCACTTGCTGTGTGCAGAGCACCAGAAGGGGACTCTGCCACCCTGGACAACATTAATGTTCCTCAAAGGACTTGACACCGTTTCTGTGATTTTACAAGCAGTTGGGTAGGTGTCAACTCAGGCCGCAGAGAGCGAGAAAGGGACTAGCAGCTGGGCAGGAGCCTCCAACCTGTAATGTCAGAAGCCCATAGAAAAAGAAGCTGTCATGCTCACCTGTTTCATCCCTCCTTAGCAATAGAAAAATTGCCAGGCAGGACCAGACCAATTGTCCATGAAGTTCAAGTGATGCTGCTTTCAACCAGATCATTCCAGAGTCTTGAGCTCATCTCCTAGTCACACCTGGCAATGCTGCACTTTCACAGAGGAGGGAGGAGAAGTGCGTGCCTTGAAGCTGCCAGTCCAGGCATGACAGACTGTTCCTGAAACCATGCGTCTCCCTTAGGGTGTATATAGATCAAATGGACTGATTCCCTCACAAAACAAGTAATTCTGAACTGATATATTTACCTGTCTTCTCACTCTGGAGGGCTGATCATAAGTTATGACCCTTTCTTGGATGAGTAACTTGCTCAGGTAATTGAATAGTCCATGTCATCAAATTTAAGCACCATTGCTTAAAGGTATTCCACATTTTTAAATTACTTTACAGCAATTGCTCAAAAAAAGACATGTACACGTTTGACAGTAAATAGCTGCTGTTTAGAGCAGAGACTTTTTTCTCCTAGAAAACAATAAACGCCTGTTTCCAGGGAATCCAGTATCCTACAAGCCAATCACCAGTACAAGATGACCTAAAAATTAACTGTTGCCTAGGTAGCAATGATCATGATCTGATTACATTTGTGTTGTACAAACAGACCTGGCACCCACAGATGACGTATAATCTTATGCCTTTAAAAACACCAGTTTTCTAATAATTAAACCAACTGTTGGCATAGCTCTAGTTTTAAATGTGGCTCAAGAATGCTCTGAAATAAAATTTTGCATATATCTTATGGACAAAAGGCTCATTGTTTAAAAAAAGAAAAAGGATTAAGCATTACTGCTTAATAAAAATTTGAAACAAATCAATGCATAAATGTTGGATGCTTAAAGAGTGGATGAAAGGGAATGCTAAAAATATAGATAAGAAAAGCAAACAATCAGTACTGAAAAGGACACTAAAAGCCACTCAAAACATACTAAGAAGAAAATGTGCCTCCCTGCAAATAAAGTAAATGCAGATGACAAAATGGAAAGTAATAATGTAAAAACATTCAGTATATACATCTATTGTATCTTTTAAATCAGGCAAGTAGATTTATTCACCCCATTTGGTGCTGATGGAGAATGTTACTATTGACATCAGAAAGGGTGGCAAGGAAGTATGTGACAAAGTTCATACTTTCTGTTGCACACAGAGGGATAATCTATATCTCAAAAGGAAGCAGGTGAGGAGCTTTCTCAAACCATCTGTTTAATTTTGAATGGATATTGGAAAATACTGACATCTTTCAGTGGCAGTGAAAAATATCATAGAATCATTAAGGTTGGAAGAGACCTCCAGGATCATCTAGTCCAACCGTCCATCAAAATGCAAGTCAAAAAGGTATACTGCTATCCCAAAAAATATTGATAACACTTCAAGGACCAGGTACAAACTAGTGTAACTCCTGAACACAACCAGTGCAATTCCAAGCATTAAATGAGCACAAGGATTTTACAAGCCAGTTTGCCTGATATGAGTAACAAAGAAAATAAACTAAAGCTCCAAGCTAAACTATGACTAACCATGGACTCTGATAATAAGGAGTTAAAGGCTGAGGGGAAGATGCAAAAACTATTCAAGACATGAACAAAAATTGAGAAAAACTTTAAGTGCCTTCCCATTGCACATATCTAACGCATGAGAGGTTTTATTCCAAGTTGCCCAGATGTGCTACAGTTTTGGTTAATGTTTACTTTAGAATAACCTGTGGGTTCATAACCTACAAAACCTGCTCCATCCATGGAGACACAGACACTAGGGATAGAGATTAGACATGTAGAAAATTATGGCATCAAGACCAGGCATCCCCATAACTAAGTCAGAAAGAAGAGGCCCTAGCCAGGTATAGGAGCTGCCTTTAGGTACTCAAGCAGCTCAAAACATACCGTAGCAGTTGTCCTTGCCTCTTGCATGATTGTCAGGTGGTTAGGGTACTTTTGCAGGGACCAGGACATGGGAGATGTGGTTCCTCCTGAGTCTGCAGGATTCTTCATCCAGCCCACCTCCCAACCCTCGGGGTTACAGGCCAGCAGGAACAGCAGGTCCTGAGAGGTTGAGCTGCTTGTGCATTCCGCACATGACAAACGCGCAATGAAAAACATCTTCCAGGTGGAAGTATGTATGGTTGGGTGAAGCATCTATTTGAGGTCACTTTGCCTGCCAATTCTACATCAAATCTGGCTCGTGCTGCTCTCCCCAGTTCTTACTAAAATCTTCACGCCTCTAGTTATTGAGCCAGGTCAAGAAGGATAACAAGATTCAGGAGATAAACTTGCAAGATATTGAATGATTCAAGGGTCTGAAAGCCAAGACACAGAACTTTGGTCAGAAAACGCTGAAGTGCTGAAGTGGGGCCCTAATTTTTGTCGGTGAATTCCTGGTTTAAATTACCCTGTAACAGGTTTTGACCGTAATGCACTACTGACTGACTTCTCACTCAAGTTATCCAAAGCAGGTGCTTTGCCTCAACTCAGCTCTCAACAAGAGCACAATCGCTCTCCGAACCCCACTGCTCCTACCACCACAAATTGCAGACTTTATCAGGAGATCAACAATTTATCTGTCACAGAAAACTGGCATCTTACTGCTAAAGGCAGGCTTGTCAGATCAGTGCTGAAAAACCTGTCCTGCTGCCTCCCGTGCTGCACCTGTGCTGTGGATAATGAGAGGACTTCAGGCTCCAGGACTGTCAGACTGACACCTTTTGACAAGCTCTGAATCCTAGGGCAGGGGGGAAATTGGCTTGTCTTTTTTGGGGTGGGTTTTGGTTTTTTTTTTGGTCCTTTTTTCTTTTTCTTTCTTCTTTTTTTAAGCAAACACTTATGGCTACAATTGACTGCCTCGCCCCAGCGACAGTACGCTGTCGTTATTTATAACCTGGCTTTCTGCTCCTCGGCGTTGACGCAGGCTGCCTGGGACGTACCTGTACACGTCCCGGCTGTTTTGCCGACTCGCTCCCAGCATTACAATCCCAAGTCCCAGCCAGTGCAACAGCTTTTGCTCTAGCAATGAAGAGTGTCACCTTGTGCTGTTGACATGCAGCCAGAACATCACCTCAAGGATTTTCTCCCTAAACCTGTGACTTCGCCACCTCACTCCATCCACATATCAGTTCGGCAGCTCTGCTGTGTCAGGCAAAGGCCATGTGTGCCCTCCTCCTCTGCAGCCCCCTCCTCCTCCTCTCTCTCTCAGCACAGGCAGGTCGTGGGGACATGCTTAGCCTGCTACCTCTCATGCATCTCAACGTTTTTGTTGTTTTTTAAGGTCTCTTCTCTGTGGATATTAAGATTGGAAGTTGTGAAGAGAGGGACCATCTCTTTGTTTTGTATTTGTGCAGCTGAAAAACCTCCTGTTTCTAGCTGCTTTGGTAATACAAATTAAAATAGAGGAGTGACATGGCTGCCTAATTACCCTGTTTTCTTCTCTGTGTTGGCAGCAGTTTCAATCAGTTGGATTTTGTAATGACAGAGCTAAGAGTGGGCACCATACCAAGTCTCTTCTTTTGCCCTCTGATGCCTCAGAGTTTCTGGGCATGGGTCTTAAAAAGCCAACGGCACTGTGAAAAGTCAAAAGTCAGAGTCATCGGCTTCTCCTCCAGATCCTTAGAGACACCTGGGGATGTTTCTCTTCCCTTTCTTTGCTTTATTTTCCCGTGCTCAGTGCCAGTCTCATTTTCCTGCCCAGCCCTCTGAAAGGAGGCCCTGGCGCTCTCCCCTCTTTGCTCTCCCACTGGGGTAGGCAGCTCCTGCTGGTGCCACCAACCCTGTCCCAGGCAAAGTCCACTAATGTGTTCCATTCCTAACACCATCTGCACTGCTGTGCTACAGCTATTAGATGTTCTGCCACATTACACTTTTAAAAATGTGCAACTTCTGCTTTGATCTTGGCAGCCTGAGACAGTGATTTAAATGCCTCCTACCTCCTTTCCCCAGTGAACGCTTCAGCATCACTGCTAAGAAGCACGGCTGGCTGACAGCTCTTTGGGAATCAGCCTCCTGAAACAAGTCCCAGGGACAGGGAAATATGGCGTGGTGCCCTGCTTGCTTTGCAGATCTGAAATACAGAGTGGCTCCCATGACTAATTCTTCAAAGTTTTTCTTTTTTAAATGAGCAGCTTTCTAAATAGTGTTGGAGCCCTTAGTGCTTGTTCTTACCTGAACAGCTTGGAGGTTTTTCCACCCAGGACCAGTTCTCATGTGCTGTTGGGTTGTTTTTGAGGTAGACCTTTGGGTTCAGGCAAAGCTCTGCACAGCACCATGGGCACAGGGTGCCTCCAGGGCTCCCTGGGGCAGCTCTCCTTAACGGGCTTTGAGAACTCTCTGCAATAAACTCAACAGCTTCCCAGATGAGAAGCTTACACTAGCACTGAACCAAGCGGTTAATCATCAATAGCCATCTATAATTCAGCTCAAAGCTTTCTTGTAACCTAGACTGCCTTTTCAAAGGCACATTTAACCTTATTTTTTATTGCTCCTAGCTGAAACCTAAGAAAAAGAGCCCATGAATCAGCAAACTAATTGTCTTTTGTATTATCTGGGGATGTTTAGTATGAGTGCATAACTAAGTAAATATTGAGATTAGTGCTCTCAGGGGTACGAACTTTCTGCAGATGTTTTGGCAAGAACTTGAACCTGATATGATGGCAAGTAAAGCACGTTGAAGAGAAAGCATATGCAATACAAAGCAGACTGCACTGGAGTTATTTTAAGAAAGAAACAAGAGCAGAAGCAGCTATGTGGTCACCAAAATAATGAATGCAGAGCTTGCTTTTTTCTTTTTCCCTCAGATGAAATTTATAGAAATTCGTGATATTAAGATATAATTTCAATTGGAACTGACCTCTCAAATGCCTTTGATGACAAGACCCTTGTTCCTACAGACAGCTCCTACAGACATTTGTTTCTTTCATCTGAAGTAGACTGTTACCCTTTTTAAACAAAAGTTGATTGTACCTTATGAATATAGCCTGGTCTGTTGTTTCTGATGAAATTTGCAGAATGATGTCAAAATCACTACAGATTTCATGTGGAAGTTGACGCACAGCAGTAGGCAGCAGCAATACTGATGAGCTTTATGGACAGCTTCTTCCACAGACTCAGAATATAGACACAAAAGAACATTCTTGAATCTTCAGCTGGGAATTTGATCTGCAAAGCAAAATGTCCCTTTGTACTGAAAATTAACAGTGGTCTTGGCCCACTGGCATCCTCGTGGCATGGCACAAAGCTTGCAGCTTAATCTAATGAAACCAGACACATCAAGCATGATTTGCATTTTCTAATGCAATGAGCTTTGCCTAGGGGATCCCAGGTTTGGATATTAGCTTTCCAGTTTCACATAAAATTTAGGTTCTTAGAAATACAGGAATTGCCACACAGAACTGGACCAAAATCCTGTTTAGTCCATTGTCTTGTCCCTGACAATGGCCAGCAAGCAATGCATTCCTGGGAGGTATAAGTACGGCATAATGTCTCTTACTAAGTCAGCAGGAACCCTTTTTTGCACAAGCAGTCATTTAGTGCCTGATGAGGCTTGCTAGATACCTTTTTCAAGAAGCCTTCTCTGAATTGCAGCAATTTACCTGACTAGATTTATCATTATGTAGCTAACTTTGCCATGCATATGTGTGCAGTGTACGTTTTAAAAGCTGTGTATTTTACAGCTACAGCTCATAATTTGACAAGGCTTATAGCTTGGTCAAATGAAACCAATTCCCTGCACAACAAGCATAGATGCTTCTTTTCAGCAAATGCTGTTTCCCTGCCAAATTCCACTTACAGCCCCGAGCCTTTTCACTCATCTCGTATCATTTCATATACAGCTGCTTAAAACATGGACCCTTTTAAAACCTTTCCGAACTCAAAAATGCCTCATCAATTTTGCCTGTCTCTCTCCCTCCACATCCTTAAAGTGGAAAAGATATATTTGACTCATTTTTACTTTTCACCTGATTCTCTAGAACAACACTTGCATAAGCCCATAGCAAGGCTCCACTGGCTCCTCAAAGGGGATTTCCAGAAATGGAAGCATTTGAAAATTATCGGTAACTAAAAAACAAGGATGAAATTAAAAGTCTTTAGCCATTTTAACAAAAGAGGTTAACACCTCTTTTTTAATTGATGAAAGGACCCAGAGATGTTAATTGGAAGCTAGACAAGTAAATGCTCGAGTGTGGTCTGTTGTGGTTGGTTTCTATTCCTTAATGAAGATAAATCAGTGCACCTTTTGTGAAAGACATCTACTTACCCTGGGAGATTCAGCCCTTATTGTGCGCTGCTAGTCTGTGGCTCTAATTCTTCAGGTTTGATTTGCTCAAAATAAAGGTGTGTTGAAAACCAAGAAAATTAGGTTTACTTTTGTTATGATGTCGAATTAAATTGACTAGTAAAACTATGAAAGCTTTGAAATGAACACTGTAGAGAAGTGTTATCTTAATGTGCATAAATCTTATTGTAACTCGTCATTGTATTAGAATGGTTTTTGGAAATCAGAAAAATAAATGATCCGTGGCCTATTACATACCAAACTGATTTTGTCTAATTCTTTGTCAAAGAGCTATACTATAGACACATCAAGGCAGCACTGCCTGTGCCATAGACTCCTAGACCTTATCTAGGCCATAATTAAGCAGGGTGGCTATTCATTATTTTTAAGACAGAGCAGTGAGTCAGGGAGTGCAGTCTTCATTTGAGTAAAACTTCCAGTCACTTCAACCTGAGATTGCTTAAATGAAATTTGCCAAATGCAGCAAATCCATGTACTGACTACAGGAAAGCTAGAAAGCATATAAAAAGTTAAGTGTGTGAGTCATATAGCATAAGAACTACTATTCTTAAACTGCTTAATAGCTTTTTCCCACCAAGCAGATATTTTGCTACACAGCTAGGTGAGGAGGAACACTCTGATCATGCTGATTAGAATGCAAAATACTTGTATTAAGGCTGATTTCTACTGGAAAATATTCCTCTATAATAGCAAGACGTTAAGACTTACAGCTATCTGTATGGCCCCTTGTTAGTCAGTTTAACAGACATTCCAGGAACTGAATAAGACTGGGATTGGAGTTTCTCTTCATTACTGGACACAGGCCTTTTGGGCTATGATTAAGATTTATCAGCAAAACAGGGAAGGGAAACTTGCGGAATCATGTCCTACTTCAGGTTCCTGTGACTGTGGACCCAGTTAGCTAATTTACTTATGAACAAAAGTGGTTTAAAATTTCACTTTTTATTAAAAACTAAATTGAGATGCAATTTAATATTCCCAGTTTGTCTGGGAGCTGAACAATGGCAGGCAATGAAGGAGGTTATGAAGTGCATGGGTTTTTCTAATGATCATTGACAAAGATGGCTTTTCAAATGTTATTAAAAGAAGGCAGGGAATATAAAATTGCTACATTATAAACAAAGACAGATGAACTGATAAACGCTATCTTTCTCCTGAAGGTCTGTGTAAGTTTGGGAAGCTTGTGTAGCACAGTACCAGAGATGGAGGATAAAACTCAAAGTGCACCCACTCCAAAGGGAGAGGATTCTGGTTAAGCCAAGTCTTGTGGCCACGTCATGGTTTATGATGACTGCAGATCTGAATCATTGTCTCTGTATCTTTCTCTCTGCATAATTCAAATGAGTGTAATCTGGCTGGCCAGGTACAGAGATTGAATAAAAACCTCTTCGCTTTAAAATAGCAATGTAATTCTATTCACCCTAGGAAAAAATTGCAGGACGCCACTGTCCTAGAGAAAGAAATGGTTCTTCCCCTTACGCGAGATTTTTCTAATCAAACACCTCATCTAGAAGAAATATGTTCTGACATTCTGTTCATAGCAGAAGCTGCCTGAAAAGCTGTCTCAAGAATGGAAAAGATGGGGCCTGCCCAACCATAGATAAAGCAAATGCCTATGTGCAGGGAAGCTATTGCACGTGTCCTGCTTTCCAGGCTCAGTTCAAAGGACTGCTCCACCCACCGCAACATCCTCGCTAAGATAGAAGCTGGGTGAAAAGCATGGAGAAGTTTGCTACTACTGAAGTTGCTTTGAAGGTGCTGAGGAATCCTGAAGCTGAAAATTAGGCAGCGTGAGCCACAAAGTGGGTTCTTTATACCAGACTTTTTGGTCTAAAACAGCTGTCTAGACAGAGAACAAAACCAGAGGGGACCTTCGATCAGAGAAGATGGATGTGCATTGAGAAAAGCCGTGCAGTCAAATGTCAGCAAGTGGTATATGACCCTCACCACTGTGTTGCATATCCAGCAGCACAAATGAAACTAACTGTTCCCAAAAGACCACACACTTCTGTTCTTTTTTTTTATTAACTAATAAAAGTACCTCATCTCTACTGGGTCGCTAATCCCAGCAAATTCTTGGCAAGCAGCTGTCTAAAGATCATCTGAATCTCAGCATCAAACAGGAAGATACAAAGGCATTGAAGAGATGTAACTCACAACATCTTCCACATCTATCATGAGTAAATGGGAGAAATGATAGCTTTTTATGCTGGGAAAAATCATTGATGCTCTCTTTAAAAACAAAATGAATGAAACCCAGGGTTGGCCTAGGTAAAGAAAAGCAAAAGCGTACCAAGCTTTTATGGGTTTGATTTTTATCTTGTTTTTTATTTCATTGAACATACGTGATCTTTAATTGCCTGGTGTTGGTCTGAACATACACCTTCCTTATTAGACTATAAATATACAATTAGTGAAAGGTAAAAAAAACCCTAAACCACATTTTTAAATAATTTGTCAGAATCTGGATCACTTTCTTGATCCAATTCAGAGCACAAGCATACATATATCTGAGCTATCAGAGAGAGATTCAGAAGGGAAAACGAGCTTGCCTGCAGAGGATAGGCCTGTGTAGCTGGGTTTGAGAGGAGGTAGGAACTTCTTCAGTCAGCTTTATCACCAGAAAAATCATAGCGTCCAGCCACTCCTTAGTGTTAAAGCTTATAGTTAATGTGATTAGACTGCTTTAACCTTCAAGTGAACTTGTCACTGGAACAGAATAAAGACAAAACGAAGCAGAAATATAAAGGAGCTAGTTTTGTTTAAACTTTTCTTTTCTTCCCAGGAAGGAATTGAGAAATGGATGTGTGTAAATAACTATGCTGGAAGAAGTGAACAAAAGAGAACCTGCCTTTTGAATTATAAAGTGTTTTTACCAACCATGTTTTTTTGTTAGTCACAGCTAAATTCGGTCATGCCTTGTCAGGAGCATGACAAATGCAGCCTGTTCCGTTTCTGTTTGAAGGGGTAACTTGACATTCTTCGTCATTTGGCATCACTCAGATTGTTGAAATCTAAGTGAAGAGCTTCGATTGGTGAAAGCTAAGTTTATTTCTTATACTAAGTTTGCTGAGCTGTGAAAAAGTGTCACAAAGGTATTTTAACCTCAGTTTCAATGTGATTTTGGAGAAATTGAATAATCTGCTTTGAACACGAGTGTGTACTGTAGATGCATTGCTAACATATCTCTTACAATTAGGATAATGCTGCAGGTAATTAAGTCGAAGAGTCACTTATTATATATGCTAATTGATAACCTCCTCTTCACTATTGTGCTGCTGAAGTGAAGATGAAAGCCCAGTTGCAATATCAGGGCTTCAATTCACGCTGCACCCTAGGTACCTTTCAATGAAGTCTAATTGAAATTTTCAAATGTGTATTCCCCTCACACAGTAAATGCATTTTCTGTTGCTGTAGAGTAAGGTCCAACATTTTTTTTAAATGCTCATTTAGACTAAAGTAGGGAGAAACAATTATTTTAAATTCCTGACCCATTTTAGCCTGTTTTTCTGTGGAAGCATTCTTGCATGACCAGTCTGGCTGGGATTCAACCTGCCTAACTTCAGATATCTATAGTTGTTTATCTCTAGGTATTCTTAGATACAGATCTGTCTTAAAATTGGTTATAATTTCTATGAAATTGGGCATCTTAACAAAGAGGCGAGATCCTGTAACTATCCAAACTAAAGGAAAAGGCCACAGCTGAAGTTTCTCCATTTGCAGACATTAGAGAAGCCACATAGATGTGATCTGGCAAAAGTCCCAGGTAGACAGGGGCAACTACAGGGGAGTGGAACATCTCCCTTATGAGGAAAGGCTGAGGGAGCTGGGTCTCTTTAGCTTGGAGAAGAGGAGGCTGAGGGGTGACCTCATCAATGTTTATAAATATGTTAAGGTTGAGTGTTGGGAAGATGGAGCCAGGCTCTTCTCGGCCTCACTAAGCAATAGGACAAGGGGCAACGGGTCCAAGCTGGAGCATAGGAGGTTCGGGGTTAATGTAAGGAAAAACTTTTTCACTGTGAGGGTGACAGAGCACTGGCACAGGCTGCCCAGAGAGGTTGTGAAGTCTCCTTCTCTGGAGACATTCAAAACCCAACTGGACGTGTTCCTGAGTGATGTGCTCTAGGTGGCCCTGCCTTGGCAGGGGGGATTGGACTAGATGATCTTTCGAGGACCCTTCCAACCCTTGTGATTCTAAAAAAAAAACAAAAAAAAAAACCAAAGCAAAACAAACACAAAAAGAAAAAGACTAGTCCCCTAAATTGGGCATCTGTCATGAAATATAAATATTTGATAACTAAGGTGAGAGTAAGCTTAGCCTTGGAAGCTATAGCTTCACAATATGGATGTCTGCACCTGAACTAAACACCCAAGATTCCTTTTTTTTTCATGTAGAAAAATAAAGACATTCAGAGTCCTGCTCATCTGACTCATTTCAGACATCTAAATGAAGCTGAGAATTGCACCCTCAGTGTATCCCTGTCCATGGATAATTAAGGATTTTAGGATGACTAGCTTAGATATTCATTTGGTACGATGAATGCCTCCTAGCCTCTTAAAGCTAATGCCTACCTCTCCTGTATAAGTAGTGGAAGGTGGAAGATGCCTTCAAAGGATTAGAGAGGAGAATACCATCCACCTAAATAAGATGTCATTAATTATGTGGAAACTTGAGGCATTTACCTTAGATGCACTGCCCCACTACTTGCCTAAATTTTAAGAACCAGCTTGATCTCTAAGTTAGGCAGACTAGATCTTATGCACTAACTTCGTCAATTCCCCTTAGAAAAGAAGCTTGTTAATTTTTCTCTCCCTCAGAAAAAGTGTAAAGAAGGGATGGTTCAGGCGCTGGGCTCTCAGATTACCTGGATAGTCTTACCTGAAGACAACACTGTTATTCAAAAACTTACAAAGTATTTCCTAGAGATTATGAAAGTGAAGAACGAGAAGTGAATGAAACAATAAAGACTATAAGAGAGAGACAAAGCTCATGCAAAAGAATAAATATTTATTTTAATTTACTTCCAGAAAAGCCTATTTATGTTTGGAAACAAGTATTGGATAAATTCCAAACAAATGCATAGCAGCTAGTTATAGCTTCCCAAAAAGCCCTCTGTCGCTATTAACTATTTCTGGCAGCAAATATAACGGTAGTTTGGATGTTTTTCTGCACAAAAAAAAATAAGCCAAACATTGCAGTACTTTCTTTGTAAGTTATTCCTACTTTTGCAGTCAAATGGGTAGATTCATCTCACCCAGCTTAGCTATCTCCATTTCCCATAATTACAGGAAAGAAATAGGAAAATCCAAACTGATAGACATTCTGATTTATGGGAGGTTGACATTTAGATTAGAAGTTGAGAACAGTGTATGAGCCTTAGCTAAAACATCTAAACCTCTTAACTAGACTTTGTCCCACATGGTCTTACATGGTGCTCATGTGGATCAAGCTTTGTGTGTGCGCACACAATATGCTGAAATTTTGCCAAATCAGAGTCTTGCAGTATTTGCTGCCAGTCACACCCAGAACCTGGGTGAGGGAGAAAGGAAAGTTAAGGGGAAAAGCTATGATTCTATGATTCTAAGCTCCACTCATGTTTGGTTTGAGTTTTCTGCAAAAGATGTTTATCTGTGTAGAAAAATTTGACTAGCAGTTGCATAGATACTGACACCAGATCAAGTAATAAAGCCCTGGAAAAATAGAGAAAAAGATGAAGAAACTGCTTTCAATTTTCTCCTTGCAGATAAAAGAAAAGCAGAAATAGATCTAAAGCAGAAGAGAAAAGAGAAAACACTTTCCTGTAGGGCTGCATATATAGCCCTGTGAAATGTCTTTTGTAATTTTAATGATTACTGGCTCTCTCCCACCATTTCTGAAGGTTGAGACATTAGTCATCAAATGAACAATTGCCACTAATAATTCATTTGGGTGCATTCCAAATAATAGTGAGTCGTGGGACATTTGTGTGTCTTATCCATGAGAAGACACAGGAATATTTTTCTAGTTACTGACCAGTTCAGATATTCCTTGAAGACATATTAAAAAAAAAAACAACCCACGACAAAGCCAAAAAACAGAGGAGGACTATACACAAAGAAAATTTGCGGAAGAAAAACGTCTTTTCTACACACAGCTCAACACCACTGCTTGCAATATTTTCAAGTTTGACTATGATGAGACTTCTGAAATCAGTTCCAGCCACGTAGTTCTGAAACTTTCCCTTTTAGTCTACATATAGATTCAGAGATTAACATTTGGACAGAAATCAACGAGAGAAACAAAAAACAGACTACAAAATTAAATACTTTTAATTTATGGCATACAAGGATGCAACATAAGCCATTTCATATGAAGATTCAAGCAAAACATGATCTGGGTCTACTCAGTTTTTACAGTCAGGCCCTTCCTAACATAGAAAACAGAGTTCAAAATATATTGAAAAAAAATGTGAAAGTCATTAAGAACTCAAATACTATTCACATAAGCTCTAATCCTAAGCGTTCTCCTGTCAATAGGAGAGCTGTTTCTCCAAACACAAGATTTTATGTTGTCTCAATTAAGCTATTTGTAACACTTGTGAGAGATGCATACTTGTGGAGTTTTTTCATTAGGTGCCTAAGCTTAGGCAGCTAATTGCCTAAACTTTAAAAAATCTAAGCGGGTAAAACTAACTTGAATCAAGGCAAATAATGGTCTTGCCAACAATTCAAGTAGCAAAATCTATGTATTTTATAAACTGATATATAAAGCTTATCTGCCACCTTTGACTAAAGTAACAAGCCACTTGAACTCACACAAGTTTGGGGGATTCTGATAGTTAATTTGTAAGTGACAGCTCAGAAGAAGCAACTAAGACTTCAGGTCTCTCTGTGCCAAAAAGTAATTAGCTTGAACCTACATGAGCTCGCTAGCAGTTAAAGACAAGCTGAGCTGTTTTATATACCCTGTAGAACATCAGCCTTTCAACACTGTGCAAATGAGCTTGCTTTGCAGCCTTGCACAAGTCTATTGTAAACTAAGGCCAGATTCTGTCTCTGAGGAATTCAGTAAAATCTAGGGACAGAATTTGGCCTATACTTTTTAATCACCTGCAAAATTAAAAAATGCCATCTCTTCCAGGCACAAATTTGTCATCTCCTTTCAAATTGAGCATCTACAATAATCCATAATGACACAGTAAATTATAATGAATATCACTAAAACCTAGCATTAATTAAACACATATGTGAATTCTCTTATAGCAGAAATACAGAGGAGTTCAGATCTACGTAGCCAACGAATGTACAAATTAATGCAAGTTCTACCATCCCCACCAGTCTTTTTAACAATGCGTGGGCCGTTTGATAAAATGACAGGTCGATAAACTATTACATTTTACTTCACAGCTGAATCGGTGCTTTAGGCAGACTCATAGACTGTAATGTTCCTAGCACATAATAAAAAAAAATAAGTGAGATGATGATATAAGTTTTACTTCAGCCTTTGACCTTTAAGGATGAACACTTTTGTTGCTCATATTCACCACCACTGACTCTCTGGACTGCTTCTAGGTCATTCTTGCCAATTAAAACATTGCAAACCGTAAAGGGCTTCACTTGAGAAATGATGGGAGAGTTATTTCCTTTTGAAGATGCATAGAGAGCACTTGAACAAGGTTTTCCAGTGTTTGAGTCACAGAGTTAGGACTAGAAAATAGTTTTCTTCTTAATCTTCATTCTTCCTTTTTTTTTCCTGGATCTCACTGCTTTAGTATAATGGAAAACCTGTAGGACAAACTTCTGAGCTGCAAGTCTTAGCACAGAGTGACTATTTTCGTTGAATATAACACTTTCAAATCAAAGTGAAAGAGCATGTGCAATTTCTACAGCAATGTAGTTAGCAACTATAGTCTTCAGTCAGGATGAAATGGCAGTCACTTGAAGCCATGCCAGTACAATAAAGAAATAATTAGGTCATTGCACTCTCCAATTTCTGACACAAAAACATTGAATAAAGGAAGAAAATTCATTTCCATCAAATATACTGCTGCTAATTTCACTCTGAAGACATTCTCCAGTGTTTCAACCTCAGTGTCATTCCCTCTGCTCTCCTGGTCCCACAGCAGTGACAAATGGCCAGCACTGCCTAACTGCAGCCCTATTTCAGTTTCTCATTTTCTCTAATCTCTCTCAGTGGAATAAAATCCACATAAAGAGTTGCCCAGCAATATTTCCAGAGAAATTTCATTCATAGATTATAAACATGAAAAAAGAGATTGTGGTCAATTTTTTAAAATCCCACTTTCTGTAACTCTCTCCAACTTCATAAGAGAAGAAGGTGCATTTGCTTAAAAGCCACAGACTTCAATCCTGTGTATATAGAACTTGCCTTTGAAAAGCAGATCCAAACATCAGTGCCTACTCTTGGTTACAGGCCTAGCTTTAGGCTGGCTTGCAAATTTCAAAACCTTGGTGGAAATGCACGGAGATAAAATATGGTTTTCCTCTTTTCCTTTTTTTAACAGAGATTTCTTCTCTTCATAGTTTTGTAAGTTCTTACAGTTTGCAGCATAAACTACTTTTAGGCACACCCAGGTAAAGTGGGATCATCAAATCTTGCATCTGCCAAAGAGACAAAATGTCCTTTCTGTCACAATCATATATTGTTTATATCTTTACCTCATACGTAATAAATGTTTTGGAGGTTACAGAAAGACCTTTGGTAACCGATGACCTTCTAATATTCCACAACTGGCAAACAGAGAAAATTGTCATGAAACTATCTCTGAGAAAAAAGGCATTTGTTAGTTACCAGTTTATACAGAATTTACAGAAAGAGACCAGGATGAAACACGGAGCAATTCTCCGGCAGAGATGAGACATGAATGCCTTAGGATATAGCCTCTCTTGCTGCACATTCCCATCTCTCTTACTGTTAATGGAATTACACACACTTACTGAAATGCAAAACCACATCTCTCTGCTGATGTCTAAACAAGGAAATAAAAAGTGTGTTTATTACCGCAAGAGAGCTTGTGCAGGCCAAGAATGGGACTGACATTCCTAAGGCTGTTCTTACGACAGCTGTCTTGTATTACCTTGATGGACTGTCAGGGTTGCCAGAACCTTGAAGGAGGGATTGTGCATCATTATTTATGTACATCATTATTTATGGAAGCATTCCTTATTTGCATTAAGGGTCTAAAGAATGCCTACACTGTAACTGACAACGGGATCAGGACTTTATTTTACAAATGGCAAGGGATGTTTGCACATAGGTATGGTGTCAGCTCTCACAAAGTCATAAAAAATTTGAATATATTTGGTATTTTTCTGAAGCATTCAGCCCCATGTATGTATAAAGGAATCAGAAATCTATGAGAAAATCACCTTTCATTTAAAAACATAAAATATTTTAACTTCTTCCAGTGGAAGGTTTGCTGTTTTAAGGTGTTTTGAATTGAAATAGTAGTTTGCTTGTTTGTTTGTTTTTAGATCTGCAGATAAGCTAAAGATTTATAGTCTGTCACTGTTAAACTGCTAAAGAGATCAAAAGCATGATTCAACTCACAGATTGAAAGTAGGTGTCTCCGTATAGGAATTCAAATGGATGTATCCAAACTCCTGTTCCAGTCAATGGAGATCTTGTTAATATTGTCAAAGGAGAAGAGATGTATTCAGCTGATAAAAAGTGAACTGAATCACTCTTTAGAACCCAGTGACAGTGCTGAGTAGGGAGCAAATTTTGCCTAAGCAAAGACACTCAGTGTATCTGTTTGTGGACCCCAAAGTCCTGCACTGTATCTGTTAACCCTGTAGAATCATAAAATCACAGAATGGTTTGGGTTGGAAGGGACCTTTAAATATCATATAGACCAACACCCCTGCCAGGGGCAGGGACACCCTCCACTAGCCCAGGTTGCCCAAAGCCCCATCCAACCTGGCCTTGAACACTTCCAGGGAGGGGGCATCCACAGCTTCTCTGGGCAACCTGTTCCAGGGCCTCACCACCCTCATCATAAAGAATTACATCCAGTTTGAATCTACCCTGTTAGTCTAAAGCCATTACCCCTTGTCCTGTCACTAAGGGTCTTCTTAGTGACGTTCTGCCTTCATCTTTCTTATAAGGCCCCTTTATAAACTGAGAGGCCACTCAGGGAGTGGCCAATAAGGTCTCCCTGAAGCCTTCTCTTCTCCAGGCTGAACATCCCCAGCTCTCTCAGCCTTTCTTCATAGGAGAGGTGCTCCAGCCCTCTGACCATACCTGTGGCCCTCCTCTGGACACACGGTAACATGTTTTCTTGTACTGTGGAGCCCAGAGCTGAACACAAGACTGCAGGTGGGGTCTTGTGAAAGCAGAGTAATGGGGAGAATCACCTTATTAACCAAATGACCATGTTGAGGTTTTTATGCAGTCCAGGATATAATTGGCTTTCTGGGCTGCAAGCACACATTGCTGGGTCACGTCCATTTTTTTCTTGACCAGTACCCCCAGGTTCTTCTCTGTAGGGCTATCCTCAGTCCTTTCATCCCTCAGTCCACATTAATACTGCACGCCCCATCAGGTACAAACCTTTGCACTTGGCCTTGTTGAAGGTCATGCAAATGTCTTGCAACCTAGGGCTTCTCCAAAACTGCCCTTCTGCAGGGAACTGAGTCCAGCTCCCTGCCTGCAATCGAGCTTCAGAAAGTAGGTATTTAAAAGCAGGTTTCTTAAAGTTGGTGACCCAACAGGAGCTGATTTTTCAGTGCCCTTTTTTCTCACTGGAGAGCTATCTTGACCAACATAAGTTTTAGAAACACAGCTCATTTCTAGATACCTAAGAGTGAAATCCTAAATTTAGATGTCTTGAACTATGGGTGGATCTCGTCCCCCACATGCCACTCTTTCCTCAAGACAGTACACTCCACCTCATGCTCAGCAGCTCCTGCAGTCCTCTCTAGCGGAGAAGCAGATATTGAGTCCTCAGCAGCCCTTTCTCCCATCAGAAGAATGCAGCTGTAGGAAGAGGATGGTGCCATGACCAAGGGATGTGACAGAGGACACAGGGGGTGGTGGCTGAAGGAAAAGTTCCTCCAACACAAAGAGAAAAATTCATGAGACCCATACCTAGGGCAGCAGAGCAGGCAAGATGGCACTAAGTCAGTACAGGCAGTGCACAGCACACACACCTTTGGTCTGAAAAAGTCCTTCAAAACTACTAGCTGATATTGCCATATATGTTTATTTTATCTACATATAAATTATATGAAACATTGTACATTCCAAAATTGCACTGACTGGCTGCTCCCTTGGGGCTGGGAAGCAGGATGCTGTGGAGACTTCAGGGATGAGTGTTACTGGCAGAGCTGGGGCCAATAATGGGGTCACCAACTGTCCCTGACACTTCTGGGGACTGGCAAGCCGGGCTTCTAGCCTGGCAGAGGCAGCACAGAGATGGGATTGAGCACAGGCACTCCCATGACATTGCTGGAGCTGGCATGGGGCATGGTTGAGCCAAAATGGGTCCTGAGGTCCTGGGTGGGTGGTGTCAGGTCAATTCTTCTGAGGACAGTAAGGTCTGGTGGTGCCCACAGGGCCATGCACCAGATCTCAGAGGAAATTAATCATGCTAAAAGCTTCCCTATAGAATCCCTTTAGTGTCCAAGATCTACTAGGGAGTTGAGTACAAACAAGCCAAAACACACACTAAAAATAACCCCATGAAATCTATATGTCACCGTGTACATTTTCCCATCGGCATGTCTAACCAACTTCCTTCTCTTGCTACAGCCAAAGACTCGGCTGTGAATGAAGCTCAGCTGGAAGTGACAGCACCTCCTACAGGCTGAAATATGCAAGAATTTTTAGGCCACAGAGATGTTTTCCTTTTCCTCATCTAGCTTTCAAGGTGTTGATTACCCCCTGACAGAAACCATTGCCCAGTCTGACGGTGGAACAATGCCTTAATTCTACTCAGGCAAACTCAGACTGATTGTCTTAGACAGTTTAAATCTTTGGTCAAAGATTAACTGACTGATTTTGCCTGTAGCAACTTAGGAAGCACATGTATGCATCACTTTGCAGGTCTACAGGCCTAAACCTTGCTCTTGCTGACAAAAATGCCCGCCTTAGCTGTTTAATGTAAAGCCTGCCAAAGAGTTATATCTCTATATGTATAAAATGGATATGTCTGCTTTTGTCTGTTAGAATGTGAAATAAGGTATTGAATAATATGGAGTTTCCCTTTTATTTCAGTTGCATATTTAGATTGTCACTGTTTATGCTAATTTTTAATTAACAGGTGGTATTTATTTTATTTCTGTATTCTCAGTTATTCACTGTGCTCCTTGGCAAAGTTATGAAGCAAGTTAAATGGTGAGAAGTTTCTTGAGGCTACAGGGGATGGCAGAGAAGACAGGCACAGACAGCAGAGAGCTGGGAGCTTGTACCTCCTTCAGAAACCCTGAGAATCTTTGGTGAGGTTCAGATAGTAGCCAGACCTAAGAGGGGATACAAAGAGTTTCCCAGTGGACAGAAGGGACTGGGAAAGCTATGACTCACTCAGGTTTCCACACATACATTTAACAGCCTCCAAAATTAAGTGCGTGGATCAGCAAGTACATAGCAAGAGAGGACTAGTGCATTCAACCGGCTATGCAACGAGGGCTGTAACTGGAGATGTATAAGCTAAAATCTTGCAAGTTGTTCAAACCCAAACAGGAAGTTGCCGACGTAAAGAAAAGGCACCTCTGAATCCCTGATCACCAGAGAAAGACCAAAGGAACTGCTTGGAGATGGTAAGATCATTCAGACAATTATGATATCGATTGCTCAGATCTTGTGTACTTCATTAAATAAATCTCAGCTTTGACAGACACACAGTTTCAGCTCCATTGAAGCCAAAGTGGTAAATCTGAAGTTGTAACTAGGGATAACAGGTCTAGCAAGTCAGTAACCTTGAGCAGGACGGGATAATGTGCATCCAGAGGTTCTATCTTCTTTCATTGGCTGAGCTGTAGCTGGAAACTGACATTTGCGCTTTCTGGGCTGCAAGACAAAAAAAAAAAAAAGCACCTCTACCAAAACAAAAGCACCTCTACCAAAACAAGAGGGTCCATGAAGTTTTTAAGATGGTGATATTATACTAGTTTAAACTCACCAGTCTCAGCAGTGTGATTTGTATGGAGTGGTAAAGGGAAGGGCTTATGGTGGTCACCTGCAGCCTTCTGCATTCTGCAGAAAAGATAACAGTTACCGTAGACCAAAAACTCTTCACAGCAGGGATTTCACTCTCTCTTCATTTTCTTTCTGTAACTTTTTCAAACTCTGCTTTTGATGAATGTTAGCCTGTTCGTAGATGTTCAATTTTAGACAAAAAAGAAAATCATGGTCCGCTTACTGTCAGGCACTGCTCAGAGTGCAAGCCAGAACTACAGATGAGGGTGTTGCTGGCTTTCTTTTCAGTGCACCACCAGGGCTGGACTGTACTACAGCTCCCTCAGTATTTTGCAGCAGCAGACACTGCTACTATTCTCTCACTTTTGTGAATTTTCAATCCATCCATGAAGCTAATGAAAAAAGTGTCATGCTCAGTCTTTTTTTATTTTTTTTATGAAAATATATTGGCAATGACTCAGCTTTTTTAATAAAAGTTATGGTTGCATTCATTGCTGTCGCACTTCTTTTTCAGCTCTGCAGTTTTCTTCTTGATGTGAAGCAGCATAATGGCTTTGTGCCCCATAAAGTTATCTCAACCAAAATCTGCTGCAGCACTTACCTAATTAAGCTCTACTACTAAGATGAGTCTTCCGACATCAATCCTTACTATGTAGGTTATATCAGCTGAAATCCTGACCACTGCCAGGTGGTTTCTGCATTTCTGGTCTCCCAGGTAGAATTTTCACATAATCTCCAAGTCGCACCTAAAGAGACCACAGCTTGCCTGCTGTTAGGTGACTAGGAGCCTGCTTCGGTGCCTGTTAGGACTAATTGAGAGACATGTAATTTTCAGAGATAATAGGGCCACAGGGACTACTAGATCAATTCCTCTCAAGTTACATATATATATCACAGGCTGTTGAATTTCACAATGTTACCTTTGCATTCAGCCCAGCCAATATTTTAAAGCTGATCAAGGCTATATTCCTGGCCCCCTTCAGTGAGAGCAATGCCCTCCTTGGCCTGAGAGAAATGGCTTACCTATTTTAGGCCCCAAGAGAAAGAGCAATGACCCTTGGATGCTCACCAGACCACACATGTTATCAGATACATGTATCCCTGTGACATCAGTAAATCCATGGCAGTCTTTGTTGCCATGGAGGCCATCCATCACTTCGGCTACACAATTACAAATTGTGTAATTTAGGAGGAGAGATAATGCACTGGGCTCATCAACATAACCGATGTCCTGATTGAGGTTTCTCTAGGACAGTTTTTGGTTGATGTAAAGTGATCTAATTTAAACATCCTCAAGGGATCAGGCAACATTGTGAGCGTTCATTGCACACAGGACACAGCAGAGGTGTACATAATCTTCTCATGTTTTGGAATGCCATCCTCAAGCCTCCTGGGTCAGGCCAGCTTCCTCCTTCTGCCCAGTTACACAAAATGTTATGAAAGCATATGTCTGCTTCATTAGCAACACAATCTTGTTACTCCAGTGTACTGCAACTATGCTAAGCAGCAGAGCACAAGTAAATAGCTCACCTCTGTCCTTCCCTCCTGCTGAATTTTAATGCAGTTCAGCGCCACTGGTAGGAACAAAGGCAACTTTATCCAGAGGGATTTGAGGAGAATGGGTGCTTTTGCAGATCATCACCTGTTCTAACATTTTTCATCGTCTTGGTGACTATGTGGTTGTGTGTGGCACAAGGCCCACTGGTATTGCCAGATCCATCACCCTCAAGGGACAGTCATAACCAATATATGTGTCTCCACCTGGACTTAGGATTTGGGACTGACCTTCTTTATTCCTGGATACCTTTCCTTTTAAGTTGCTTTCTCTGCCATCTATATTCACCTTGGAAGCTCCATCAGGTAGTAGAACAGGGTCATCTCAGGATGCTCTCTGTCCTTCTCCCAGTGAGAAGGAAGCTCTGTTTCTCAATACAGCCTGCAAGAGAAGGTCATCACACCCAATCATTCCTGATGTATGCTTAAGTTCATGAGGAAAAATTTCCTGATGGATTATTTCTGGATATTCTCAGATGGCTGTCACTACTCTCCCACCAGAGCTCTTTGCCCCATGAGACAAGTATACAGGCCAGGTCCCAAAAAGTGTCAGCTTTTGACCTTAATGCTGCTCCCTCGGGCACTGTTGGGGCCTGTTCCATACGGTCATCATAAGGTCAGGAGAAGTGGTACCCTGGAGTTACAGTAGTCCTCAATACTTCTTTGGAGATTCTTGAAGCCACAACATATGTCACACCCACTGGTTTTGTTTCCATTATCTCCCTGAGATGTCAACAAAAGCTCATTAACTGCCCTGTTTCCTGATGGAGACGACAGCCCAATCTCCAAATGGCCAGAGTGTGTAATGACTGGGTACAGGACCCACAGAAGGTAATTTCCACCCTTTGCACCAAGAAAGTGGGAGCAATGAAGAGAGAGGAAAGACCTAAGGGCATTCTCAAAGCTACTGAAAAAAGAGTGGCAATGTTTGAAGGGGAAAGACCCTTTGTTACAAAAAAGATGTTTTGGCATGAAGTGAGCCCGAACAGCCAGCCTAGAAATGACACCGATTTTTCTTTTCCTCCTTGGAGATCAAGAAGCCATGCAGAGCACACACATAGACTTGTCCTTTTTAAGACATCTAAGATTACTTAGATTTCATTTAAATAAAAGCCAGTTCCTCTCTGGGGCCCCAGGCAGAATATTCAAAGAAGGATGGGAAACATAAAAACAGGCTACCTCCTGGCTTCGCTTATTAGAAAATCAATCATTCTGGTGTGAATGGGATCTGTTAGACGTAGTTGATGCTAGTAGAAGGGAATACAAGCTCTTCTCCTGCCTTCACAGCCATTTTCTTCATTTATCTCTTAATTAACTTTTCAGAGCAAATCAAGAACAGAAAACAACCCATCTCCCCCTCTCGCTTCAGAAACTATTCTTTAATACTGCTCAAGATTTGTTTAGCACTCTGCAGTTAAGTGAGGAAGAGCAAGGCAGTTATCAGGGTGTATTGAAGAAATTTGAACTCTATCATAATCCTGTGAAGAATGCAACTTCAGCTATGTTTTCATATAAGAAGTGAAGAAGTGAGAGAAGCTCTTGGACTTCATGATGTTGCTGAGTGCCTGAGGTACCTTTTACATTGCTGGGGAACCTTGCAGCCACAGCTCCGCACCCTCTCACTCTGGCTGCCAAGGCAGCATTTTCCAAAGCCAGTGGGGCTGTATTTTTCCTTTGTCGCTCTCATACTCTTGAGTTGTGATTCTCATGGCCTTGCACCTACAAACCCTGTTAGTGTCATTATAGCAGAATCTCTTTTTTACGATTGGCATGAGAATTGCACCTTCCTCCTCTTTTTCCTATCCTTGGTTGCAGCTATTAGTTTACCTTATTGGAGCAATAACGTGAATGCACAGAGCTTAACAACCAAGAGCAGCACCCACCCCTCATCAGAGCATGCTCCCCTTGGTACTAATAACACCATAAGCGAGAACAGCAAGAGAGGGTTTATGCAGGTCCTGACAAAGAGTATGCAGTTACTACAAGAAACTGTAGTTGTTTTTTTTCGGGGGGGGGAACCTGCTGCACTGGGGAGAGTATTTGACTGGGGACACCCATCACTTTTTCTCCTGGCTGACCCAGGGGAAAGCCTCTCAGCCTTTTCGCTCTCACTCTCTCTCTCTCTCACTCTCTCTCCTTTCGTTGGTATTTTTCCTCCAAAGTAACTTTTACAATTACAGTCAATGTATGTTAGCAGCTATAGACCCTGCTAAGAAATCTTTGAGCACATGAATGGGCTCAACATCCTTTGTGAAACAACAACAAAGATAAGTCTCCAGTGTTAGAGGTACCACCTTGGTAGGCTTGTGGAGTTCCCAAGTAGAGTATAATGGGGATTTGAAAAAAGGGCAATTAGAAGAGCTGGAGCAGGGGAGACAGCCTTAGATCAGAATTCAAGGCTTGGAAGTAAAATCAAGACAATACAGAAGTTCACTGAACTATGATATCAGAAACTGTTAAGATGATATAGAGCTAGGACAAAACTTCCAGTCAAGAGCCTTAAAAATGCAGTCAGAGAGAGTTTGTAAAAAACAGCATGAAAATTGTTCAAAGGATAGAAGCATAGACATTAGAAATGTTCAGTCTTCAAACAGCTTTTGTGTTTTTAAGAAACAAAATCATTTGATGAAAGTCTGGAGACATGGACTGACAGTACTGAAAAAGAAACAAAGTGAAAATGCTGTAATAATCTATATTTTTGTTAGCAAGGCTTCAGTAATAGTCAAGACTTTTGCATGCAGGACAAGAGGATTTGTTTTGCAACTGTTTAAGATACAGCTACATTCAGAAGTACATAAAATATAATTATTAATTTACTAATTTATAATTATTAGGAAATTATTATCCAAATATATTGTAAAGGTTTGGTAGGATTCAGTGTTTACTTCTGCTGAAAATTAACAGTTCTAATCAATGCTTCAATGTTCATTAAATTTGGTGTAATAGATAACAGACTACAATTGTACAGTTTGGAAGTCGAATGCACAGAAAAACTGAATGATTTCAAACACATTTTTTCACATTCTATATAGAAATGATCCTGCTTGCCTGTGGAAGTGGTGTGAGACCTGTTTCAAAGTTACTGTTAGAGGCAAAGGAACTAAATTCAAACAGCTTTGAATTTGGCACCACTTAGTTATAGGGCAGTCCCTGCTTCCAGGAAATAAAAAGCTTGGAATTTCATCCGCTTACTAGCTACTGAAGTTAAAGGTAGACAACACGTGAATTCCTGTAACCACCACGAAAAAGCGGAGAGTGGGTTACGATCCAGGATCACATCACTTATCACCTTGGCAGATCCTGTGAGATGATCAGCAAGGAGTAGAGACCAGGACCTGATGCAAGAGGTCCTTTGGCTCTTCCACAAGGGGCAATGGAGCTCTGAGTCCACATGGCCTTTGACAGGGGGGCTCATTTCAATTTGAAACAGTAGGTTTTTTAGAATGAATTGCCACGATCAGGCCAACAGGAAGACGTATACGAGATCTCTCACAGTTTTTTTCCACATGTAGGTAGGTTGACAGACCCCTAGCTGCTCTAACAACACGACTAAACTGGTATTACACAGTGACAGCACTAGTAACCTGGACGCTGCCAGATCCTCCAGCCAGATGCTAACCACATCCTTGGTTATATATCCTTGACCCATACATAATTTTGCAAGGTCACTAGACAATGGCCATCCCATAATGTATCACCCCACCCAGCTCTTTCTCCTCCTCCTGCTGTGTTCAGTTTATGAACCTGCAGCAGTAATTGCTTCAGGAATACTTGCTATTCATCCTTAAATGCCTGAAGTTTCGCATTGTGCTATTAAATTTCATCCCAGCTCTGACCCTCTAACCTGCTGGGTCACCTACTTTGTACATAATATTCTTACTCCCTTTGATATTAATAGTGCCAACCAGCTTTATGGCATCAGCACTAGAAAACTCATCTGTGAAATGTCAACCTTTTTTTGCGAAGGTCATGAATGAAAATAACAGAGATTATTCACAAGATTAATTCTTGAAGGAAAAAAAAACCAAAAAGACAACCCTGCTTCTTTTTTCAGTACCGTTATCCCATATCTATAAAGCACTTGGGTACCTGAAACATTGTCTCCTTGCTAGGAGCTGTTGGGCATTTCAAAACTTGTTCTATGTGTATCTTATAAATTATTCCTTGCAGAAGTATAAAATGAAATTTATAATGTATGAATTATTTCCCCCAGGTTAAGGAGGTTTTGTATATATTGAGAAAGAATTTGAAAGATCTTGTGGCCAAGCCACATCTGCCAAGCCAAGTGCCTTTATTTGCTGTTGTAAGCTGCACATTTACATTGAGTTTTTCTCTTATAAGGTTTTTTAATTTCTAGAAACAAATACATGGCATTTGTAGACCAGATGACATCAAACAGATCAAAAAGAGCTGTCACATACCAGAAGACTGGCAGTTGATTTACTAATATTTTTTGCTTCCCTGTTTAGTTTTCTGATTTTTTTATATATTTCATATGCCTTTTGCTGATTTCTAGTAGAAATTAAGACTGTTATCATTACCTTCAATTTACAGATGGTCTAACTGGGACTCTAAGGAAACACAAACCCATGACATTTTAATATTCTTAACACCTTAACACATTCTGAAGTAAAAACCAGAACATAAGATGGTTTATCTGTGTGTTTATTTGTTGCATGCAAAGAAGCAACCTACAAAACCTACCTGCTTTGCCCTGTACCAGACACAACAGGACAAACACGCTCCTCTGCCCTGCTCTTTCCCTTCCACCAACACCACCCAGCAAAGGCAGTGACAAAGAGAAGGGCCAGACCTGTGCTGTCAGTCCTAGGACGGCCCAAACCTGGCAACTGCCTCGGCTAGTGATGCAGATCCCGTCCTGCACCCCATCCCTCCCAAGTGCTAACTGTAGTAGCCTACATCTCCCACGTGTGTTAGATAATTAGCAAGCGGTACTCCTCAATGAAACCTGTAATTCCCTTTTAATTAAAACAACTCCCTATCATATTTTCTGGATTTGTCTGAGGCGGTAGTCTCACTTCTGCCTGTCAGAAAACAGCAGTAATTCCACAGCTATCTCTGGGAGCCAAATGCCACAAGTAAGGGAATAAATCCCTGATGTCAGGGGCTGTTGTTGATTCATTCTACAGAGACTGACAGTCAATCTGATATAATTTCTGAGGTCAGAGTACATAAATAGCAGCTTGCACTGGTTTTTTTTTCCCTCTTAAGCCCATATCTTGTATGGATTCATTTCCTGCAAATGGGTTCTTAAAATGCCTTCAGAGAATGTTTAGAGTTGAACATCGTAATGCGGCTTAGTGTTTTTCTGTTTCTGAGTTGTTTTTCTTTCACCATAGCATCTGGTCTCTTTGGCAGCATGGGAACATGCCGTTAGTGAATAATATTACTTAGACGACTTTCACGTTTCTGGCTGACTGTCCCTTATGGTCCTCAATGTAAAACAACTGGCAAAAGCAATGTGGGCAAAAACTTTCCAAAAGAGTGAGGTTGTTTTGGGAAGTGTTGGTGGGGGGATGGATTTTGGAAGGGTTTAAGTACTGAAACATATTATTCACAATTCCTTTGCTCACACTTCATCAACCTTAACATGAGATCAGAGCAAGAGTCACATGTCTTCCCACATGTTCCAGGGCATGTAACTGAGGACCAAAGTCTTGGTCACCAATGGGTTGGTCACAAATTATCCAACAGGTTTTCCACCTGTGTTCAACACCCCTGGACCTTGGAGAAGTCCTCACTTTACTGTTAGCTCATACAAAGTTGTCCAAAAATGCGGTCAAGCATGGAATGAGACTTTAGCTTTTGATTCCTCTGAGGAAAACTGGATTTCAGTTTACAAGCCTATTTGGAAGATCTGATCAATAGGAAGTATAAAATTGCTCCGTTAATTTTTCAACTGAGAACTTACTTAGCTGGAAGATACTGCATGTTATTTATTTTTCTTTCTAGATAGAAAGGTATGAGAAATGTAACCAAGACATACTATTAGAGGAATGATTCATGTAACATCATGGAGAAAATATTTTTGGGGTCAAAATATTTTTAAAGGAAAACAAAGGAACAAAGGATCACCTTGAGATTAAAGCAATACATAAGGAGTCAGGAGACAAAGGTTCATTTCCTGGACCTGATACTTTATAGCTGTGTGACCTTGAGTTGTTCATATGTGGCTCAGTGCTGCTCCCATGGAAGCCAGTGACAAATCTCTCAAAACTTTCAGTGGTAAAATAGCTAAACCTGTAAAATGTGAGGCCCTGAAGCACTGTAAGTTGTTAATTTGATGTAGATGTGTGAAGGGACCTCATAAAGCCAAGTTGTGGTCTTTGACTCCATCTTGGCCCAAATTGCATATTGTCTGTCTGGGAATTAATTGGCTTTACTCTTTTTCATATAGCTATTCAGATTATAAAACCTTCAAATATGCATTGCAACGCAAAGTAACATAATATAATAAAGTATAATATGGTAATACAACATTATAATATCATGTAATGTAATGTAATGTAATGTAATGTAA